>JAREIK010002286.1:395000-945000 GCA_029783825.1 Sapria himalayana | reverse complement strand
GTATTATAAAAATTAAATGAAAGAGATAGATAGACTATCTAATCTATTTTGAATTCTTCACAAATATGTTGAATTTCTTACTAGCAAGTTAATATCATATCATATGTACTACAACTCTCATTGCTTTCGTTCAAATTTTAATTTATAGATAATTAACTTGGGAGAAAATAATTATATTATGAATAATTATTATTTTTTATTATTTTTAATAATTAATCTTATAATGTTGTCATAATTAATAATATATGTAAAATCATTGATTATAATGAAATTGCTCATTTACTCTCTATATTCAATTTTTATTTTGGGTTATATTTTTTCTTATGTATTATCTTATTAAATAATCCAATGCTAATGTAATTTTGTTTTATTAATGTTATTATGTAGGATGGAAAAGCTTCATCTTCGAGAATGACTCTCACTGGTTCTGAATATGGTGGTTTGTATGTGTTTTTTTTATTGTTAAAAAATTTTAAGTGTGGAGTGTTATAAATTATCTACTTGATTATCTCCTACTTGATTATTCAACATATTTATTGTCATTGTTGGAGACCCTTTGTTAGCTTACTTAGAGTTTTGATGGGCAAGGAAAGAAGGAGGTGAAGGAAAAAGCAAAAAACTAAAAAAATGAAAAGTAAAGTGTTTAATTTGAATATAACATAATCATATATATGATTTGGGATATCCACGAGTTGAGTTCTCTTAAACATAAGTAGGTACACATCCCGTAAGATAGTTGTTAGAGTAGAATCAATAAGAATACTTGTTTTTGAAAAAATACCAATGTGTAAATCTCTAGATGCATTTAAACCATAACACAATACTTATCGATTACTATTGCATGATATTTTTCTAAATCATTATAAAAAAATTCATTGCTTGCATCTAATTGATATATATATAAGTTGTCGGATATTGCAATTAAAAATATATTAAATTATATCATATGAGACTATTTATAGATCATAAAGTATCTTTCATAATTTATATATCATATATATTATCAAAGCTATTGCATACATATTTTCTCTTCTAGATCATTATGAAAGAACATATTCTTCACATCTAGCTGTAATATAGTATATCCACATGATGTTGCAATTGAAAGTAATAATTTAATAGTTATTATTTTGGTCACATACAGAATGTATCTTAGTAATCAATATCATAAGTTTTCATAAAATCTTTTGTTACCAACCAAGTCTTGAATCAATCAATTTTTTTTCTAAAGTCTCATTTTCAATGTATAAACTAATTTACATCCTACTATTGGTTTATCTTTTGGGTTTGGGATGAGGTTTCACATATGGTGAGCTGTGATTGTACTCGTTTTCTTTAATATAGTTTGTCATCATCTTGGATAACTAAGTATTTTGGAAATAATGTTTGTGATTCTATAATTATTAAATAAAAATAAATAATCTAGAATAAATAGTATCAAAATAAGAGTAAGATAGTATTTGAGATAAATATATTAAATAGAACATGTCTTTGTTTTTTCTTTTATATAATCGAAAATTAAAAGTTGTTATTATGTGTTGGATCAAGTGATACGACCATATTTATTTGGAATGAATTGTGAATATATTTTTTTGTTATATACCTTTAGATTGTAATCATCAAGTCTTGCGACTGTCATCTCAATCTCTCAAGGAGATTTACATCTTGTATCCAATAAATCACTTAATCTAGCCTCTTGTCATAGGCATACTACCATAGAAAAGTTGTTACTATTCTGAAAACTAGTCATGTTAGTCGTATATGATCTTGGCCTATGAGCAGAGTTGGTCATTATTCTTTCATGGGTTTAGAATTATGTTTTCTTAGATTGAGTCTTTAAAAAAAGATATGTTTTTGAAGAATATAACATTAACACTTGTAATAATTCTCGTAGACTTTAGTGAATAATATTTTTATTTTTTTTGACTAGGCGAGTACCCAATAAACGTTACTTGATGACACATACAATTATTTTCTTCATACTTTGAGATAGATCTTGAATAAATAAATGTACTCAAAAGTTTGGGTAAAAGCCAAAAAAGTTAGTCTCCAGATTATGCAAGCTAGAATGTAATATGATTTTAGAGAGTAGAAGATGATATTTAGTTGATTAGGAAATTAATAATTAATACTGTCTCTCAAAAAATATATAGGCACACTCCTATGAAGTAGGAGTGTTATATTTGTCATTTATATATTAATTTTTTCTCTCACTTATCCTATGAAATAAGAGTGTTCTAGTTGTGTCATTCAAATATTAGTTTTTAATCTCAGTTATTTTATTTTGTGCAGGAGTATTAGTACAAGATGTTTGATGAATTATCACATACTTAAAAAAATAAAAAAATTTGTTAGACAATATATTCTAGGCACACTCTTATGAAGTAAGTGTGTTCTAGTCGTTTTATTTAGTTATTGGTTCTTTCTCTCAATTACCTCATTTTGTGTAAGAGTATTAGTATAAGATATGTAATGAATTATCATATATTTTTCGAAAAAATAAAAAAAATTATTAAAAAGTGTATTCTAATGCATTATTTTTTTAAATATTTTAAAATTATATTCAAATTTAGTTTTTGTTCTTTCAAAAAGTTATATAAAAATAAAAAAAATTAAGTTTTTTTCTTAGATATTGATAGTTATGTAAATTAAGAAGTGTATCCTCCCTGACATGTTGGATGGAAAATTATAATATACTTTTTTAATTAAGATGCCTTGCAATTAATATATGATATTCATTTGATGCTCGATTCTAGATTTTTTGGCTTATTTGGTTAAGATTGTTATAGCTCAGAGTGAATTGCAAGTGGATCAAAGTAAATAAATACATCAAAAGATTATTGTAAGTCGAGTAGAAAAGGTATACTTTGTCTCGTTCAATCCCCAATGAAGCTATTTGTTTGGTCAGATGATATTGCATAAAAATATTAGAAATAAAAATTATTTTACAATTTTGTTTTTTCGTAAAACTACAGACAAAAAATAAATTATAATTAAACTCTAATACATATAAAATACTTGTCAAAAAAAAGTGATCAATATAAATATTTTTATTTCTCATTTCTTATACTATGGTATTATTGGTCAATATGATATTAGAAGTTTTAAACTTTAGACAAGAAGTAAAAATAACAGGCCTACCCAACAATTTGAAGTAAGATGGTGAGCAGAAAGTGTATTATATGTAAACATATGTTATTCAGTGACATCCAAATAACAAAGTCTAGAGTATTTATTCTGATAAAGTATTATTATTACATATCCAATAAATGTGTTAGTAGAAGAATCAATGTGAGTAGGTTTAGTGGTTTATTGTATAATTTTTGAATCTTGAAAAGTTTGTCTTAACTCGGGGTGCAATATTCATTATTTTTCTAGAATATGTTGTAACCTCTTTTAAAAAGTATATGTTACTAGTCTTCCTGTATCTTGGTGAACCTCTATCAGGTTTGATAACTCTCTCATTGCTATCATGTGATGAAAATGTCATAATATAGTGTCTAATCATGTTAATTTCACTCGATCCAACTTCAAGTATAGTTGTATTTATATGAGTCACTCTTTATTAAATTTTTGTGAGAGACAGAAGTGTCTTCTCCTAATGAATATATGTATGCAAATTAACATATTGCTATTCTAATGAATGAATGTAAAAAATGCAATACACCTATTTGCAAACTCTCATCAATATTGTCTGGTATGTTAATATCGATATTACTCTAATAATTTGCTTCTACATTTATGTTCAAGTTGCATAGTGAGTCGTCTTATTTTGGTTAATCAATTTGCATATTCATAGCTAAGTAATAATATCATATAAATGAAATATTCTTGAAGAATATATTGGAGCGGCCACTCCCCAATCCCTCTTACAAAAGACCCACTATGTGTGGGTGTTTCAATTGTACAGTGCAGCGGCACCATTGTCATTGTCAATATCTTTCTTCGATAACTATCACTGGAACTTCTATAGGGTGCACCATCACCCGTGCACCCCAATACCAACGCCCTTCACATGGAGTTTTTTCTGATACAATGTTTTTGTTGGAGACCCATTGTTAGCTTACTTAGGGTTTCAATGGGCGAGGAGAGAGGGAGGATGTAGAAGGAAAAAAAAAGGAAAAATTATAAAGGAAAAGTAGTGTTTGATTTAAATACAATATAAGCATATCCATGATTTGGGGCAGCCCAAGTAGGGTGCTCAAAAACTATAAAATAGATATAAAATCAACATACAATAAACCTAAACTCAGCATTTATGATGTCAATCCTGCTTTAACAAATTTTACAGATTGGCATGTTATATGTAGTTTTATTGAAAATCTATGTAATCTTCTATCAATGAAACACAACAGAGGGAGACATGTTGAGTACTCCTATTGGTTTCTTGTGCATCACAGCAAAAAAACCAAGAAAAAGCTTGTGATAAATACTGCTTTGAAGCTTATGGCATATTACAAATGGATATAAGAACATGTATTGTGGATTAAAGCATGCATGAATAACAACTCATCCGGAGGGATACTTATACTGTTAAATGTGTTATGCAACCAATTAAACTAATTCAAAATTTTTATTCTAGCTGGCACATATTTTGTTACAATTCATTCATTGCACTTGCTCGTTCTATCCATTTTTTTGATGGTATGAGTAACATGTCTGCTTAACTAATGTTTTCTGTGTTTCATCATCCAGATATGCACCTGGCATTGCTGCATTTCCAAATGTAATGAAATCAAAATCCATACCAAACTTAAAATGGCGAAGAGTTGTGTTTAAAATTAGTGGGGCTGCATTGGCTGGCCACAACCAGAACATCGACCCCAAGGTTCATTTTGTAACCCTTTGTACAATATGAGGAGTATTCAAATGTGTTGCTTCCATGCAGTTATTTTCCATGGTTATCCATAATGTAAACCACGCTGCTTTATTGAACATCAGGTGGCAATGCAGATTGCTAGGGAAGTGGCAATGGCATGCCACCTTGGACTGGAGGTATCAATGAATAATTGCTTTACATTTACTTTTAATCAAGCTCAAAATGCAAAATCTGAGATTGGATTTATAGGTAGCCATTGTGGTTGGAGCTCGTAATTTCTTTTGTGGAGATTCATGGATATCAGCCACCGGTTTAGAGAGGCATACTACATACCAGATTGGGTAATGCCCTCTGCTGATAAAACTTCCATTAAATTTGATTTTCATTTCTTGGTTTGGATTTTTTGTGTTGCATAGATGCTGTGTTCTTGTATTTAGCATTTCAAAAAAAAAAGGTTTAGATGCTTCACTCCTATGTCTTGTGATAAATATATTGAGATTATTTGTCTGACAACATAATGATATATTTAAGGGCAATACCTGAAATATGAAAAACCTTACCCGTTGTATAGGACTCTTTATGAGGTTGATACAATCAGTTATAATACAATAGTATCTTTTTCACGTAATGATAATGTGATAGTTGAGAGAGTTGGTAGAGGTATTCTGAGAGGGAGAAAGTGTAGTGATATGTTTTTTCTATGGGAGATTGGACATCTCAACATAGATATTTGCCATTGCATTTGAAGTTATGATAGTTTTTTTAAGGTTCAGAGGCTATACGATATGATAGACTACTTAACTCATGCATACTAAATTATCTACGATCGTATCTATTGGTTTTGTTGCATTTATGCTTTCTCATGAGGAATATATTATATTTCTTTCTTAGGTGTTATTGGTTTAAGTTGAAATAATTTTATGAGGAATATATTATATTTCTTTCTTAGGTGTTATTGGTGTAAGTTGTTGGTTTTTTTGCTTACCATATATCTTTAGATTTGTGTCATAGATTCAAGAGTCAATATACATATCATATGTAATTACTTTTTTTTTTATTTTTTTTTGTAGTTTTGAGTTTTTGATATTAATGTGGTTAATAGTACTGTTATACGAGTCATTAGATATGATAAATTTTTTCTTTTAATACATATTTTATATATATTTAAGTTTTTTATAAATTATTTTTTGATGATCATTTTATTAATCAATAAAATTGTGATATTTTTTAATTTAATTTAGTGCCTATATGCATGATTGGGAAGCCAAACAGATGATTTCATTGGTGATTGACTGAGATGAACTATATTTGTTTTTTCTCTATTATTAATTTACTAGTGATATACTCTCTAAGCTGGGATATTTATCATTGGATAAAGACAAGCTGAAGAGTTTTGAGCAGAGTATCAAATGAGTGATGTTTACTGACTATGAGATAGGTCAATTAAAAAATATATTATAGCTTCATGTCTAGTATGTCAAAAGAGTATTAGAAGGGACTCGTTCTATTTGGGATCTTCTAGGATCAATTATGATAATTTAAAATATTATATTATTTTTGTTCATGATTTAAATTGACATATGTGAATGTTAGTATCTGAGTAAAAATATCTAAATTTTTTATGTTTATGAAATTTTATGAAAATTAAAATTGCTGGCGACATTAAGCTGTTAAGAATATTCTTTTTATTATTTTTTTAAAGAGCACAAGATGATTAATCATATTTTCTGTGATAATACTTTTGCACATAATAAAATAGTTGAAAGAAAATTAATTTTTGATTGAGGTGACTATGATACTCTCTTTATATAAGAGTGTTCCTAAATAATTTTGGAAAAAATAATTATGAATCACAAACTTTCTAATTAATTGGATGTTGGTTTCACCATAATCAAAATCATAATTGAATGTGACATATTTTTTGGAAATCTCACTTGTAGGGGTCAAAATGTCTAAGAGAATGAGATAATTGAAACAACTTTGTGATATTATATTTTAGTATCCATCATCAAATAGTTTCTCAATACTATACAATTAAGTCATGTGCGATCATGAGTTTTCTATTAGATAAGAGTTATTTCACCGATTTGTTCTATATATATGAGGCAGGTTGAGATCTACTTGAAAGATATCTCATTTAAATCTACCAGTAGCTGAGTGAGAACTACTTGTCGTAAAGGCAGAGATATGATAGTCTCAAATCATTGCATATACATAGGAATATGAGTCATACTAGAAAGAATTGAGAGTTGATTTCAGAGAGAAAATTGAGAATGTTACAAACTATAGAGTGGTACATGTTAATCACTTGAGCCATTCATTGATTCTCATAGAGCTTTCTTTGTGACCTTTATGAGAAAGTAGATGTCTCCGTTGGGTTGAGTAGTCCAAGCCCATTTTGAGACATAACACAAAATTGGCATGCTTGGCATGACATGAAATATTCTAGAGTCATGCTTGGACCTGGCTAAACTAGGCCCATGTGCTTTTGGTTAATGTTGGGTTTGTTCAGCATGGACCATGTGTTTTTGGCATGAGCAGCATGAAAAAGCACAATGCATGTTTGACACGTGTTTGTTGTGTTGGCATGCTAATCAAAAAGACACATCCACATTCCTTTTTATAGCGATATTTATAAATGAGGTGTGTGAATGCATGTGTCCTAGTTAAAATTTATAATTATTTTTGAACAATGAGTATATTTTAAATAGGACAATGAGTTGTCACTATCTTGTCGGAAATACAATATTTTAAAGTCATCTTTATTTGTTGGATTTCTTCCAACCTCTATGGATAGGAATCTAATGGAAATTAGATTTCTATCCTAAAAATATTAAAAAAATTTAAAAAATAATTTTTTATCCAAATTTATTTTATTTATAATATGTTAATATTTATATTTTTTTATATTAATATTGTAATTTTATCTGTTTCTCTATTTTTTTCTCAAAATATGATAAAGCATGCCCTCATTAAAAGTAATTTTTTTTTATATTGTTATATTATATAAATTATAAATTTTGTTCATGAATAAATTAATATTGGTAGACAAGCATAATAGTTGGAAATTGTTGACTTGTTGGGCACATAGGTTGATGATATGCACATTTAATTTTGTTTTAAGTTATTTTTCTTTATAATATAATCATGAGTTTCATAAAGTGAATAAAATATAGTTATGCCTAGATACATAGGTTGATATTTAATTTTTCTCTTGTTATTTTTTTTTTTAATAAAACCTTGTTACATAAAGTAAATAAAATGTAATTCTCTCATCAAAAATTTATACATACTAAACTAATAATGAAAAATAATGAATATTATAAAAATAAAATAGATCTTAACATAAATAATAACAATCCACCCGAAATGTTTGAGGTTGAGTTATTTCTCAATCATAGGTTGACCTGATCTCCCACACCTAAAAACCTATGAATAGGCGTATATATGTACTATAACTCATTTTAAGATAATTAATAATAAAAATTTTTAGGTATATCAAATAAGATTTGATATAATTTATATATTGTCAAAAAATATATATTTATAGGAATATTAGTGTAACTGATTATCGTAGAAGATATGTCGAATAATATACTAAAAATTAGAGGTGTCAAATGGATTGTGCATGCCAGCATGACCCGTTTCATGAGGCACAACCATGCCATCGTGCCATGCCAAGCAAGGCATGATAACCACAATAACAACCGCCCACAAAATATTGGCTTGTGCTGGGCTGAAATTTTTTGCCAGTTCATCCTTCGACCAACCATAATATTTTTTTGCCAATTTTTTATCTTTTGTGCTAAAATTTTAAATTTAATATTCTGGCAATGACGCTTTACTTCCTCAATTCATAGTAGCATATCATGAATCATCAATTGATAAAAAATTCTAATATATCTATAATTCATAAATCATAATGAAATAAAAAATCAATAAAAATAAATAAGCACTAGCACAATATCATTATCACATGAATCAATAATTATTAATTGATATTTGTGGTATGATAGTGCTGATGCAAATGTATATTATCATCATCATGAATGTGTTTGAAGATGTCGTTAGTATTATATTCTTGATCTCAATGATCCATGAATCATAATCTGTTATTTCTTTTTCATTATCTTGAATGTCTAATCTTGAATTATTCTAATCTTTTATGTATGAAAGTACTTATTTAAAATATTGACACATTCATCATCATGAATGTGTTTCATAATCTGTTATAATATCTAATTGTAATTTTGATCTCTTATTTAAAATAATATTAGTTGTCACATAAAAAGTAAATTTTGATGTTATACTAAATACTAAAGGGGTCGGTAAATTATGAGTCATCTTAGATAGCACGTGATAAATAAATTTATATGATTTTTGTCATAGTAAAATATATAAATTCATATTATTATCATATGATTGATTAAAATATCAATCAGTATTTAAGTATCAAAAGAGTTCGTTGTTATTCGATGGATCACTTTGTTCTCATTGTTTGTTCCTAGCTATTTGAATGGAGATTAGATAAGGCATCATCTTCAAATATAGTGTTTATGCTCGTACTTGAAGCTTGGTGAGAACTACTATACATAGTATCGTAATATAAATATAAGTTAGTTAATTTTTTATTAATAAATCTTTTAGGTTTGTGTATCTGTTCATGCATGTTGATATGTATGTTAATATTTTCTACTTATTTCACATTAGTTATATGAATTATATAGACATCCAAACAATACAAAGTTGAAATAAAAGATCAATATTTTAAATGTTTGGTTTTCATCTTAATATCCATGATACTAAATACATAGTGATCTATATGCATGTTAAACATACTACTAATATTATATATGTATCTACGTCCAATAAAAATAATTGGAGTGTACACAGGCGAATATATATTTGTTGTGTCAAAAAAAATTTATGAATTGCATAAAAAAGATTCTGCATCTTTTTTTGAATCATTAATAATAAATTTATTATTTTAATAATTAACATAGTTGAATATTACGTATTGATAGCCAACACATTGTTCCAACATAAGGTAAGTATAATTTTAATAGTATCTTACATTCATTTGAATTTTTTTTTCAGGCCTGCAGGCAAATATAGATAATTAAATTTTTGTTGTCTGTATAATACATGATATATGTACTTAACATAAAATATCTTATTAATGATTAATCTCTAATATTCATAATAAATATATTAATTATTATTTTCTTGTTAGAAATATTTTTAAAAGTAATACTGAATATTTTATTCTGAATTTTATATTCATTAAAAATCTTTATTATTCAATCATATATGGCAAAATTATTAAAAGGATGAAAAATCTCAAAAAATATTAAAATTTTTTTATTAATTTTTTATTTTTAGTCTACATCGTGGGCAGTAAGATATATAAATAATGTATCATCATGACTAATTAATATGTTTGATGTCATAGATATTACTTTACTAAATTTCTTAAATTTATTAATTATTAATAATTTTTTTAACATATAATATTTTATTTTGTCATTCTTACTTGTAGATATGATATTTCTATAATAAGCAAACTAAAAGTAGGTCTGTAAAATATTGACTATATTAGAATCTTCTAAAAATCTAATTAGAATACTCATTATCATTATCAGCTTAGTCATGTATTTTCTCTCAAAATTATTGTGGTATATAAATAGGATCAATAAAACTAAATTAGAATTAGTTTTAAGAACCCCACCGCTAAATTAGGTTTGCTGTGGATTTAATATATCATATTTTTTGGTTTATTAGTTGTCATATCTCTTTAGGTGATCAGTCTCACACACAATCTTATATGTATATATCTTTTGATAATATATAAATTGTACTAATTCTTCTTTGATATACCTATAATTTTTATTTATTATTATTTTAAAATATGTCCATACAATTGATTTTTGTCTGATTTTTTATTATTTTAGGTGACATTAATTCTAGGTAAAGACCTTTGAAAAAAATATGGTTTTGGCTATGAATTTTTTGGCAGGTGTATTATTATTATCTACATCTATATTGATTTTATATTCATTATTATTAAATTTACTATGTGACATGTTTTTAAAATATTTATATATATTAAATAAATTATGAAATTAAATAAATTTAAAATTCAAAAAAAAAATCAAAAACATGTTTTGTAATCATTTTGTTGTAAAATCTACATCACTTCTAAAATTGAATCTCGAGATAAGTTGCATAGCCATACCACCATATTAGACGTGTCAAACGGGCTGGCTCGGTCTTACCCATTTTTAGGTAGCCCAATCGAGCCACTATGTCATGCTTGGCACAACACAATTTCAATAGAGCTAGCTCGGTTTGTAACTTTTTTGGGCTGGGTCATGCCTGGAGTTGTCGAATCATGCTCATTTGGGCTGAGTTTGGGCCATGTTCAAGGCATTTGGAAATTGTTAATCTCAAATTCAAAATTATTAAAAAATTTAAATGTAATACTTAAAATAAAATAATTAATTAATTTTTAATAAATTAAATTAATAAAACATAAACAACTAACAACTAAAAATACTTAAAAAATACAAAATAATAATTAATAAAATGATACCAAGATTAAATAATAATTAAAACGATACAAAATAATATATCAGAGATAAACTCATAAATATAAAATATGAATTCAATACAATACCAATCGCAAAAATATAAGTGTTTGAATCAAACCTTAAAGTAAAATGACAAAAAAATAAATAAATAAAGACAATCCAAAAATAATAAATTTCGTCAGCATATGATCAATGATAATATTAATATTAGTATATCAATAGTAGTAGGCCGTAGATAGTAAAGTATGCTCAAGTGTTCAGCTCAATCATTAATGACTCAATCCCATATCAGTCGTTAATCATTATTAATGTTCACAAATTATCATCAGCAACTAACTTCTCAACTTTTACTGTAGTTCTAACACAATCCTGGATGTCCAAGTTCAAATCCTCTCAATCTTTTATGCATATTAATGTTTCAATAATATCTAGCTGGAATCTTGATTTCCTATCTGAAATTATATTTACTATAATAAAAAAAATAGACTTCGATACTACACTCGTTACTGAAGGAATCAGTAGATCACGTGTTATCCTAGACAGTACGAGATATATGGACTTATATGATTTTTATTATTGTAAAATATAGAGTTTTTATTATCAGTATGTGATATGATTGTGTAATAATTGGTATCTAAGTACTAAGACAGCTCGTTCCTATTTGATGGTTTATTCTGTTATTTTTTCCTAACTAACTAAATGAAAAAGTCATTGTCTCCAAATATAGTATTCATGTCCGTACTTAGAGCTTCACTACTACTATTATCATACCTAGTATCGTAGTATGTAAAGAGTTCAATTTACTTATCATGAATGAATATTTTATGCTGGTCATCCTGGTTCATACACGAAGATGTGTATGTTAAAATATTCTTTATCCCTTCACTTTAATCATAGGGTTCGTATAGGCAGTCAGACAATAAAGAGATAGAATGATAGACTAGTACTTTAAGTTTTTGGTTTTCATCTCTACAATTATATCGTTAAGTATTGAGTCATCTCTAAACTTTTTAAACATACTACTAATATTGCATATGTACTAAGTGTAATGTAAGTCGTGAGAATATAAACTGATAAAAACATATTTGTCGTATTATAAAAAATCTTAATAAATTTTATAAATATAATATTTATAGTATAATCAGTATCATTAATGATAAGTTCATCACTTTTACTATTGACGTAGTTAGATATTATGTGTTTATATTCCACACATGACTCTAACAACGTGGCATAGTTTATGTCATACCGAAATACCTTGCCTTCGAGCTAGGGTACCAGGCCATGCCTGGCTCAGCATGAGGCTCGGGTTACCTCTGCACTGCACAGCATGAGCTGTGTTGAGAGCCAGCCCAACACAAGTCCAGGCATGGTTTTGGACCGTATCGTGTTGGGCTAGGCATTGCCGAGTCAGCACGTGTCTCGGGCTGGGCCAGGGCTGCCCGACTTAATTGAAACCTTTATGCCATGCATGTTATATGCATAAGCATAAATTGTAAGTTATAAAATTAATTATTAAATAAAAAATTAATGAAAAAATAACACTATGTCAAAGGAGGAGAGAGGACAGATAGAAGAGAGAGAAATGAGAAGAAATTAAAAAAAATAAATTTCCTAATTTATATTTATAGAGATTTGAAAATAATAAAAAAAATTAATTTTATTTGGTCAAAATCATGACAAATATTAGATCATGGCTAGTATCCATCGGATTTAATTAGATGGCTACTGTTTAAAATAAAATTTATATTTTAAAAATGGTCCAACAATGATGGGCCGCACCCATTGTTGTTGCTCTAAATTTCCGTTGCGTTAAATTCCAACTAGTAGGGTAGGACAAGTCATGCAACATCGCAGGGGCCAATGACGACTAGTCACATAAGCGGAATCTTACTTATCTATTTTTTTTAAAAAAAATTGTCCCATTAGGCGGTCACCCAAAGTGGCATGACATCCGTGACTTGGGACCCACTCGTGCCTATTCCTATCTCACATGACATGTAGACCATGTCATAGGGCAAGGCACATGGGTTGTACCTGGCCTAGTATGAGGCACAACTCGCACCTCCCTTGCATGGCATGAGCTGTGCCTCTGGCCTGCATGGCCCAGGACTAGACCCGGTTCTAGATAATGTCGTGCTAGGATTGACATAGCTGAACTATGCTATGCCGTGGGTCATGCTTGAGCTGTGTGATCTTTGAATTTGATTTAACTCCATGTTCATTCATCTCTACTAAAAACTTGATTCATTGAATATCAAACAAACCCAATATATGTATGAGCGGTATGATCTTTGAATTTGATTTAACTTCATGTTCATTCATCTCTTTTATTTATTATTATGAGTTTGTAAGGGAATATATTATTAAATTCTTCACTAATATAAGTTTTTCAATTAAATTTTTAGATGATTGTAGACTACTTTATCTTATGCACATGTACATTAAGCCTGCTTATCTTAGGATTTATAGGATGATTAGTATAAATGAAATAATAAAAAATTATTAAATAAAAATGATAATTAATAATTAACGATATTAGAACACACTGTTATGTTTTTCATGATGTTTGATATATGGACTTGTCATTATGATAATGTATTCGCACGTGTCATTTTTTATTTTATTGACTTTAAGTGAAAATTAAATAAAAAAATATTAAATTTTGTGAGATTCATTATTCTCATGATAGTTTTATCATATATGAGTATCTATTGTGGTTAGAAAATATGAGATACAAAATAAAATATATTATATTGTATTTGATAATGTATCAAATAATAGTGTTGCAATAAAATATATTATATTATATTGTATTGTATTTCACAAATATTATATTGTATTTGATAATGTGTCAAAATCATGATAGTTTTATTATGATAGTTTTTATTTTTAGTATATGTGTCATATAATAAAAATGCTAAATTAAATATTTTTTCTCATTAGAATATTTGTGAAATGCATTAAGGTATCTTAAAATATCTTATATACTACATGAGTTTTACACTCTATGTTAGTAACTTAAAAAAATCTTAGTAGATGTTAGATTCTATTGAAATTATACATATTTAATAATAGATTCATGTGTTAATTATCAATATGTGATATCTGATTATATATAATATTAATAATTAAATCGGTAAAATTGTATAATTAATAAATCAGATAGTGATATAAGAATTTTTTTTAAATTCCTTAAAATTTGTTGCAATGTGATGAATATCTGTTTGCCTATATACACTCATATAACATATATTACATTTAAGTATATATGTAATATTAATAATTTATTTAATAGATATAATGAACATAAAATTTTTTGTATCATGACTATTTAGATGGTAAGGAAGTATTTAAAATACTAGTCATATATTCAATCTTTTTATTTCTTATATGTTTATTTTGATATTAAGATTAAGGTAGGAATAGTGAAAAATTCAATTAAATATATATATCTACTTATATAAACCAACCATAATAATCAGAGGATCAGATTATTATAAAAATAAATATGTTAATTTTAGACTTTTAGCGAGTCAATGGCATGAAGATCAATACTATTTTAAATAGGATTAAATTGTTGAGATACTTAAATATTGATTATTATTTTATTTTATCTCAAAATAATATAAAAAATTTTGATATTTTGGGTTGATAGAATTCATAATGAATTCGTATTTTTTGTATTATTTAAACTAAATGTAATTTATTGACCTATTTGGTTTCAAGCATAGAATCTAAATTTATTTTTTTATGGCTGTGAATAGGATTTTAGATAGGAGGATTATATTATGATTAGGCATTATTGAAATCCTGTCACATTTAAAAGATTGGTAAGATTCACAGATAGATTTCAAGATAAAGTAAAAGAGCGACAAGTTGATGATTATATATACAAATACAATGATACCAAGACTTTGAGTTGTGACAATTCGAATAAGATAGGATGACCCACAAGCTTACTGCCAGGGCCAGTCCAGCTGTGTGTGCCAGTCAACAGTGGGCCTGTGTTAGCCATGGTGGCTAGCCTAGTCTCTAGGTAGCTAGGCTACCTTGTTTTCTGTAGTCTGTTACCTGTGGCAGTTTACCCAGGATAATCTGTATTAGCAGAGGGCCGGACTAGGCACAAAAGTGTGATTGGGACCAATCATGTTGGTTATAATTGGTTGGAACCCGGCATGGCTCGACACAGCCGGATGCTTCAGCCAGGCCATTGGGTCGCGTTACCTTCCTTGGAGTCATGCTGGCATGACATTGGCCCAAGGATAGGAATTGTGTCTTATCCAACATGGCATGGTACTGTGCCAGACCTAAAAGCTTTGGGTTGTGCCGGATACCTCTATGTGAGAGGAATACACACGATTCCTTGCCAATAAGCTAACTGCCATGTTATGGGTAATTTTATCCTTTTCATAATTTTTTTCTTATTAATTATATATCATGATAGTCGATAATAATCTATTAAAGAGTATTGGTTATGATAATATTCACTTTATTTTTTTAATTTTTTTTATGTGTTTTATTTATTTTTAAAAGCTTAGTTAATATTATTTTTAATGACTTTTTTTTTGACTACTTAATTTTTAATTTGTTTTCTCCTTCATTAATTATTTGTTTGTAGAACTAAAAGATTTTGAGGAATACTTTTTTTATAATTAGGTAGAGTGATTTATATGTTCTTATTTTTTATTATATAATATCTAATAAAATATTTGAGTATTGTTGGCTTACTATTTGTTTATTCTCGACTTAATCACACGTAACTAATCAAGTTGAGAATGGTAGATCATCTTATTAGGGATCTCTTGCCGCTAGTGTAAGAGATGTGCCAGTTTGAAACACATTATAATTTTTTATTTTGTTTGTCAGATTTGTATGAGTAAAAACTCATTCAATCTAATACTCTCAGATATATGAGAATATATTAGAGATAAGACTCATTAAGTGCTCTCATTATAAGTGCATGGGCTATTCCAGAGATAGTAGTTGGAAGTTGTATCATAGAGAAAAGATAAAGAACACTACAAATCAAAGTTTTAAAAGGCGAAAGCATAAGACGAGGCATTTTTGTATTTGTGAGGCGAGGCGTAAGCCTCGAGGCGTTGAGGCGTAAGCTTTTTGAACCTCACAATATATAATTAATTAATATTTTAAAATATATAAAATAAAATAACATAAATAAAAATATGAAAACAATTCATTAGGATTATTTAAAAACATAACTAAGTCATGAAATAAGAAGTAGAGTAAATTGTTTTAATTTAAATCCTCCTCTCCAAGGTCATCATCATCCTCATCCAATGTATCAAAAGTAGGAAAATGTCCACTATCATGTAACCTCATTTCATGTAAATCTTCATCTTCATCAATTGGTGTCAAATTGAACTCATTCTCTTTGCCTTTGTCTCCACTTGTACCTAGTATAAATTATTAATGAGGTGTAAATATTATAAGTTTTTTTATTAAATTTAATCAAATTTATGACTTCAATTTTTGAGTACTTACTTGGAGGAACTCATTCTTAAAAAAAACACCAATAATAATATTCACATTTCTATATAACAATATAATTGACTAAAAAATAATAACAAGACATAATTGAAAGGAATTTAAAAATGAAATTTAGAATTTAATTGGTTTAAATTTTAAAAAACAATATTTTTTTAGAGGAATTTAAATTTAATTCGTTTAAATTTTAAAAAGTCAATATTTTTTTAGAGGAATTTAAAAAAAAATCGGAAGGCTGTTTAAGGATGTTTGAATTTTTTTTTTTTTAAAGATGATTGATAAGCTGAAGCTGAAGTTCCAATTACCTTAAATAAAAAAAAATTAAGAATAAAAGAGATTGGATGAATCTCTTTTAAATTATTTAACAAAAAAAATAGACAAAAAAATTCGAAGGGGGGGTGGAATCGGGATTTCGAAGGGGGGGGTGGAATCGGGATTTCGAAGGGGGGGGGGTGGAATCGGGATTTCGAAGGGGGGGGGGGTGGAATCGGGATTTCGAAGGGGGGGGGGTGGAATCGGGATTTCGAAGGGGGGGGGGGGTGGAATCGGGATTTCGAAGGGGGGGGGGGTGGAATCGGGATTTCGAGGGGGGGGGGGTGGAATCGGGATTTCGAAGGGGGGGGGGTGGAATCGGG
Organism: Sapria himalayana; assembly: GCA_029783825.1. Taxonomy (NCBI): domain Eukaryota; kingdom Viridiplantae; phylum Streptophyta; class Magnoliopsida; order Malpighiales; family Rafflesiaceae; genus Sapria; species Sapria himalayana. The sequence goes on along the minus strand of JAREIK010002286.1, from coordinate 927,448 downwards.
ATTTCGAAGGGGGGGGGGTGGAATCGGGATTTCGAAGGGGGGGGGGTGGAATCGGGATTTCGAAGGGGGGGGGGGTGGAATCGGGATTTCGAAGGGGGGGGGGGTGGAATCGGGATTTCGAAGGGGGGGGGGTGGAATCGGGATTTCGAAGGGGGGGGGGGTGGAATCGGGATTTCGAAGGGGGGGGGGGTGGAATCGGGATTTCGAGGGGGGGGGGTGGAATCGGGATTTCGAGGGGGGGGGGGGGTGGAATCGGGATTTCGAGGGGGGGGTGGAATCGGGATTTCGAAGGGGGGGGGTGGAATCGGGATTTCGAAGGGGGGGGGGGTGGAATCGGGATTTCGAAGGGGGGGGGTGGAATCGGGATTTCGAAGGGGGGGGGGTGGAATCGGGATTTCGAAGGGGGGGGGGGTGGAATCGGGATTTCGAAGGGGGGGGGGGTGGAATCGGGATTTCGAAGGGGGGGGGGGTGGAATCGGGATTTCGAAGGGGGGGGGGTGGAATCGGGATTTCGAAGGGGGGGGGGGGGTGGAATCGGGATTTCGAAGGGGGGGGGGGTGGAATCGGGATTTCGAAGGGGGGGGGGGGTGGATTCGGGATTTCGAAGGGGGGGGGGGGGTGGATTCGGGATTTCGAAGGGGGGGGTGAAATCGGGATTTCGAAGGGGGGGGGGTGGAATCGGGATTTCGAAGGGGGGGGGGTGGAATCGGGATTTCGAAGGGGGGGGGTGGATTCGGGATTTCGAAGGGGGGGGGGGGTGAAATCGGGATTTCGAAGGGGGGGGGGGGGTGGAATCGGATTTCGAGGGGGGGGGGGGGTGGAATCGGGATTTCGAGGGGGGGGGGTGGATTCGGGATTTCGAATGGGGGGGGGGTGGATTCGGGATTTCGAAGGGGGGGGGGTGGATTCGGGATTTCGAAGGGGGGGGGGGTGGATTCGGGATTTCGAAGGGGGAGGGGTTGGATTCGGGATTTCGAAGGGGGGGGGATCGGGATTTCGAAGGAGGGGGATCGGGAGGTCGCCGAGGGGGGGAGGAATCGGGAGAGAAGACATATCTGGAAATCGGGATTTCGTGCATAAATGGGTCGCCGCTTGAGGTAGGGTTTCGGGTTTGAGCTTTTCTACTTTTCTCCCCAATCAGTTTTCGAGCTTTCGATTTAGTTTGAGAAAGCTTTTGATTTAGTTATCCATTTCATGTGTTATGCTTTTCTTCCGACGCCTCAACGCGTTTTTTCGCCGCCTCGCCCTGAGGCGCGCATCAAGGCGCGCCTGGAAACCGCCTTTGAATACAGTGCTACAAACCAAGTGTTATTTGTGCTTATGTATCCTGTGTGTGTGTGTATCAATTTCTATCATTTCAAAAAAAAAATAAAGGATTAAACAATTATTTTTTTCTCCACAAGAATGTCATTTTTTTTCTTATTTTATTTAGAAATCCTAAATTGTTAAAAAATGAAGTTTAGTGAGAAGCAAAAAATAATGGAATGATATGAGATAATTATCTTGTATTTTATTTATATTTCTAATAGTAATTTTTTTTAATAAAAAAATATTGTCGGTAGGTACTAGAATAATTTTATAAATGAAGTTGCCCTAATAGTCTCCTATTGGATTGCACTTGGAGCGAGGCATGCCCCATTTTATGTATCCATGTTATTTCATAGTATGTTACATATGAGTTGTAGTTACATATTAGTTCATACAAATGTTCAAAGTGCTCCAAAAATCACGCTTCGAGGATTCAACTTATTATTTGTTTCCTCCAAACTTAACATGCAAGATATCTATTCATCAACTTGATGTGATATTGAATTTTTTATGTTTTTATTATTTTATTTTATTTTTGTGCTCTTGTTTATTACTTATTTGTTGGATGATTGTATTTTATTTTTATGATGGCTACTTTTATTTGCTTTTATATTTTAATATTTTAGTGATGAGAAATTTTGTTTGATTTGCAACATGAGAGTAGCTTGGATGTTTCCTACTTTGACATTTCATTGAAGCGCATGATATCCATAGTTATTAAAGATGCTTCTCATGCAAGCCTAAAGCCCAATCGCCACTAGGCCCAAACAAAAATGCTCGACCTCGCCTCAGACAAAATTCTAGTGATATATTTGATATCTTAGAAATTTGAATATAAGATCGTTGAAATTTTATTATTTTGTTTTAAAATTTTAAATATTTGTAATGATGATAAATATTAATAATATTTGATTTTTATATTTAATATTATTTAATTGACTGTTTTATATAAAAATTATAGATAATATTTAGTATAAATATATTATTTACATATATATTAGGTGTAATACACCTCAAAAAAAAAAATTCTCCTTGATATTGACGTAGTCCTAAGTTATGGAGGTTATATCCAATACACAAAGATCTCACTTGGGAGATTTGTCCAGGTGAAGGTAATATCTCGACAATCATACTCTCGAAAGCTAGAGAGACTGTGTATCATGAGTTATGAATCTAATATCTATCACCCTTTGATGCATAGTTCTAAAAAATGCAAGGCGCACCAAGGTGCAAAGGTTTCTTGGAGCCTTGAGGCGCAGTGCGCACCTAAGGCGTGAGCTTTTGTGAAGTGAAATATGACTTTAGATGCACATAAATTTTTATTAAATATGATTCTATTGATAAAAAAATAAATGTTCCTAATATTTAAATAAATTTTGATGAAAAAAATAAATGAAATTATATAAATTTTAATATATAATTATAAATTTTGAGAATAAATATATTTTTTAAAAAAACTATAGTATATAAGGCGCTCCTCTTCAGTAAGGCACATGTCTTGGAAGGCGATGCGCTATAGCTAGGGAGTAGTTATGCCTTGAGCCTAGGCGCGCCTCAAGCCTGTACTTCACAACTATGCTTTGATGAAAGTAGTTGCAATCACATTGGGGCGTGATCTCCAACACATGCATGCAATATAATGATTTTCTAAATAATCCTGTGTGTTAGTGTTTATGCAATCACACATTGACCCTGAGCTATAAAAAGCTGAAAAATCTATGATTTAACTTGTTATACCTAAGACTCATGTTGTGGTAGCTTGTGTTGTGGTAGTTAAATATGTCTCGCATATCAATGAATGATATCATATCATTGTTGACGTTGACCCAACTCTGCTATGGTATCTTGTCATGCTTTCCTGACAGTATGATGGCAACCGTTATGAATTCTATATTGCTCCAATCAGCCTTGGAAAAGATGGGAATCCATACTCGTGTGCAAAGTGCATTTTCATTACAAGAGTTAGCAGAACCATACAGTAGGCAGCGAGCCATTCGGCATCTGGAAAAAGGAAGAGTGGTCATATTTGGTGGCGTTGGTGCTGGTGCTGGCAATCCACTATTCACCACTGATACAGCAGCTGCCTTGAGAGCATCCGAGAGTACTTCCCTTCTCTTTCTTCATGCACCCTCAATTACTTAGCTTGTGTTTTTGTTGCAACTATGAGTGTTGGGCTCAATTTGCGCGCCCCATGACTAGTTCCAAGAAGAAGTAGCCTCTCACCCCTCTCCTGCTTTTGATTTTAGTTAAGTTTTGACGAGAGATATCCCTCTAGTCCAAAGACTTTTTGGAAACCCATGGGACATGTTCTTGCCAATTGGACTAATCCGCGAGGGCATATTTGTCTCTATTTTTTTTTTTTTTATGATTTTGGGCATCCTCGAACCAAGTCAGGCGCTTCTATTGCTCCCACTAGGAATGACCTAGGCTTGGTTGAAGGTAGGATTTGAATCTGGGACACCATGTTTACGCATGTCATTATTTCTCTCTCTCTTCATCTCCCAGCTTGGTTTGCTAGTTGTGTTTTTGATATCTAGATTTGATGATCCATGTGCATGCTAAGAGGGAGTAAGCAAAAAAAAAAAAAAAATTAAAGAACATAAGCACTAGAAGCACTTTATCTTGTTGGTAGAGAAATATAATTATTCCGTCGTGCTATTGTATTGGTTATAGTTTTAGTTTATAATTTGTTATTTTTTTTACTTGTCTTTATAATTTTTCGTTGTGTTACGAATGAGATCATTTAATATGTGAGCTACTTCAGTCTGATTAGCTCGTTATATAAATGTTTCTCTGGTACATCTATTTTATTGATTTTTTATTATTTGAGTCTTGTTGTTGTAATTGTGTGAATTTCTATATGGTATTTGGGTCAATTTCATCTAGAGAGAGTGAAAAAAATTAGAATTTGCCCTAGAGGCTTTCGCTATAACAACATAATGCACGCATACACTCGTGTGTAATTGTGTTGGATGCAAAATCCGATACAAAGATGTGCGACTATTTTGCAAATCTATCAATGTGTTATTGATGTTGATGCCCATTAGGTCGATGTCGTATGAAGCAAGTGTGCGAGTGGAGTGTGTGCAAGTGCGTGACATAAAGTGCACTGTAGGTGTAATGAAGGTGCACCATTGTTCAGTGAGGCTCATAGTGGGTGCAACTTGGTGCATGATGGGTGCGGCGTGGTGCACAATAGGTGCAATATTGTGTATAATGGGTGCAATGTTTTTGGTTGGTTGGCATGTTTTGAGACATACCACCCATCCAAATATGAAGTTTTTCACCTTACCAAAGTGGTACTACCAATAAATTCAATATATATTGAGGCAATGGAGCCATAGTTCAATGTTCAAACTATAGGGGCTTGGGTCCCACCGGAGAGAGTTAATTGTAATTATTTCTAGAGAGGAGACTGACGGTATTATAAAGCGTTGAGAGAGAAAAGCTGACTGACAGAGTCATACTAAGGTGCTCGTGGTTTGTGACTCATCTTTGATTTGATTCTTTATTATTTTTTGTGTTTTGTCTATTGATGGTTGTTCACTTGGCCTTATATGAGTTTTGTTTTTTTTTTTTTTTTTGGGAAACTAAATGTTGAATGATGATTGTTTACGTGATTAGATGATTTTGAGGAATATGCTCTTTAGGTTTGAGGAGGATGGGTATGTACTATTGTTTGGTTGATTGTTTTTTTCTTTAGATCTTTATTTTTTTTATTTTTTTTTTATTATTTTATAAAAGAATTTGTACAATTTATTTGATAAAAATATAAAATAATAAGGCATGATAATGAATTAGACTACTTGTCAGAGAATTTTAGTTCTAATTGCACTAATGATATTATGCATCAAATTTTATATCCCAAAACATATTCATAGAATAAGATTGTAAAAAATTAGAATATATATATATATATATATATATATATATATATATACAAATATCAATATACACTCTTATGTATATAGGCGTGTGTGTGTGTGTGTTCTATTTAGATCATAGGAGAGTCTTTCAAGAAGATAGATATTACTGTAGTCAGCTCTTCTGATATTTATATTCTAATTATTTTCTAGAAAAAAAAAATAAGAGTTATGCACAATATCTTATTTTACAAGTATTATTGTATCATTATTTTCTCTATTCATTAATTTATTTTCTACTTCTTGATGATACTAAGATGCTCATATCTTCTACTAACTTTCTTCCATGCTAATGAATCTTCAGAACTAGTATACTTATTTTTGCGAGGGTTTGATTAATTGTGGTTGTTCGCTCTCAAGACTAACTCGTACGAGAGAGAAAATAGATTGTTTAAATGGGAGATTTGTTATGAAAGTATTCGTTTAGATGTTTAGTATGAATTATCATGATATTTTCTTCCATGTGATCAAGATGATTTGCATATGAACTATTATTTCACTAGTAATAATATTTTATGATCTGATGTTTTTACAAGTAATCACCTATTTTGGTCTATACAGATGTATTATAGAGTTTTTTTTTTTTTTTTTTTTTTTTTTTGTTTTTTTAGAGCTTAAATGACTCTAGTTTTGCTTATTATATGTATTATTAATATTTTTTTTTGTATCATAGATAATGAGTTGGTAATTACTCTACTTAAAGAGTATTTTCATTTGCAATTTTAGAAGAACACTGAGAAAATTGATTACTTTCTTAGGATAGAGGCAACTCACTCTAATAGAGACATATTGTCACATCGAATATATGTTGTTGATATTCTCATATATATGCGTTTTAGATTGTGGTGTAATAAATTACTAATTTATTATCAAATAATTTATAACATATTTATTTAATATTTTTAGTCAATTTCTAGATTGAACACAATCCTTCTCAAATAGATTTTGTTTGGCAATCACGAGCACTTGTAGTTAGCTAATAATATTCACATTCCAGTTGGATACTCAAATTAAAGTTAGAGATGAGAAGAGAATTATTGTGTAATTTTTTTTTTGAATACATAAAAGACAATTATTTTGAAATTAATAATAGAAATATAGTCTAGAGCGACGATGACAGTCACATGTAGGGTGCTTTGTGTTTAGAAATTAGATACCTGCTTGAGAAAATTGAGTATTAATTTTGTTCTCTCACTACTTTCAACTATAGTAATTTTAAACAATGAGAGTCCTAAATATCATATTTCACAATTGAACGAAACACATAGAAACAAATTACTATTTTCTCATTGAAAATATTTAAAATATAATGTTTTATTATTTATTTTTATTTTCTTCATATTCTCCAATTGGACTGCTCGTGTTTTGGGTAAATGGAGAATATGAATATACACATGCATATATATATATATATATAAAATCCAGTTGTGTGTTATACAAATACACTGAGCTTGCGTACTTCCTCCTTACACGTGCATATACATATACTTTTGAGCTTGTGCGTGCGGCACAGTCAATGCAGATGCAGTTATCAAAGGGACGAACACAGGTGGCATCTATGACAGCAGAAATGGTGGTGCACTGCTAGATCATGTAACCTTCAGGGAGGTGGTTTCCACTGGAGGTGCTTCCATGGACTTGATGGCGATTACATATTGTGAGGAGAATGGAATTCCTGGTTCGTTACATTTTTCGCCCTTTTTGAGATGTTTTTGGCTAGCCTGGTCTGATGTGTCTCAGCCTGCCTTTTACCAATGGTTCTGCTCCGGTGCGCCTGAGCTTCTTTTTGCTGACACCATCTCTCTCTGCTCCCTAGTTGTCATATTCAATTTGCTAGAGCCTGGTAATATCTCAAGAGCTCTGTGTGGAGATCAAGTCGGCACTTTGATTGATACTATTGCTCGGACCAACCAATAACACACACACACACACACACACACACGTGCGTACACATACGCATGCACTTTATATTGCCAATGTTTGTAGGTAAAATTTATGATTTAAATTTAAAGGGTTTTAAGGGCACCTTGATCAATATTGTGGATAGGTCCAATCAATAGCAATTCAACCTCTAAATAGCCTATTTGTTCTATTTTGTATCTATGGGCACATACACACATGCATGCACACACATGTATGCACACACACATGCATGCGCACACACAGACATGCACACTATTTCCAATGTATGAAGATACAGCTTATGACCAATATTGTGGGCATGTCATCTATTAGCAAATCAGCCAGTTCCTAATCTCCTATTTTGATTGTAACCATAGACCCAAACACACACACACACACACACACACACACACACACTGACAATATATGTAGATACAACTTATGATAAATAGTGGGTAGGTCCAACTAATAGCAATTCAACTGCTGCCTGTTCTTTTGTTGTATGTAATTTGTATGTATAGTTACACGCGTATATGTGCACATGCATGCTCGCATGCACTTGCGCCCTCATGCACATGCATGTACATGCACATACACGTACAATCACACGTGCACACATGCAATCACACACACACACACACACCTATGTATGTAGATACAGCTTATGACAAATATTGTAGGTGAGTCTAAGTAATAGCAATTCAGCCAGTTTCTAGTCTCTTTGTTCTATTTTGATTGAATCTATAGATACAACTTGCATTGACAATGTATAGGCACACATACACACATTATTGACAATGTATAGGCACACACACACACATTATTGACAATGTATAGGCACACATACACACATTATTGACAATGTATGTCGACCTTGTGATGGCTTTTAAGAGATATATAGATGCAGGCAAGTACAGGGAGTAACATAGAGGGGAGGGCAAAGCAAATAAAGATAATCCAACTAGTGCAATGCTCAATCACTCATATCAGGAGAATTAGGATCATCAGAATCCACATGTTCGTGGGAAGAAGAAGGCGATCCTTTTTCCCTCTCCTTTGTCTCCTTCCATCTCGTCCATAGCCAGTTCAGGAATACAACCCCACTGAGTGCGTAAACCTGATTTTCATAAAAGATTTTCAGCACATAAACTGATCTGTTTCTCTACATCTTTTTTTTTTTTTTTGATAGCATAAACAATCAAGTCCTCATCTGAAAATTTTTTTTTTTTTTAAACTATGTAAAAATTATATTTTAGTACAATCTTTATAAAAAAATTAAAAAAAAAATGTACGATAAAAAATATGTTAAGTTTTGGTACAAGAAAATCTGAAAATAACCTTCCCCTTGCACATATCCTAACCAATTTTATATGTGTGTATTTCTCTGTGTGTGTGTGTGTAAGTGTGTGTGTGTGTGTGTGTGTTTGTATGTGTATATATATATATATATGTGTGTGTGTGTGTGTGTGTGTTTGTATATGTGTTTGTATATGTGTTTGTATATGTGTATATATATATATGTGTGTGTGTGTGTGTGTGTGTGTGTGTGTGTGTGTGTGTGTATTATATAATATTAAATTATGGATGAAAACACTCTTGTGGAGAGCCCTAATTCAACTAACCTATTTTACAGATCTTTCATGTACATATTTTAACAAAGTACAACAGAGACTAACTAGATGCTAACCAATTTGAAACCACAATACTAACCTAACTAGATCCCAATGAATCCACCTTTATCATCTACATAGGCACGTAGGAATGAAATTATTAGTCAATAGCTACAGATGCAAGTAATTATGAGATTTGGCGCGGAATGCAATTTATAGAAATTTTAATTATGATAGTTCAGTTGAGAAAGATGGAACTTGAGGAAAATGGTTCTCAATAAGCAACTATTCTAGAAGATTACAGCTTATTGCCAGCTTATTTCAAATTTTCAAAAAAATTACTATTCGAATATCACATGCATCTTCCTAACTATAATGGATCATGCAAGTTCTACCCACCTTTGAATTGGAGCAACTATAGAAGAAGATTACCTGAATCAAGTTCATACACAACGAATCAGAACTAAGATGATAATTGTGATGTACCATTGCCTCAAGAGTGCCATATTTATTCTCATATTTGTAATCGTAACTATCAGAAATGCATATTAAGTAGTAAGTTTTAAAGCTCTCTAATAACATCAATGGCGCATGGGTGATGGATTCCACCAATTTGACGTTGCTGACAATGAATTTTCGTGTGCCTAATATTGTGGTACTGACCTGCCAGATGATCATGGGATTGTGAGTCATTCCACTGCCCTCGCGGAACTCTGTGTCGAGCGATGGAACAACTATTCGATCGCGCATCGGGAACTTGACGACGACTGAACCGCTAGTGACAGTCGGTTTGTCTCCCGTGCAGAGTACTTCCGATTTTGGATCTTCCTCGACCACGGAATCCACCTTGTTCCTTTGATTAAGTAAAGGAAATTTGAAACCGATTTTAGCGAATAGAGAAAACATGCGCTGAGTCTTCGATGAAGCGAAATTGCTTTCGGAGACTATTTTGTTCTTTGCGCGATCCGCCTCCGCCATGGTTAGGGATCGGAATGAGCCACCAGTTGTTCTTGTTCACTTCCCTCCTCTACCCTGCTGGATATGTGGCGTCGTCGTAGTCGTGCCAAACTGAGCGGCCCAACTCGTGTTTTGGGGACCGACCGTGGCCCCGCCTTGTAATTTTAATCGATCATAATCAAATAATTAATACACGAAAACAAAACGGGTCTTTGCTTTTTGGAAATTCTAAAAATTTTAAGAATGTTCTAGAATGTTCTAGAATGTTCTAGAATGTTCCAAGGGAACTAAGAATAACTCACTTTTTTTATAATTTTTATACTTTTTTTACTTTCTAGAACATTCTAGAATGTTCTAGAAATTTCATCCCTATGTAATATATAATTTTTTACTTTTTTTTTTTTGATTTATTGTAATGCAAGATCATGATATTCTAAGCAATCTCGACCGTTAATATATACATATTTTTCCATGTAAGGAGAGTCTATGCTCACTTGTGTTAATAAAAAATGTAAGAATAATTTTTGAAATTATTTACTCTCTCACATCTTAATTTGTATGTTTATTTGATGTGAGACGGGAATATCTGACTTAGGCTCATAAAGAGAATAATTATTAGCATAAGGTCACACATAACTGGACTGAAGCTTACACTTTGTAATACTTGCACAACCCATGTCAAGAGTAGTTGGCACACCAAAAAAAATCATTAAAATAAATGTAATCTCAATTTTAATTCAAAATAATTTGTAAGTCAATTTTAGTAATTCAACTTTTTATGAATGTCATATTAAGGTGCCATTTTATCTCTAATATTAAATTTTAATTGAATACCAATTAGGCATAATTTAATTATTGTTATAAAAGAAATGTTATGCTAGAATTTAAAATATGTTCATTAAACTCTTGTATTGCATAGATGACTCATATCTGCAAGATTTTAAATTAAGAAAATTTGGACTTGCATACCTGGAGGGATTTTACTTATTTAAGCATATGATTAGAAAATAAAAAAAATTAGTGTTGTCCCCACAAATTTATTCATATGGTATGGGTGAGTTATAGGAATATATTTAAATTTTATCTATGTGTACAAAATAACAATCAATTACACTTATTTAAACATTGAATCACTTCCTTCAAATAAACCCCCTTTAGCAAAGCATAGATTTCATCCATCTCTGCCTAATCTCTATGATGAAAGTTGCCTTGGGCGATGCAATTTTAGGTAACAATTCTATACTCATAGGTTTTACCCTCTTCCTTTCTCCTTATGGCTAGTCTTCATAATACTTTTTTTATGATCTTCTTTCTTTCATTGTTGAATCAGCAAGTTAAGAGGATTTAAGATGGATTGTCATGGCATCAATAGAAAAATTAAGGATTTTTTTTTGGAGGAGATTCGAGGATTGAGTATATATAGTTGCAATCTAGTAATTGAATGTCATGACTCTAGATTTGTGTTTCCTCTGCAAATGAAAATTCATGGTGTTATGGTAAGCAGTACCTTCCAAGTCGCTGCATTGAATCATAGGCAAGGCTTTTCCATATAACTTCTAAAAATAGTTTTTTTTTTGTAGCACAAAAATCATGGCTCTGAAAAACTATCATAATCTTATCGTGTAACTTTTTTTGATGTTTTTTCTTCTGTAACACCAAAGTCACTGCTCTCAATAATTTCCACAACTTTGTCATGTAGATACTAATGTATTGTTTATCTCTATAATACCAAAGTCACAACTTTGAAAAACTATCATGATTTTTGGTAAAAAAATCTGAATAGCAGTTGGTTTGAATCTATTATTCTTTTGTACGTGGGGGGCATTTATGTGTAATTATGTATAAAGAATTTTTATTCTCACAACAATTACAATTTATTACACGTGCAATAAAAAAAAATATTTATGGGTTGCCTTCCAAGTAGTACTATATTTAACATTCAAAGCTAGACTATCAAAACTTCTTTCTCTTTATTAGAAATCTCTTTTATCTATGCTAGCTTCTCAGTATATTATTTTACTTCTTTTTTTCTTGTACTTTCGATATCAGTCATGGATGATGGATGAATGATTTTCATGATTCCCTCATCTATATAATGAGTTTGCGTATGAATATTCTTCTTTATTTTCTTTTTAGCTTTGATATTGTTAAAGGTCTTGGCTCTTTCAATTTTATGCTCATTTGAAAATTTATCCAAAACATTTAGTGGATTCCAAACAATGTTTGAGTTTACATATTTCCAATCCAAAGTATGTGTGTGTGTGTGTGTGTGTGTATTAAAATATAAAATTTTACCACAAGCACGCACAATCACAAACAAATATTCTACCCCCAAAAATAATAGTATTTATTGTTAAAAATTACAATTTAAAATGTATAAAGTCCATAACACCGTTCAAGAACAAAAAAGGTTATTGTAATTGAAACACCTTAAACTCTAACATTTAATATCTCTAATGTTCTTTCAAAGATTTTTAAGCATCCGCAAGCATTACACGAGCATGGTCTAAATACCACATGAACATTGCACAAACATCAATTCTTCCTCCTGAAGCCATCAAACAAAAGAAAATCAAAAGTAAACCACTTTTTCCTATCCAAATTATTATAGAAGCTTGGTTTAAGCTTTTGTAACAAATATTACAGAATGCATAGAGTTATAGGAGAAACCCACCTAAATAGAAATGATACAAAAATCACAAACAAAGAAAAATAAGAACTGTTCTGATTTTTTTTTTAAATGCAAATTTGAACATGCACCATACAAAGCAAAGGCTTGTGTGTTTATATTTTTTCTAAAAAGTCACACCACATGTGACTTTTGAGTGATACATGTTTCTCCAATCTCTTCTATGATTTTATTCAAAAAATCAAAATTTATATTAAAAAATTACCATTTTTTTTTCATTGTTAATAGCACCCTATTTGAATGAAAGCGACCAGACTCTCATTTAAATCAAATTAACATTAAAATCAAACCAAACAAAATTAAATTAAATTTAAACCAAAAGTAAACCAACCCAGACATACCCAATAGTTTAGTTGTCAAGTAGTATAGATGCTCTTAGCTTGGGGACATGTGTTTAATCTCCATAGATTTTGGATATGCTTCATAGGGTGTATGTTAGTTGGATCTATTATGCTATTAGTTGGGTTTGAAAAAAGATGGAGAGGAGGAAAGGGTGGATTAAAAAGAAAAAAACTATAACCATATATTATGGGTTGCACTCAATTTATTTTATCAATTTGCCATTAAAATTTTAGTAGCTAGAAATGAGCATACGACACAGAGTTTTAATATATATTTGACAATCAACTTTAATTGTCTTTTCCAATATTTGATTTTTTGGTACTTAACATTGATATACTTTTGTGACTCTTAGTATCTCTGTATCTTGAGTTAGATATTCATCAACATTATAAAATAATCTCATTATATATAATTATTATAATTTAATGTATTTTCATCATTGATTATGTTTTGTTAGTGCTAGCTAATGTTTATTTTAAATATTATTTATTTTGTTAGAAGTTAAGTTTTTCACTAAATACATAAATTCTTGATTTATGATAACAGTTGATGGACTTTCTCTCAATAGATAACAAATTCACTGACATACACACATGCACAAATCAAATGAAATATACTCAATTGGGATGAGAGTTTGAGGACTCTTCCAATAGACATAATATGCATAAAAGGGATACTTTCATCTTTCATTGTATAGGAATGGAAGCTTAAAAATAGTAGTTTTTCTAATGTCTCAGTTATCACAATAACATCAACATATCAATAATTACATAATAATTCAAGTATCAAAATAAAATATAGCTTATATATATTGGAAGGGTATGATTCATTTAACCACATCCACTCCCTAACATTGGGAAACCATTACTTGTCTAGCAGGAAAAGATTGTTAGGGATTGGGGAACTCAACAATTCGAGTCGATAATATTTGTGGATTAAGGTTATTTTGTTATAATCACATGTTTATAAATATTATGAGAAGTGACATACATTGAGCTTGGCTCATCCGAACTATCTTTTCATGTATGTCCACTATTCCAGATAGGTGTGAGGAAGACGGCGATGCTATAGTGGAATTAGCATCGTCGAACTAATGTTTTAATGTTTTTATATTCTCAAAATAGGAAACCAAACATTGATTTGCATTAAACCTAATCCATTCGATTTCCTATATTTTTAAGATTAAAATTTATTTTTTATATATACACACATAATCATAATCAATTAATACAAATCAATTAATTTGATTTAATATTAAAATCAAATTATTTGATTACAATTAAATTAATTATTTTGATCACGTATATACATATATTCTAAATAAATAAAAAACCTAAGACTTCTTATATCATATCTGGATAAGGTTGCAGAAGGGACCTTAGCCTGAATAAGATATCGAACTTCCAATGTATATTATTTCATATAATAATTTATATTAATTATAATTCATACCACTATAGAATTATAATTGTACTACATTACTTATTCAAAATATTTTGTCTTTTTAATCATCATTAATAAAATACTCATGTTAAGATTATAGATACTCATTAATTAAATCAAATTATTGATAATCTAATTCAATCAACATCTAATTAATTATATAGTTGATACTTTCCACTTAACTTATTTGAATTTCCAAATTAAAATCCACCAATAGGGTTTGAAATTATCAAAACTTATAAGCTAAGAAGCACGAACACGGATACGGACACGGGAATACGACACGGTAGGATACGGGGACATGACAAATTTCAAAAAACTAGGATACGGATACGGCTTGGATACGGCATGAAAAAAAAAATAAATACAAATATTATTCATTAACAGAAATTTAGATAAATAAAAAATGCTCAAACATTATTTTTACAAACATTCAAACACAAACATAAGAAATATTAAAACAAAAGATTTGTATTTTCTTATGAATCAAACAAAATAGCTTCCAGTTCAGGTTCATCAAAAGAAAGATCTGCAATCTCGAGAATTCCAGCATTTTCAATATCCATTGATTCAAAACAATCACCTCCAATGTCCCACATTTTAGATTCGCCTTCATTATAGTTTGGAGATCTCCTTGATAGAAGTCAAAGATTGTTATGGACATAAACTAAGTCTTCAGCTCTTTGTGGTGTCAACTTGTTTCTCTTCATGGAGTGAATAAAATTATAAGTGCTCCAATTTCTTTCATAGCATGAGGATGAACATGGTTGTCCTAACAATTTTAATGCAATAGATTGAAGCATCGGTGCAGTAGTTCCATGAACAAACTACTATTTAATAGGTTTCATGTATCATCTGTCATTGATGGAATCACTACTAGAAAAATCTTCCAAAAATACCGAAAATGTAGCATACTCGTCATTTGCTCTTCTCCTTTCACCTTCATTAGAAAAATATCTCTCAAAACATTTTTTTCTTTCTCTTACTATTTCTAAATCTTGATGTGGTGGAACACGATCACCAGACTCAGCAAGCCATTGTTGACTACAATACCTTCAAGTTAAGTTATAACATTAATTATAAAATATAAAACATCATAGAATATCATTTATATTAAAATTATCATAATCTACAATTTAAACTCTTAAGATTATCTTGGATTTAAGGAATGAGCAAGAGAATGTAAAGGTGTGTGGCTTTTATTCCATCTTTCCACCAAGATTTCATTCACAATATAAAAAAACCTATACATTAAAATACATAGCAATTCATATAAGTTCAATTATAATTAAAATTTAATAACTTTCTATCAAAATAATAAAAATCAAAAATTAAATTAAAAGTATACCTTGAATTAGCTGTGGGGCTTTTATGTTCTTTCTTAAAAATTGCTTCATTCACTTTTTCGATCATAGAATCCCACCACTCATAAATATTGTGAAGGCAAGGTTTATCAGTGTCAGCTAATCAAAGCATCTCATAAATAGGAGTTGTAAAGCTGAGGATATAATCTACATTCATCCAAAAGTCTTCATTTAGGATTTTATCTTTTACTTCTTCAGCTTTCACTAAATCATCATCTGTATACATTTCCCATTCTTCATTTATCACTAATTACTCCAAGTCTCTTTTTATTGTTTTAAATCGTTTAAGCATAATAATAGTTGAAGCAAAATGTGTATCGGCCACTGAAAGTAACTTCAGCTTGCAATGATTATTAAACATTGATAATCTCATTGCATGATTCATAATGAAATTCTTGATAAAAAAATATTACTTGAAACTTGAGCGATCTAACCACACTGTTCCATCATATCATCATATCTTGAGTGTGTTGGTGCACAAATATTCTTCAAAACAAGATTAAGAGTATGAACCACACACGGGGTCCAAAAGATATGCCGAAATTTTGCTTCCACAATGTATCCCGCTGCTTTGCAAGCCGCAACATTATCAGTTATAACTTGAACTACCTTTTGTGGACCAATCTCTTGTATAGTATTAATCAATAAATCATCTATAAAATGTTTGTCCTTAGTCTCTCCTTCACAGTTTATTGCTTTCAGAAATATTGGTCCACTTTCATAGACTGCCATGATATTAATAAGTGGTCTTCTTTGAGCATCTGACCATCCATCACTACAAATGCTCACTCCTTTCTCATTCCAAGTCTTCTTGATTGGTTCTAATAGATTATCAATATTATTCTTCTCCTTCTGCAATAATATTGTTCTTAATGCATTATAGCTTGGTGGGACATAACCTGATAGTTGACTTGCACTTTTAAAGGCACGTGCATAATAAGGATTTCAAGCTAAGTGAAAAGACAACCCTCCAGAATAAAACATCCTAGCTATCTCACTGTCAACTAATTCGCGTGCACCAATTTTGAATGCATTTTCAATTGATCCCATAGTCCCCTTTCTCCTTTTTAGATCAATTTTGAATGCATTACAGATTCTCAAAAAAAGAATCTGCAATGCTTAATGTGGGTAAAGAAACTGACTTAGGATTAGATTGTTTCATTCTTTGTTCAGATTCCTCCACAATCCTTCACATCTCAATCAAATTTTGATTCGTTACTTTAGTACATGATGCAATCCCAGCCCCTTTAATTTTCAACAAGTGAGCCTTGACTCTATAATATGATCCTCTATATATTTGTCTACAAAAATTGAATTGAAAAGTAACATTTCCTCTCCATTTTCCTTTATCTAATTTTGCATCTTTCGTGACATATTTCCATAATGGAGCATTATCATCAACATCTTGAATATTTTCTTGATTACTTGAAGGATCAGAATTACAACTCATTTTATTGTATAATTCTGTATGAAAAAAAATTATGCATTTTAAATAATTTATATTAATTCAAAATTAATTTAATCTTATTTTTTTTCTCCATCAATACTATATTACATTTTTCATTATATTTTCATTATTTACATATTATATTAATTTATTTAAAATAAATTATATAACAAAAACTATTATACTTACATATTATATATTACTAAATATTACATAATACATACTGACAAAAGTATTAATATTTATATATTCCATATTTTAATATTGAATATTTATTATTATTCTTAAAATTATGTATTTAAAATTAAAATAAATTATTTGTTTATTATATTTTGCATATATATTAAACAAACAATAATAATTAAAATATAAAAAAAAAAATATTTAAACCCTTAAACCCCTACCCCCACATGTTACAGCTTCTAACACTCTCTAACATATATTTAAAATACTGTATTTTAAAATAATGTAAAATATATTTAAACCCTCTAACACCCTCCCCCCTTTCAATACAGATTCCAAACCCCCCTCCCTTTACAGCTTCGAACACACCCCCCTCCTGATACAGATTCCAAAACCCTCCCTCCCTTTACAACTTCGAACACACCCCCCTCCCGTTATAGCTTCCAACACCCCTCCCCCCGTTATAGAAAATAGAATTAGGTTACCTTAGGTACTGTCGGTGCCTCGGCGGTGTGCTCCTCCCCTCCCCATTTGACGCAATGACAAGTTGACAACTATTTCCCGCAATTGACTTATCAGCCACTCACTGTCGCCGGTGTGCTCCTCAATTTGTTGGAGATGTAGGAGTAATCATTAATATATTGTGTATTTCCGACGCGTCAGAATCGTAAAAACCCATCGGTTGGTAAACGATGCGTCTGTTGGTAAACGATGCCTATTTCAAAACGACGCGTCGGATACGTCTCCGATGCGTCTGTCCGATACGCCATGTGGCGTATCGGATACGGAATTTGTCAACAATACGCCATGTGGCGTATCCGACGTGTCGGACACGTGGACACGGCAGTGCATTGGCGAATCCGTGCAACATAGCTTATAAGCTTCCTCAATAGAGTATTATCAATCCTTTTGACAGGACATGAATTCTATCAATAATTAATATTCATCATACTTTTGATAAAGTTATCCAATTCATAAAAATTCTCAAGTGTAATGATGTATTTTATTTTATAAGTTAGTATAAAATAATAACACCATATTGGTTTAGTTCAATACACTCTAGTGTACTAGCACTAGAAGTTAGAACTTTAATATTCAATATAGTTAATATATACTTACTGAAATCTAGTGCATAAGTCAATCTCTATGTAGATTATGAAAAATACAATTATATTTCACAAATATAGATGACTCTATCTTCTATGCATAAGTCAATCTCTATGTGGTGAATCATCTACAAGCTGAATAAATTACAAATACATTTTTTAGAATTTTAGCTCATTATAAAAAACTTTAATTTTAATAACAAAAGGATGTACATCAAGAAAACAATCATAAATGGCTTTTAGTATAAACTAGTTCCAACAATCTTCCACTTATCTAATATCATGATACTACACGTCTAACTCTCATCCCTTTCACATGTCACAAATACTTTAGCTTGAAGACTCTTTATAAAAGGATCCACCAAGTTGTCTATCTATGTTACTTTCATCCTCTTTCACATGTATGTCGAATACTTTAGCAGGAAGACTCTTTAAAAAAAGGATCCACCAAGTTGTCTATCAATGTTACCCTCATCCTCTTTTCATAATATCTCTTATTAGATGATACTTATGCTTGATATTTTTTTTCTTCTTGTGAGTTCTAGGTTCCTTTGAATTTGTAACTACTTCATTATTATCATAATAAAGTATAATGGACATTTGTACAGAAGGAATGACTCCTAAATATGTCAGAAAGTTTTTGAACCATACAACCTCCTTGGCTACTTTTGAGGCTATCATATACTCAGTTTCCATGGTAGAATCAATAATATAAGATTACCCGATACTCCTCCAACATGGTTTCACTTCCCAAGGTAAACACATAATACGAGGTAGTTTTTCTCAAATTATCATCAAATTTTGAAATCTAAGTCTATATATCCTATATGCACAAGCTTGTCCATTTATTATACCAACATATAATCACTTGTCCTTTTCAGGTATTTGATTAGATGCTTCCCTCCTATCTAATATTTTTGTCCTATGTTACATTGATATATGCTTACCATTCTAACAACAAAACATATATTGAGTACAGTATTAATAACCAGAACTTAATTGAAGAAAATGTACCCACATTATTTCAAATGAGTAATATATTATTAATATACAATACCAAGAATATCACATTGTCATCACCTCTTTTTATACACACATAATACCTATCCTAACATTAATCAAAATCACAAAACTTAATTACTTGAACAAAGCTTTTATTCTATGATCTAAATGTTTGTTTTAGTTCATAAATAAACTTATTCAACTTACATAACATGTATTTTTTGCTATTTTTTATGAAACCATTTGACTACATCACATAGGTGTGTTCTTCAAGATATCCATTTAAAAATATAGTCTTCATATCTATTTATCAATATCATACTCATAATGAGTGATAATAGATAAGAGAATCTGGATTGACTTCAGCATGTCTACCGATGAAAAGGTTTCCACATGATCGATTTCATATTTCTAAGTAAAACACTATACGAAAAGCCTAACTTTATATGTTTTAATGTTACTATCTAACACTTTTTTTTCTTATAGATTCACCTATATTTAATAGGTTTTATTCCTTCATGTGATTCTATAAGATCCTAGACAAGATTGGATTGTATTGACTGCATTTTTGTTTCTATATCTTTTTGTCAATGTTTTGCATCTCTATCTCAAAGTGCTTCAAATCTAGCTCATCAGGAATTCTATCATAGGACTCTCCCAAGAGTGTATGTCATTTAGGTTGATGAATAACCTTCAGACTGTGATCCAACACTCCTCTTGGTCATACACTTTTAGTGACACGCTACATATATACCAATTCTAGTGAACCATTATGCCCACTACCTTCTGGTTGTACTATCAGCACATCAATAATGGGTTCACAAGGTTCAATATGAATGCTATCATGAATAACTCTCTCATTATAATGAGGTAATGAGGTATCAGATATATCATCCTATGATGTTCCTTCTATCATTGAAGGAGTGTGGACTAGCTTATATCCTCTTAACATCTCTATAATAATTTAACTTCTAGATTTGTGGTTTGCTAAATAGTCATGTTATAGGAATCAAATATTAGTGCTAACAATGACCTCCTAATCTTTTGGACTATAAAACAAAACACATCTAGACCCTCTAGAATATCCCACGAAGAAATAACTTTCTATTTTTGTTTCTAACTTATCTATCTTTTATTTTAGCATATGTGTTGGGAAACCTCACAAATAAACATATTCCAAATTGACCTTTTGCCCAATCAACAATTCAGTTGGAGTTGTAGGTATTGAACTTAGATGAAATCAAGTTCAAAACATAAATTATTATTTCTAATGCATATCCTTGGAAGGAATCATGTATATTCAAATAACTCATTATTGACCTTACCATATCTATCTTAAAATTCTGCTATGGAGTACCAGCTGCAAATAATTGGAATGTAATATTTTTATCTAACAAGTAGTCTTTAAACTCTCCAAAATTGTACTCACCACCACAATCAGATCATAGTATTTTGAGATATTTATTGTGATGTTTCTCCTTTCCATTATATAACCTTTGAATTTTTAAAAGACATTAGACTTATGATGCATCAAATAAATATATCCATATCTTAAGTAATCATCAATGAAAATAATGAAGTACTCAAAATTGCCTCTTGTTGGATAGCCATGAGGTTGCACAAATTAGAATGAACTAATTCTAGTGGTGCTTTGTCTCTATAGCCTTTGGCCAAAATGGATTGTTTGGTTATTTTTCCTTCTGGATAGGACTTACAAGTTGAAAGTAATTCCACTTTCAATGAACCCAAATATTTTTTTTAATTAGTCTCAAATTCATTTTAAATTTATATGACCTGAGCATAGGTGCCAAAGATAGGGTTAGTTCGTTCTAGGACATTTTCTTTTGTGAAATAAGGTGTCAATGCTATTTAACTCATATTGTTGTAGTAAAGTAGAAATAGTTTTAATAACATAAATATTATCTTTTAATGTACTAGAATATACAATCCTTTTATTCAAATATATTGTTACAAAATCATTAAATAAAAAGGCGAATATATCTTTAATTTAAACTAGAAACTAAATTTGAGTTTCTCCTAATTAAAGGTACATAAATATAATCATTTAAAATTAAAATATTATTTCTCTCAAACTGAAGCATGCATGCTTCCACTGCAATAGGTGACACATTGGTATTGTTTCTCATGTGAAAATCAATCTCTCCAACACTTAGTTATCTTGTTTCTCAGAACCACTGCAAAATTACAGGCATGATTAATAGCATTTATATCTACATACATAGATACCACTGCTAAACATGTTTTAACTACTAGCATTTGAGATATACCTTGATTGTTCACTTAGTTGAGATAAATCAAGCACTACTTCTTTTAGTGTCCTGACTACTTGGAGTAAAAATATTTTCTTTTGGCTTTTTAACTATGAGATATAACTCAGGAGCTATTGATAGAACTTGAATATGTTTTTGAAATTTCTTCTTCTTTCCTTTTAGTTTAGAAATGTTTTCAGCTACGAATGCTTCAAATGGTTTCCTAATAATATTTTTAGCTGATATAAATTTCTTAAGTAATTCAAAGTCCAATCAGGTCAATCCATTTTGGAATTTAGTCATAATTGCTTATAGGATACTAATAGTGAATCATTGTGAAGAATGATATCAATTTGAGAATCCACATCAATCTCATCTCCAAAAATCTCTAGTTCATTTAAAGGACTTATCATCTTAAGAAGATGATCTTTCACTAGGGTGTATTCAGCCATTATAGTATTCATCAGATCCCTCGTGGCTTTCTGCCTAGCAAGAATGAGTATGATTCTCAAATATTTATTAGAGATTAAACATCATGTCATAGGAAGTAGCCATGGACTTATGTTGATGCTAGAGAACTTTTAAGATGAAAATCATAATAACATCAAGATATTGTATCAGCCTTTGCCCATTTCTCATAAGGCTTTTCTTCCTCATTAGTTGCCTCATGTTGAAGTTTATCCAATATAGATTTATGAATATAAATTTGTAGTTTTCAGTAGTCAGGAAAATGTTAAGATTTCTTTTCCAATCTATATAATTAGTAAATAGTTCCATCTAATTTATTCTCTTTGAAAATAGTAGAAAGTGAGGGAAAGATGATTTCTTGAATAATTTTATAATAAGCTTTATTAGTTTAAATTTTATTACAAGAATTGATTCTCTCTATCCAAGTAGCTACTTTTCCAAACAAGATTAAATTAATAATTTATCTTTAGTCCTACAAACAATAATAGTGACTCAGATAGAGATTATGTAATTATTTATAGCTAAGTATAAACTATCACTTAATTATAAACTGATTAATTCTCAAATAAATCATTCAAATGGAGAAGTAATTTATTTAATCAATCCATGAAATTACTTAATGATGGTCAGTGGTAAATATATCTACAAGTTAGTTAGTCTGGTAGGGGGGGGGGGGGGGGGGGGGTACCAAGACTAATGCTCTAACTGACTAGCATAACTTTCAAATTAGTGATGGACAACATGAGATTTATTTAATGAACTCTCTCACACACTTAAATATTTAAAATTTGACGGTTTTAAATTTTTATATTTCCTTTTGACCTAAAAACAAATATATACCCATACATAATTTCATGCTGCTCATATTTTTATGCTACACATAATTCCATATCACAAAATTCCATTCCACAAATACATGATAATTAAGTATCATGCTTGTCAATATGTAAAACATCCTAGCAATGTAAGTTATAGGGCATCTCTCTTATAGGAAGTTCCTTAAATTGGAAAAATTTGCTCGGTTTTAATACAAATGACTAGGGCAGTGTCCAAAGTAACAAAAAATAAAATCTGCCCCAAGTTTTCTACAAATATTTGGAATTTTAGCCAAGTATTCCATCAATACTGATGTTTGCATTGTGAGTTTCTCTGTAGCTAGTTTTTTCCACAATGAGATTCATCATATACATTGCCTCTGGTTGCAATCACTGAAGATTCTTCCACCATCAGCTCTATCAACCATCACATATATCATTTACAGCCTCAAATATAACCTCCAATACCATGGTTGGCCTTGATAGCCTCTATAATGATATTCACCAACAATAGATACCATCATCTGTGTTGTCATTGGCCATGATGGCTTCCATAGTCATTATTGCTGGCAACTAAAACTACCACCGACATTACTATTAGTCATGATTGCTTTCATAGTCACTATTTTTGCCCATTGGCAACAAAAAACATCACTAGCACTGTTGTTTCTATGATATCTTCCACACTTATCATCGCAGGCAAATGAATATGCCACTAACATTACTATTGGCCATGATTACTTCTACATTCACCATCACTAATAATAGAAACCATCACCTACACTATTAATGGCCATAATTGCTTCCATAATAACCATCATCAAAAAAATAAACCATCATCAGCAATGTCATTGGCCATGATAGCTTTCATAATCATTATTGCCGATAATTAAAATTGCTACCAACATTATTACTGGCCATGACTACTTCCACAAGTACTTTCGTTAGTAGCTTAAACCATCTTTATCAATCATGTTAACAATATCTCAGCCATCATCATTACAGAATAATTATGAAATAAAATTTACAACCTTTTGTGTAATAAACACATAACATCAATTGCATAATACAACCCATAAAGGAAAAATCAACACCACAATTTATAAATAGAGCCGAATTGTTTAACTTGTTTAGAGGTGTCAAGTAGGTCATACTATGCCTAGCATGACATAGGAATAATATGGCCGGCTCAGCACGGCATAGTAGCACGGTTGATTGCAACATCGTGCCAGACGATTCCCTACATAATCCATTACATGAAATCACAATGTGTGGCCGACTTACATGGCCGAAAAATTACAATCAACCACATAAGCAAGATGCCAAGATCCAGCTTATGTGGTTGGATTTTAAAAAAAAAAAATATAAACTGCCTTGTCGGGCGGTCACTCGACTGGATTTGACCTGTGACCCTTAGCCGATATTTACATGGAGGGAGGCCAGGTCGATGTACAATGCCTCTGAGCCAAGCACATGAGTCATGCCTAGACAGGCATGAGGCATGGTTCATGCCTGCCTAGCATTGCATGAACCATGCCATTTGGCAATATGGCTCAAGACCAGGCACAATTATGGACCATGCTATGCTGGCCAAGCATGGCTGAACAACGCCATGCCCGGGTTGCCTGGCCTAGTTGACACCTCTATACTTGATCGACAGTGGTTAAATTGCCTCAATTAAGGTTTGTCATTCAAGTATTCACAAAAATACTTTAAAATCAACTTATCCACACACAAATATCACAATATACTTTCTCCAATACTATAGTTTGGGATTCGGGAACTCAAAAATTTGGGTATGTACTATTTGTTGAACAAGATTACTTTATAATAATCATATGTTTATAAATATTATGAAAAGAGATATACCTTAAGCTTGGCTCACTCAAATTGTATTTCCAATATATCAACTATTCCAAAAAGGTTTGAGGAAGATGATGATACTACAATGGAATTAACATCATTGAATTTATATTTCAATGTTTTTTATATTCTCAAAATTGAAAACTAAAGATTTATTTACATTAAAACCAATCCATTTGGTTTCCTATATTTTAAATATTTAAATTTATTTATCTTATACACACACAGACACACACACACACACATATAATCATAATCAATTAATACAAATCAATTAATTTGATTTAATAGCAAATAAAATTAGTCGATTACAATTAAATTAATTATTCTGATCACATATATACACATATTATAAATAAATAAAAACTTTAAGACTTCTTTCATCATATCTTGATAAGGCTACGGAAGGGACCCCAGCCTGAATAAGATCTCGCACTTCTAATGTAAATTACATCGCACAATAATTTATATTAATTATAATTTATATGACTATTATATTTAAAATTACACTCCCTCACTTATTCAAAATATTCTATACCTTTTGTTACTTAACATTAATTTAACTTCTCATATTAAGATTGCATATATTTATTGATTCAACCAAATTATTGATAATCTAATTCAATCAAACTCTAATTATTATTATTTTTTGAAACTTATCACTTAATTTATATGAATTTCCAAATTAAAATCCATATGTAGGGTTTGAAAATATCAAAGCTTATAGGCTTCTTTAAAAGGATATCATCAATCCTTTTGATAGGACATTGATACTATCAGTAATTAATATTCACCATACTCTTGATAAAGTTATTCAATTCCTAAAGTTCTCAAATTTATTTCTAGAGCATACTATTTATGAATTAAAATAACTATTGGTTAGAAAACAAAAATAGTAACTATTTCAAGAATAAGAGTAATCTTGCTTATAATAACTATGGTATATTTTATTATATAAATCAGTACAAAATAATTACATCATATTGGTATAGTTCAATACACTCAAGTATATTAGCACAAGAAGTTAAAACTTTATCATTCACCATATTCAAGATAAACTTACTAAAATCTAGTACTATAATTTTACTGATAGGGCATCCAATTCTATATAGATTGTGAACAACAATCTCTTTTGATATGTCTTTTCTTGACATAGCTATAATTCTTAATATTATTCTTAATTCTTGATTTTGATCTACCATAATTATGACTCTCACTAGGGATATGTTCTATTTATCTCTCTCATATCATCATCAAAGATTTTGCATGTTGTGAACTTACATTTATGTCATCATTGTTTTTGTACTTGCTTTCTTCTTCTAAGATAACAGGTGCAATATCATTGAAGACAATAAAGTATATAATAATACTATTCATTAGAGTGGTGTTGAGTTGATCATATGAAATATGTAGACTGTGAATTAGAATCTCAACATATTCTACTTCTTCTATTTTATGACTCAGCCTCTTTAGTTGAGAAAAGAAATTTTTTGAGATATTTATATGAATAGCTATCATTATAAATTCTATCATTCGAGGA
The DNA here is from genome assembly GCA_029783825.1 of Sapria himalayana. Classification (NCBI taxonomy): domain Eukaryota; kingdom Viridiplantae; phylum Streptophyta; class Magnoliopsida; order Malpighiales; family Rafflesiaceae; genus Sapria; species Sapria himalayana. The sequence continues at coordinate 901,216 of JAREIK010002286.1, read as the reverse complement.
GTATAGAGTTTCTGCTTTAAGATCTTGTTGTTAAGTTACTATTACTTTGTCTCGTACAATATTATGAGAGTATTCCAAATTTCTTTTATCATATTTTTTTCTAACATACAAGATTAATCTCCATCAATTATTATCAAATAAAGATAGACAATTATATTATGATCAAATTAATTCTACTTATCTTTAGCAATTATAGTATACTTTTTTTCAATTGTATCAAAGTAATTATTTTTCCTCAAAATTATCTTGATCTTCATTTTCAATAATAAAAAATTACTCATGTCAAATTTTTTTACTTTAAATTTCATTGCTATTTATTTTACTTTTATAATGAATATTATATGAGAATAATAGTAACTATTTATGTTAAGTATACCATGAAACATTCTCATGTAAGTGGAGGGATCACAATACTCATTTAAAAACCATAGACCTTGCGGTCCTTATCCCCTTTTGATCAAATTTTCTTAGACTTGTATTAATAATAAAAGATAATATCCTAAACTCTAATATTTGATACCACATTTATTAAAATAACACTTACAGCAATAATTTGAAATAGAAAAAATCAATATTTACTATAAAATAAATTAGACAATATATAAAATATAAGTAAAAGATATTTGAGATTGGGTTGAATTACAAATGAGGAGAACCCTCCTTTTGTGGAAGAAAAAAAATGTAAATCCTAAAATCAATTTTGATGTGAGCAAGTTAAAGTTGACCTACCCACTTAAATATTCCTTTTAATGTTACAAATATGATAGTGGTGGTCAAGTGTTCCCATCAAATCATACGGTGCTTTGAAAATTGTTGATATAAAGAGATTCAGATGCATTACTTACAACATATGTATTTTTGTTAATTTTAAATTTAACATTTGTTTATTTCATTATCACTTAGTTTCAATGTTTTTAGCTTACTTGTTTCTAAATCCTAGAAATTAGTTTTGTGCCTTGAATTTTTCAATATGTATTGCAAAATATTCTTATTGTAATTGAAGATGGTAGAGTTGTTTCTTGTTTCTCTATACTTTCTCTCTTATGTAGACTTTTATGGCTCATCAATGAGGTCTGTTAATTAGGGCATTCCAAATGAAAAACGTTGCTCATTGGTTTATAAAGGTGAATAATCCCATCTTTGTCAATTCCACCTACTTCTATAAGGGTTACATGCCTCTTGAACGTGGTTTAAGCATACTGTTTCTTTTTCCATATACTCTGGTAAATGAACCTAACCACTTGAATAGTTATAAGTAATCATCTCTTAGATGTTGAGCTAGTGCGTTGGCAAGGATGACAAGTTAGACAACATTGTTCTTGCTAAGTTATGTCATCCACCTACAATAGTTCCACATTCATTGCAGATGAAATGTGATCAAAATATACTAGCTTCCAATAATAATATTTATTTACTATTGTAAATATGTATTGTGTGTGTGTGTGTGCTTTATATAGCATATTGTATATATGTATACTTATATAAGTTATATAATATATACAAATATATACATGTTTATTGGTATATATGTTTATCTATGTTGAGTCTACCATGGTTTGAGAGGATTGCTTGTGTTTTTAATTAAATAGTTTGATTTAATTAGTTGTGTTGTTTAAAATTTAAATTGGTTAGGCGTATAACATTTTGTGTATGTTAATGTTAGTTTTATTTAATTAAGTGATGCTCATTTAATGTGGAATGCTCATAATATTTTTATTAAATAAAAGAAAAACGAAAAAATGTTAAACAATAAAAAAATAGCTTCCAACAAAGGATACTTATGTCATTTACATGAGCTTTCCACAATCTTTTAAAAAATATACTAGCTTCCAACAAAGAATCATGCAATGTTAATGCGGAATATGCATGGTGGATTGTGAACATGTAGTGGTTGGAAATTACATGGAAGTATACTAAAATTAAAATTAAAAATCTCAAAATATATACAAGTGTTTTCTAAATATTATTTACTATTTTTATTTTGAATTATGGAACTGTGGTTGTTTTGTTTGATTTTATCTTTAATTATTTTCATATTATTTAAATATTAGCTATCTATCTATTCTTGGATTGAAAATATTTAAAAATTAAAGTGCAATATTACGTAAATATTTAAAAAATTAATTACCTTATTTGTGAGTATTGAAATTATATATCTATGCTTAAATACATATAATACATATTATATGTGTGTATCAATAATTTATGTGTGTTGTATCAATAATTTACGTGTGTGTGTGTGTGTATTTATTTATTTATTTATATGGATGTAAATACACAATATACACATATATGTATGTTATAAAATAAAACTAAACTCGCAATAATTTAAAAGATAGAAAATTCAAACCTAAAGCAAAAAATTACATCATGAAATAAAATATATTCAAAAAAAATGAGAAATTGGAAATACATGGGAATTAGTTTCAAAGGAATAGGAAAATTTCTTTTTATAGAAAATATTTTGGAAATCTCCAAAGAGATTTCTGATGTGGGCTAGGTGATTTTTACCTAACCCCAATAAAATAACATTCTCCCACTTGAAAATCACTTTCTTTGCTTTTCAATACTTGTTTCCGATCTTGTTAAGCCACATAAAATTTTATACCATTCAAACTTGTCAGTGCTGATTGGTTTGGTCAAAACATCCGCTATGTTTTCTTCGGTATGTATCTTTTGCAAATCCACACTTCCTTTTTTCTACTTTCTTTCGTATAAAATAATATTGTACCCTGATGTGTTTTGTCTTTGAGTTAAATACTGGATTTATTACTAAGTGTAGAGCACTTTGACTATCACAAAATAAAGTAACCTTATTTTGTTTGTATCCAAGCTCTTCCAATAGTATTTGCAACCAAATTACCTCTTTACTGGCTTGTGTAGCTGCAACATATTCTGCTTCTATCATAGAAGTAGATATATTAGGCTGCAATTTTGAAACCCAACTTACAGCTCCTCCGCAAGAGTAAAAACATAACCTGTTGTAGACTTGCTATTATCAATATTCCTAACATAGTCTGCATCAACATAACCTCTAACAATAAGATTTGAACTTCCATAGCATATTGTAGTATTTGAGGTTCTTTTCAGATATCTGAAAATCCTCTTCACAGTACTTCAATGTTCTAAGCCAGGATTTTCTATGAATCGACTAACCACTCATACTGCTTATGGAAAATCTGGTCTTGTACAAATCATTGCAAACATTAATCTTCCCACTGCTGATGCATACGATACTCGAAATATCTTCCTCCTCTCTTCTTCCGAGCTAGGACAAATGCTTGAGGATAATTTGAAATTAACAGGAAGAGGGATAAAAATTGGCTTACTATCTTGCATATTGAAACGACGTAAGATCTTGTTAAAATAATTTTGTTGAGAGAGCCAAATCTTCTTACTATTTCTATCTCAGTAAATCTGTATCTCTAGAATCTTGTTTGCTAGTCCCAAGTCTTTCATATCAAATTCCCTAGCCAACTATGCCTTCAATAGTTCGATTCGACATTTGTTTGGGTCTGCTACCAACATGTCATCCACATATAATAACAAAATGATGAAATCATTTTCTTCAAACCTTTTGTAGTATGTATAATGGTCTGAACTGAGTCTATTATACTCAAGGCTCATGATGAAGAAATCAAATATCTTATACCAACACCTCGGTGCTTGTTTCAGACCGTATAGATATTTGTTCAACTTACAAACTAAGTTCTCCTTATCAATTTCAATAAATCCTTCTGGCGGGAATATATAAATTTCTTCTTCAATTTCTCCATGAAGAAAATTAGTTTTAACATCTAACTGCTCCAAATACAAATTAAGTGTAGCACAAAGAGTCATTACTACTCTAATTATTGTAAGATGAACCATCGGAGAAAAAATTTTATTGAAGTCAATACCTTCTTTCTGAGCATATCTCTTTATCACCAATATTGCATGATACCATTCTATTTGATCGTTGCTATCCCACTTTATCTTGTAAATCCATTTATTGTCAATAGCTTTTCTTCAAATTGGTAATGGTACTAGCTTCCAAGTCTTATTCTTGTATAGATCTTCGATTTCTTTCACCATTGCTGTCATCAACAAAGATGCATCTGAATTATCTGAAGCTTCTTGAAATGATGAAGGTTCTTCATCTTCTGTTAGGAGACAATATGCAATGTTTCTCTCAGTAATATACTCCGAGTACCAAGCTGGTGGTCTTTTATTATGATTTGACTGACTAACTTCTTGAGCCTCAGACACGACTTGTTCTTGTGCTTTATGCTCTAGTTCTTTCTCCATTGATTTTGGAACATCTTGTATCTGATCATTTTCTACATGCACAGTGGTAGTTTCTGAAACTTTTTTTAATGTGTTATAATCTTCAATTCTTTCTTTAAAAATTACATCTCTGCTGATAATTACCTTGTGGTCAGTGGGTTCCCACATGCGATACCCCTTCACTCCTTCAGCATACCTTAAGAATATGCATTTTCTGGATTTTGGATCCAGCTTTGCTCTTTCTTGGGTGTTGTACATCACATATGTAGGACATCCAAAATGATGTAAAGTAGAGTAGTCTACTGGCTTACCCGTCCACATCTCCATCGGTGTCATCAAATCAATCGATGTTAATGGCGATCGATTTATCTCATAGCATGCAGTTTTTGCTGCTTCTGCCCAAAAGGAATTGGGTAGTCTTGTAATCCTTAACATTGCTCTCATTCTTTCTGCAAGAGTTCTGTTCAACCGTTCTACTACTCCATTTTTTTGTGGCGTGTAATTGACTGTGAATTGTCGTTTGATACCTTCTTGCTTACAAAAAACAAGAAATTCACCAACTGTATACTCACTTCCATTATCTGTCCGCAAACACTTAATTCTTTTCCCATATTCAAGTTCCACCAATGCTTTGAATTCTTTAAAAGTTAAAAACACATCTTACTTTTTCTTGGTTGGATATACCCAACATCTCCATAAATAATCATCAATGGAGGATACAAAATACTTTGCTCCTCCATAAGATATGTCAGGTGATTCCCATACATCAGAATATATCAAGTCTAGAGTATTTTTACTTCTTATATTTGATCTTTTAAATGTCAATCTATTCTGCTTACTATTAACACAATGCTCACAAAAAAGTAAATTTATCATTTTGAGCCCCGGAAGTAAATTTTTATTAGAGAGAATCTTCAAACCTTGTTCTGACATGTGGCATAGTTTGAGATGCCATATCATCATTGATTCTTCTTCTTTAGTAATTGATGCAACACATGCATCTGCTTCCTATATTGTTTCTTCTATAAGCATGAATAAATTTGTCGTGATCTTTTCTCCTTTCATTACCACAAGTGAACCTCTCTTAATCTTTATCATCCTAGATTCAATATGAGTTTTGCATCCAATACTATCTATTTGTCTCAAAGACAATAGATTTTTCTTCAAGTCAATCACATGTCGTACCTCTTGAATGGTACAAATCATACCATCAAACATTTTAATTTTGATAGTACCATACCAACAATTTTCAAAGTATGATCATCACCCATGTGCACCGACCCGCCTGAGATTGGTTCATATTTGTGAAACCAATCTCTCCGAGATGTCATATGCCACGATGCTCCCGAGTCTAGCAACCATACATCACTAAACTATTTTTTACTTTCAACCATTATTGTTACCTCTAAAATATTACCTTCATTATTGATGCTTACAATATTCCCTTGTGTCTTAGATAACTCATCATCCATATCTCTTTTCTTAAATCAACAATCTCTTTTTAAGTATCAGTCAATATGGCAGAGGCAATATTATTAAAAATTAAACTATCGGTCAATGCACAATTCGTTAGATTGATGACGAGTTGATCATACGAATCATGTAAACTTTGAAATAAAATCTCAGCACGTTCAATTTTTTCTATCTTATGACCCAACATAGTAAGTTGCGAAAATAAAGTATTTAAAATGTTGATATGATCAGTTACTATAACAGATTCCATTATTCGTAAAGTGTAAAGTCTTCTTTTTAAGAAGATCTTGTTGTAAAGCGACATTGCCTCATACAACTTTGTAAGAGTATCTCAAATTTCTTTTGTCGTATTCTTTTCTGTCACACTCAACAATACTCCATTAGCAAGTACCAAATACAGGTCAGAAACTGTATTACTATCCATCTCATTCCACTTGTCGTCAGGAATTCTGGCGAGTCTTTTTCCAATTGCATCTAAGCAATTATACTTCCTCAAAATTAACTTAATTTTCATTTTCCACAATGAAAAATTACTTCAATTAAATTTTTCAATTTCAAATTATTTTGTCATATTTTACTTTTATAATGAACAGTAACTGAGAATAATAATAACAATTTGTGTTATTACACTAAAAAAAGTTCCCAGGTAAGTGGAGTGATGCAATTACCCTCTCAAAAACTACAAACCTTGAGGCTTTTATCATTCTTTTGACATAATTTTTCTAAAATACATTAACTACAAAAGTTACTAACTAACCTCCTCTGATACCACTGCTATAAAATAAAACTAAACCCATAATATTTGAAAGATAGAAAATTCAATGCTAAAACAATAAATTACATTATGAAATAAAATATATTCAAAAAAAAATGAGGAATTGGAAATACATGGGAATGAGTTTCAAAGGAATAGGAAAAGTCATTTTTATAGGAAAATATTTGGAAATCTCCAAAGATGTTTCCGATGTGGGCTAGGTGATTTTCACCTAACCCCAATAAAATAACAATGTATACATTTTTATATTTTATTTTTGGGTTTTTATATTTTACTCTATTGAAATAAATAAATAGTGTTAATTTTGAAACATTTTATTAATATGACATTGGGTGATTTTTTTTATAATATTTTTATTTTGGATTTTTATCTCTTTTATGTAATTTTTAATTTTTTTTTTGGGATTAAATTGTTTTTAGAGTTCTAATAAATTTAAATATTTATATTTTGAACATGAAAATACGTTTTCTCAAAAAAAAAAAAAAGACTTATGTTATTAATAAGGGTGATATGTTCGAGATAATTAGTAGCAAATGAGACAGTACATAATAATTATGAGTTAATAAGTTTTCGTAACTTGTACTTACAAGTTTGAAAGATTTCGTAACTTACGTGTACTTGTAGCCGGTTGAATTCGTAAGTTTTAGTTTCTTATGTTGTGTACTTGTAAGTTCGTACGTGTTCGTAACTTGCGTCTGGTTAGTTTAGTGTGCGAGCAACTCATGTATGTGTACTGAATATTCCTTAAGCTCAACGAATGAGCTTCTAGACATTTGATTAAATAATGCATGAATTTTTTATTCAATAAAAAATTAAATAGAGAAATAAAATAAATTTCTATATGCTAAATTAATTGTGAATAATTTTAATCTTGAATAATTTAATTGTGAATAATTTTAATTTTGAATAATTTTAATTGTGAATAATTTTAATAGTGAATAATTTGTATGTTTTTTGATGGCTTTCACTTAGAGGTGTCAAACGGGCCGGCCCATCACGGCACGGCCCGTTTTTCACGTGCCCCGCCGTGCTACTGTGCCGTGCCCGGCCTGCACGGGCACGGCCTGGCTTGGCCAGGCGGGGCACGGGCGCACGGCAGGCGTCCAGCCTGGACGCCTGGACCGGCTCAACCGGGGTCCGGGTCCCGGGAGCCAAGCACGGGCACGGCCCGTGCTTCTGCTTGGCACTTCCACACTTGGCAGATTATAAATTTTTTTTTTTTATTAAGTTTCTGTTATTCTGTATATACTTTAGAGTATATGTAATAATTAAAAATATAATTTTTTGTAAAAATTATAAAATTTAAAATTAAATAAAACAAACAAATATTAGAAATTAGAAAAAATTTTTTTTTATTCAATTAAGTTTAGCTTTTTTTATTATTATAATTTATTAATTATATATAAAAAATTAAAGTTATTAATTTTTAAAATAAAATTTAAATCGTAAAATAATAAATAAATACATTAAGTTAGTAAAAATTAAAATTAAAAAAAATTTTAAACTACACAAATGAAAAATTACCATTCAGGCTTTTGAAACCAATAGTCCGAACAAAACATGTATAAGTTTCAACACAACGTATAATACAAAGTACAAACAAAGCGTATAAATAAAATAAATAAAAAAATATCGAAAAAAAAGAGCAGATGAGCATCAATCGTCAAGCGGCATATCATAAGAATCATCAGCCGCAACATCAAGATCAGTATCATATGAGTCATCATCATCGGCAATCAGCTCCTCCGCCATCGTAGTGGATGTGGATGCGACTGCAGTGTCTGTCACAGTCCCAGCTTCAGCACGATCACTGATGCTAAATCTCGATTCCTCCCAATCCTTCAAACATGCCAAGACCTCAACCATATCTGGACGTAATCTCGATCTCCTATCCGAAATCATGTTCACTGCAACAGAAAAAGCAGACTCCGATGCTATGCTCGACACCGGAAGAGTCAGTAGATCCCGTGCCATCCTAGATAGCACGGGATAGGCTGACTCATATGATTTCCACCACTGTAATAAATCAAGATTCTTATTGTCAGAAGGTGATAGGATTGAGCAGTAATCGGTATCGAAGTACCGAGACAGCTCGCTCCTATGTGAAGGTCCACCCCTACGTTTCCCCCTCGCTAGGTTAATGGAATAAGCGTCATCTCCGAACAAGGTATCAGAGTCCGTACTCACAGTCTCACCACCACCACCACCATACCTAGTATCGTAGTATGTGAACAGGTCTGTCAACTTCTCGTAAATGAACCCTTCAGGTGGCTCTTCCAGGTTCATGCACGAGGAAATGAAAGTCAGGGTGTTTTCAACCCGTTCCACCTTAGCCCTAGGGTCCATGCATGCTGCGAGGCAATAAAGAGATGGAATGGTGGACCAGTACTTCAGGTACTTGGTCTCCATCTCTGCAACCATATGGCTAAGCGTCGGGTCCGCTCGATACATCCTAAACATGCTACTAATGTTGCATATGCAACGGAGTGCAATGCAAGTGGTGGGCGTATAAACCGACGAACACATGTTCATCGTGTCATAAAATATCTTCAAAATTTTCATAAATGAAATTCCTGAATCCCAGTCAGTGTCGTCAATAATAAGTTCGCCACTCTTACTATTGACGTAGTCGGATATCACGTGTTCGTATCCAACACATGATTCCAACATCAGGTACGTGTAATTCCAACGATGTCTCACATCCGATTGGAATTTCTTCTTCTTAAGATTCGCAGACAAACAGAGATTACCAAACTCTTGTAGTCTGCGAGGAGTGCGAATATACTTGAGTGCATTGCGTATATTTTCCAACGCGGGGGAACAGACCTTCATACCCGCTTGAACTATCAGGTTAATAACATGACACATGCATCTAACATGAAAGATCTCTCCTAATGGTGCGTCTCTAATATTCCTAACAAACATGTTGATCACTACTCCATTATTCGCAGCATTATCGAAAGTGACACTAAAAATTTTATTTTGAATTTTATATTCCCTAAATATTTTCATCATACACACAAAAATGGCCGGGCCATCATGAGGATGAAGAATCTCAGTGAATCCTAATATTTTTTTTATTGATAATCCAGTTTGAATCTACATAATGACTCGTGAGACATGCATAAGAAGAATCATCGTGACATGTCCATATATCGGACGTCACGGACACCACTCCACTAAATGCCAAAAATTCCTTAATTATTTTTTGTTTTTCTAACTTATATATCTTTAGTATGTCACTCCTAGATGTGGACCTAGGAATCCTACGATAGGATGGCTGAAAATAAGTCTGCATGATGCGCACTACCCTCGGATCTTCCGAAAATCTGATCGGAAGACCCATCAATGTGATGAGCCTGGCCATGCCGTCCCTACCCAACTCGCTGGAGTATACGAAGGGAGTAAACTTTGAGACTGAACTCGATCCAGTCTCAAAAAATGTAGTGCCAAGTTGGGTTTGCCTAGGATCTAACGGTCCATGTTTTTTGGAGCATATTTCAGCATGCCTCTTGAGGTGTCCAGTCCCACATGTACTCTTGCATGTTAAAAGTCTCATACAATATTTGCACTGTGCCATTTCATGTTCCTCACCCCTAACATCTACTTGTGTTATGATTTTAAAATGTGTCCAAACTACAGAAGTCCTCCTAGTTTTTTGTTTTTTAGAACTTTGGGCTGAGACGACAGGAGAAACCAAAGTTTCAGGAGCCACGGACGTTTGTGTAACACTAACATTTTCATTTTCTAAATTTAAATACGTGTTAGGTGTATTTATCATTTTTTTTTTCGTAAGTTTTTCTAGAGAGAGAAGCTTTAGAGAGAGAAAGTACAAAAAAAGTAAATTATATTACCCGGTAAAAGTAATGAGGTCACTCACGTGCAAGGTGCACCGCAGGAAGCTTTGATGTTCAAAACTCAAGTTGAGTTTCACGAAAATCCAAGCCGAAATCAAATTCACGAGGGCCGAGAGAGAGATGCACGGTTTATGTGAGAGAGAGAAAATATTGAGAGATTTTGTTTTTGAAAAATATAAAATGTTATAGGGAGGGGGGTAGATTTTATAGGCTAAATAAAGTTTTATTTTTTTAAAAAAAATATTTTTTTATTAATTTTTTGATTTTTTTTAATATATTTAAGGGGCAGAATCACGAGGACCGTTGGATTCTGCCCCCTAGCCGTTGGAGGCGAATCCAAGGGCTGAAAATCGCTCAAGTTTGAAAAAAAAAAAATTTTTCCGTTGGAAATATTTTTGGATTCGGGTTTCGGCAGAAAAGACCGCGGGTCGGGTCTGTTTGGACCCGACCCGCGGTCTTTTTACCGGCGGGGGGGGGGGGGGGGGGGGGGGGGGGGCCAGGTTGGGTCACGACTCAGTGAGTCGTGACCGTGAGTCGTGAGTCGCGACTTGAGTTTTGAACATCAAAGCTTCCTGCGGTGCACCTTGCACGTGAGTGACCTCATTACTTTTACCGGGTAATATAATTTACTTTTTTTGTACTTTCTCTCTCTAAAGCTTCTCTCTCTAGAAAAACTTACGAAAAAAAAATGACAAATACACCTAACACGTATTTAAATTTGGAAAATGAAAATGTTAGTGTTACACAGACGTCCGTGGCTCCTGAAACTTTGGTTTCTCCTGTCGTCTCAGCCCAAAGTTCTAAAAAACAAAAAGCTAGGAGGACTTCTGTAGTTTGGACACATTTTAAAATCATAACACAAGTAGATGTTAGGGGTGAGGAACATGAAATGGCACAGTGCAAATATTGTATGAGACTTTTAACATGCAAGAGTACATGTGGGACTGGACACCTCAAGAGGCATGCTGAAATATGCTCCAAAAAACATGGACCGTTAGATCCTAGGCAAACCCAACTTGGCACTACATTTTTTGAGACTGGATCGAGTTCAGTCTCAAAGTTTACTCCCTTCGTATACTCCAGCGAGTTGGGTAGGGACGGCATGGCCAGGCTCATCACATTGATGGGTCTTCCGATCAGATTTTCGGAAGATCCGAGGGTAGTGCACATCATGCAGACTTATTTTCAGCCATCCTATCGTAGGATTCCTAGGTCCACATCTAGGAGTAACATACTAAAGATATATAAGTTAGAAAAACAAAAAATAATTAAGGAATTTTTGGCATTTAGTGGAGTGGTGTCCGTGACGTCCGATATATGGACATATCACGATGATTCTTCTTATGCATGTCTCACGAGTCATTATGTAGATTCAAACTGGATTATCAATAAAAAAATATTAGGATTCACTGAGATTCTTCATCCTCATGATGGCCCGGCCATTTTTGTGTGTATGATGAAAATATTTAGGGAATATAAAATTCAAAATAAAATTTTTAGTGTCACTTTCGATAATGCTGCGAATAATGGAGTAGCGATCAACATGTTTGTTAGGAATATTAGAGATGCACCATTAGGAGAGATCTTTCATGTCAGATGCATGTGTCATGTTATTAACCTGATAGTTCAAGCGGGTATGAAGGTCTGTTCCCCCGCGTTGGAAAATATACGCAATGCACTCAAGTATATTCGCACTCCTCGCAGACTACAAGAGTTTGGTAATCTCTGTTTGTCTGCGAATCTTAAGAAGAAGAAATTCCAATCGGATGTGAGACATCGTTGGAATTACACGTACCTGATGTTGGAATCATGTGTTGGATACGAACATGTGATATCCGACTACGTCAATAGTAAGAGTGGCGAACTTATTATTGACGACACTGACTGGGATTCAGGAATTTCATTTATGAAATTCCTGAAGATATTTTATGACACGACGAACATGTGTTCGTCGGTTTATACGCCCACCACTTGCATTGCACTCCGTTGCATATGCAACATTAGTAGCATGTTTAGGATGTATCGAGCGGACCCGACGCTTAGCCATATGGTTGCAGAGATGGAGACCAAGTACCTGAAGTACTGGTCCACCATTCCATCTCTTTATTGCCTCGCAGCATGCATGGACCCTAGGGCTAAGGTGGAAGGGGTTGAAAACACCCTGACTTTCATTTCCTCGTGCATGAACCTGGAAGAGCCACCTGAAGGGTTCATTTACGAGAAGTTGACAGACCTGTTCACATACTACGATACTAGGTATGGTGGTGGTGGTGGTGAGACTGTGAGTACGGACTCTGATACCTTGTTCGGAGATGACGCTTATTCCATTAACCTAGCGAGGGGGAAACGTAGGGGTGGACCTTCACATAGGAGCGAGCTGTCTCGGTACTTAGATACCGATTACTGCTCAATCCTATCACATTCTGACAATAAGAATCTTGATTTATTACAGTGGTGGAATTCATATGAGTCTGCCTATCCCGTGCTATCTAGGATGGCACGGGATCTACTGACTCCTCCGGTGTCGAGCGTAGCATCGGAGTCTGCTTTTTCTGTTGCAGTGAACGTGATTTCGGATAGGAGATCGAAATTACGTCCAGATATGGTTGAGGCCTTTGCATGTTTGAAGGATTGAGAGGAATCGAGATTTAGCATCAGTGATCGTGTTGAAGCTGGGACTGTGACAGACACTGCAGTCGCATCCACATCCACTACGATGGTGGAGGAGCTGATTGCCGATGATGATGACCCATATGATACTGATCTTGATGTTGCGGCTGATGATTCTCATGATATGCCGCTTGACGATTGATACTCATCTGCTCTTTTTTTTCGATATTTTTTTATTTATTTTATTTATACGCTTTGTTTGTACTTTGTATTATACGTTGTGTTGAAACTTATACATGTTTTGTTCAGACTATTGGTTTCAAAAGCATGAATGGTAATTTTTCATTTGTGTAGTTTAAAATTTTTTTTAATTTTAATTTTTACTAACTTAATGTATTTATTTATTATTTTACGATTTAAATTTTATTTTAAAAATTAATAACTTTAATTTTTAATATATAATTAATAAATTATAATAATAAAAAAAGCTAAACTTAATTGAATAAAATTTTTTTTTTCTAATTTCTAATATTTGTTTGTTTTATTTAATTTTAAATTTTATAATTTTTACAAAAAATTATATTTTTTAATTATTACATATACTCTAAAGTATATACAGAATAACAGAAACTTAATAAAAAAAATAAAAAAAAAATTTTATAATCTGCCAAGTGCGGAAGTGCCAAGCAGAAGCAGGGGCCGTGCCCGTGCTTGGCTCCCGGGACCCGGACCCCGGTTGAGCCGGTCCAGGCGTCCAGGCTGGACGCCTGCCGTGCGCCCGTGCCCCGCCTGGCCAAGCCAGGCCGTGCCCGACTTTAAAACACCGTGCCGTGCCGGGCACGACACGGTAACACGGCGGGGCACGTGAAAAACGGGCCGTGCCGTGCTGGGCTGGCCCGTTTGACACCTCTAGCAAGCCATCTCTATTTTACCAAATGGCATGATACAATCAATCATTAATGGAAGAAATTAAAAGTAGGTCCTATCTATAGGTATCAAAAGGGTTGAGTAGGTCGAACAAGACTCACAACATGGCTCGGTTCAGTCATGTCTGGGCCTAGCTAGAGGTGTCAAATGGGCCTCGTCGTGCGGGCACGATTCAATTTTTAGTGGCTCAATCAGGCCACCGTGCTGTACCAAGCACGACACGACTTATTTTTGACCGGCCCGGCATTGCCCGCCACCCCGAGTCTAGTTGGATTTGGGTCGGGTCATGCTGGGATGTGCTAGGTCTTAGGAGGCTATGACTTTGAGTTCGAGTCCGAGAATGACTCACACAGTTGCACTCATGACTCGACTCATCGTCTCGATCTCGGAATTGTGGATTAATTAATTATTTTTTTTTATAAATTTCTTATTTTAAGTTAATATTTATGAGTTGTGAGTGCAACATTATATTATATTATTTATTAAGTTTACATAAATCACAAAAAATATCAAAAAAATATATCAATTGTTCATTCATCATTCAATCCAAGAATAAATAAAATAACACAAGTCATAATCATAACTCACAAATCATAACAACATAAAATAAACTATAAATATCATCAATCTCAATCATAATAATAATAATGCAGTAAGCTTAACTGCCTCAATGGCTTACTTTTAATGTCAACCGCAGTGAGTATGCAACTGATTATCGTCACATAAGCATATGGTTATATTACTAGCAATGAGCTTAACCTCCTAAAAGTCACATGAGTCATCATTGCCTAAAAACTCTTTCGCTCTTGTTCCAGCATAATCTTGATCATGGTAGCCCAACCTCAAATCCTCCAAATTTTCCATACATGCTAGTGCCTCAATGATATCTGGCCACATTCTCGATCTCCTATCCGAAATAACATTGACTACAATAGAAAAAATAGACTCTGATACTACGCTCGACATTATAAAAGTCATCATCTCCAAATAAAGTAATTATTTTCCATACTCAAAGCCCAGATCTTACTACCACCACACTTATTATTGTAGTATGTAAATAACTAAGTCAACTTCTCGTGAATGAACAGTTCAGATTGGTGTTTTTGGTTAATGTACGAGGATATGTATGTCAAAATATTCTCTAACCCTTCTACCTTAATCCTAGGGTCCATGCAGGTAGCTAGATAATAAAGAGATGAAATGATGGATCATTACTTTAAGTATTTAGTTTCCATCTCGAGACCAATGTCACTAAATATCAGGCCATCTCTAAACTTCCTAACATGCTACTAATGTTGCGTGTGCACCTGAGGGTAATGCAAGTTGTGAGAATATAAATTAATGAAAATATGTTCGATTGTGTCATTAAAAATTTTTAAGAATTTCATAAATGAAATTCTCATTTCTATGTCAGTATCATCAATAATAAGTTCGTCACTCTTATTATTAATGTAGTCGAATATCACGTGTTCATATCCAACACATAACTTTAACATCAGCTATGTATAATTTCAACGGCATCTCATATCCATTTGGAATTTCTTCTTCTTTAGACCCACAGAGAAATAGAGACTACCAAACTTTTGTTGTCTACTAGGTCTCTGAAGATATTTTAGTGAGTTACGTATTTTTTCTATAACAAGGGAAATAACTTTCATCCCCGCTTGTACTATGAGGTTAATAACATGACACATGCATCTAATGTGAAAATTTTCTTTTATAAGCCCATCTCTAATGGTCCTAACAAACATGTTAATGATTACTCCATTATTAAATGTGTTATCAAATATGATACAATATATTTTATTTTGAATATTATATATATTCTCTAAAGATTATCATCAAATACTCATATATGATCTGATCATCGTGAGGATGGAGAATCTTTGAAAATAATATAATCTTTTTATTTAGTGTCCATTTAGAATCTATTTAGTGGGCTGTGATGCATACATAAGATATATCATCATGACTTGTCCAGATATCAGACGTCACATACATTACACTACTATATTTCCTAAATTTATTAGTTAATAATTTTTTTTAAACTTATAGTATTTTAATATGTTATTCCTAGATGTGGACTTAGAAATCCTATGATATGCAGGTTACAAATAAGTATGTATAATAATGACTACCCTTAAATACTCCGAGAATCTAATCGAAAGACACATCATTGTGATCAGTTTGGTCATGTCTTTCCATCATAACTCATTACAGTATATGAAGGGGATCATCATTGAAGCTAAACTAGATCCAACCTCAAAGACCCCATTGTTTAGTTGGGTTTGAAAAGGATCTAATGCACCATATTTTTTGCTATATGTTCAGTATGTCTTTTTAGGTGCTCAGTCCCACATGCACTCCTATAGGTTAATATTTTCTTATATATTTGTATTGTATCGATTTTTCATCGACACTCCTAATATCTTTATTTTGTATAATATTAAAGTGAGTTCGAACTATAGATTTTCTTAAAATTTTTTATTTTTTAGATGTTTGGGTCGAGATCATCAGAGAAAATAAGGTTTCAACAGTCTCGGCCTTAGACATTTCGGTAGGGTATTTGTTATTAATATTAAAATTATATATATTTCTATTAATAATAATATCATTCTCATCATTAAATTCACTATTTATCATTTTAGATTTTTATTAGTTTATTAATTATATTCTAAATTATATTTTTTAAATTAAATAAAATTTGTTATTAAATTATTAATAAAAAATAAAATTAGAATACTAAATGAAATTTAAAAAATAATACCCATTTGACATTTGGCTATTTATGGATTGTCAATTCCTGATTGCCAAAGCCGATGTCCAATATTTGATGTCTATAGTCCACACCTGAGTATTGAAAGCTGAACACCCTAATGAGAGAGTCGAGGATTGAGATCATACTTAAAGTTAGAGATTTTAAATTAGAGAGAAAGAGAGAGAATTTGAGGTGTGAGATTGAGAAGTGAGAGATAGAATACATATAGATATTATAAAGATGTAAAAAAAATATTTTTAAATTTTTTTTTGAATCTTTTATTAATTATTTAGAGTAGAAACCTAATTGCCATCAAATTTTTTGTCCTAGCCATTAGGGGTGCATTCAACACCTGGATGCATCTCGGTTTAAATTTTTTTATGGACCATTCGATCAGTTCGGCTCGAAATTTCTAGAAGGATCTATATTATTTTGAAATATCACACCACTTGATAGGGAGTAATTATACTAGTTGAAGTAGATCTATGATTATTGTGTTAACTACAAAAAATTATTTGATTTTTTGTTGATACTATTTATCATACAATGCCCAAGGATTTCCTTTTAAATGTTTAGAAGTGAAATCACTAAAATAACATGGTGATTTTGTGGCTCTTAGACTCAATTTTTTGAGAGATTACTAATAGCTTATTGTGTATTGCAACAACTTTGAATTTTAGGATAGATTTAAGGATTGCTTTTGCCAGGGTAATTCTCTTAGAGTTTTTCAGCTTCATAAGGAACTTTCGACATTTATTCCTACTGCACTCTGTTCAAAGTTGTTTTATAAGAAATCAACATTTTTCAATCATTAATAACGTCACTGTGGAGGAATGCAGGCCCTGTTTGGGTATTAATTATTAGTGGTCGCAACGTATGATTTAATTTTTTATGGAGTTTAGTGAAAATTTTATTCTTAGACTTGGAGCCAAATTCTAATGATTGGGCCCATTCCTCCTTTAGGAAACATTTTGTTTTCTTGTTTTTCAAGAGGAGACATCAATCTATTAACTAATTACCTAAGTGTTTCTTAATTATTGGAGCCTTCTTAGACATTCAAGTCAAGCCTCTTCAAATGCGCATACTTGTAACTATGCTTCTAAACTCAAGCATGGAAAACCTCAAAGAACCCATTATGTGCTTCAAGGTCATATTATGGATTGTTGTTAACTAGCTCCATGGGTATCCACCCTAGTTACATGCTTAAATCGAAAAGTCAATTGGATCATATCCAAGCTAATCAAACATTTACACATGTTTCTAATGAGCCAGCTTCTAAAGACACAAAACCAATTATAATTTCTTTGATTCAATATCAACAACTCATTGCATTGCTTAGCTCTCAATTGACATGACTCTCAAGTGCAGCATAGATCATTTTTCACTATGGAATTACAACAATAGGGTGGACCTTTTGTTCAGTGATGAGGTCATTATATATATATATATCTCTCTCTCTCTCTCTCTCCCTCTCTAATTCTTCTTAATTCTTAGGTCATGCATACCAAGGCAACCCATCATATTTGTTGCACTCTGAGTTTATTCAAATTTACAGCATCATCTTGCAAATTCAGTGTTAATCTTCCTAATAGGGAATCTAGTACTATTACTTGCATAAGATCCATTGAATTGAATGATCATTTTGTGCCAAAAAATATCTTATATATTCACTAATTTTGATCTGACTTGCTTTTAGTCAGTGCCCTCACTTAAACCTATAGATGTTTTGTTTGATTTAATTCTAAATCTTATTTTATTCAGAACCATTTGTAGAGGAAGATAATTGGGATGGATACATGTAATGGAAACCTTCATATTTTGGATCTATTAGCCTCTTTTCTATCTCAGAAGTTTGAAGTAATGTCAAATAAAAAATATCAAGTTTGGTGTTCTCATATCCCTTCTATGTTAGACTTACAGTTCATAAAAATATAGTTCATTTTCAACAAAATGTTGATGAAACATCTCATTGTTCAATTTTGTCATCTAGCAAAGCAACGATATTTACCTTTTATTAATTCTAATTCTATATTAGTCTTTTCCTTTCAATTGTTGCATTTGGACATATTGGTTTTTTTCATTTACCATCCTTTGATGGTTTGTTAATTTTTTATCATTGTGGATGATTTTACTCATTTTACTTGGGTGTAGTTGTTGAAAGAAAATTTTTATGTTGACAATATTTTTCTTGCATTTTATAATATTCTTCATACATAATAAAGTTTATTTTTGTGTTAATATTCTGATTTAGATGTTGATGGACATGAAAATTAACTAAAAATAAAATTTAGTAATTTCATTGCATCATAAGTTAATATGTATCAACTGTGATGGATGGTGACATGCATATCATAGGGCACACTCATGCGGTATGATAAAAAAAAGTAATAATCTTTCTAATCTTAATACGTGAAATAAACCTATAAGTAAACTCAAAATTTAGGTAAATTTAATTATTACAAGTATAATGGTTATAAAGCTACAAGTTCAAATATAGTTATGACTAATCCATTGTATATATTCAAAAAGAAATAATTTTGGGTGATGTAAAGGATAAGTAGAATCTCTAACCTATAAGTTGCATCATAATGTGAGAGTCATGTGTCGATCATAATAGATGGTGATAGATAATTCATATGACACATTCAAGAGGAGGTGCTTCATATAGTGGTAATAGTCATACAAGTCAATTCCTCTTGTATAATTTCTATAGGTGTAATATATGAAAAGATATATATTAATTATCATAAGTATGATACTTATAAATTCAAAAGTACCAATGTATTAAATACCACATCATCTTGCATCTTTATATTATTAGGGGTTGTAAAATATAAGTGTATATATGAAACAATCATGAAGAGTAGTTGATGTATAGCCTAAAATGAGTAATTATGTCAATGACCATGAATAGAATAACTTGTTGCTTTAGTGATGGAATACCAAATGGATAATTACGAGGGGATTATCCTTGGTAATGCTATTCAAATGATCATAGCCATATGATATGCCAAGATGACATTGAGTATTTTCATATTAATCTATCATTCATCAGGTATTTAAATATAATATTGACCAAATACTAAGGAAGTATCATTATGCATTAGGATTTGAGCTAATCCTATAGGCTAAGTATCCTTCCAAAACCCCCAAGTCTATCTACTCAACTCGAGCAGTTGTTAGTTCAATGTTAGCTGATTGAACAATCGATATAATCTCTATGAGATCAATATTTGGAGTTATATCAATTTTACTACATATACTGCCCATTTTCATATGAGATTATATTTGATGAGAAATAATCATCCAAAAAGATTTTCAAATCATCTCAATTAATAATAAGTTTTTCACCCTTGTAAATTATATTTGGTAACATTACTTGTTATTAGAGATAATTGATATTTGGTATCATTACTAGTTAATATTTGATTGTAGTTTGATTAGTTAACTTGAGTTGGCATAACTATCCTTGTAAAAGGATAGTTCTATTTCTAGTTATTTGGATACATTTAATATCTCTAGGTCTAGAAATTGAGAGAACAATGAGAAAATTAGTGGGACAAAGAGATTGTAGAGAGCATATAAAAGGAATTGACAGCAATAGATACTATCAATGTGGTGAAGGATAAACTATCCAACAATCTAATCCTCCTCGTACCTTAAAAAGTATTGGCGATCGACAAGGATGGATAGTTATTCTAGGATAACAAAATTAGTATAGTTGAAGAATTTCAGAAGATGCAAATAATCATCTCACAATTTTGTTGGATTTGTTTGGTATAGTAAAAATAAATATAGTAAGCCTTGATATTATATAATTATGACAATTTCTATTTTTTTAGAGCGAAAGTACTTAGCTAGTTCTAATACTTATCAATATGTTAAATTGATAGGTGGAATAAACTTGAACAAGCATTTGTCATCAAGTTCTTCCTATCTCAAATCACCTCTCAATTATGATAAAAGATAAGTTAACCCCGATAAAAGCATCATGAGATATATTATATAATATTTGGGACTGATTCAAAATGTTTTTTGGAAAATGTTGGAAACATAGATTTGAAACATAATTCTAAACTCAAACTTTCTAATATGGAATAAACTACATGATGAGGTACATGTTTGATGTGGCTTGAGGTGGTTCTATTATTAGTAAGTCACTTGAGAAAATATATCATATCTTTGAAGAGCAAGCATAGAATAACTACCAAATGTTAAATAATCAAATATGTGAAAGGAAGTAGGCTTGAGTATTGAAGTAGAATAGATTGGCTACTATGGAAGTCAATATGAATATGTTTTTAAATAAGTTTGAATTCTAAAAGGACAAATAGTTAAGCATGGGGAATTTTTCTATTTCACAACATCATGAAAATAGTAAATTCCAACTCCATATATCAAGTAGAGGAAACCAATCTTTTGTAGAACAAAAGATATGTTATTATCCCAAAATAATGTTTCTGCACACTACCATCTGAATGTGATATATCACAAAAACTTATGATATGGGAATTATGGAATATGTAGCAAAATGTGGGTTAGTTTCGAAATAATAACTCAACAAATTACTAATTTCAAAAAGCCTCAAACTCAAATTTTAGGCACCCAGAGGGGATAAAAAATTAATTACTTGAAGATAATATACTTTTCTTGCTCATTGAGATAAAGAAAAAAATTAATCTTGAAGTGAATTGGATATAGTGGTGTCAAATGGGTCATATCGGGCATGATTCTAAAAAGGGATAGCCTAACATTGCCTATTGACACTACTTTTGGGCAGGTCATCCTAGGTCATGTCGTGTTGCGCCAAGTCTAGTCAGGCATGGTTAGGCTAACTTGGCTCATTCCAAGCTTGCCTGACTTTAGTCCATACTAGCCTAGGTCATGCTAAGCTATCCTAGTTTTTTATAGGCTAGTTGATTTGGCTAGCTAGGATGAAACTAGCCTGCACGGGCAATTGTGCAAGATTATGTCATGTCAAGCCTCTCATGCCAAATAGTTTGGTTCAAAATGAGCTAAGCCAAGCTGAGGGCTGGCCTATGACATGCATTGGGATAGTTTTGAACTATGCAGTTATAGGCACAACTGAACCATGTTGTGCCAAGCATGACTAAACTATGTTGTGTCATGGGCCATGCCCGGGCTACCTAGCCTAGTCGGCATCTCTAACTAGATAAAATGGATTGAAACTATACTAGAATATATAAATATGATAATAATGATTAGTAAGAATCAACTTAGAGAACAAGTACTATCAATGAAAGAGAAGAAAGTAAATGAACTATCATGCCATATTGAAATAAATTTAAAGAAGAGATTATCCATTAGGCTCAAATAGAGGTGTCAGGTGGGCTGGGTGCCCTGGGCATGACGTGAAGCATGGCATAACTGAGTTGTGCCTGACCCAGCACAACATGATCCAAAATCATGTCTGGACCTAGGTCATGCTAGCTCAAAGCATGGCTCATGCCATGCTGGGCCAAAGGCTATCATGACTTGTTTCAAGCTAGACATGGACCACATGCCTAGATCATTGGCATGGTCCACCGACATGGTGACCATAACCTAGGATTGAGAATGGGTTATGGGTCATAAAAAATTGGGTAACCAGATTTTTGTGACCTACCAATGCATGACCTATTTTATAAAACCAATTTTTTAAAAAAAATTATATATATTTATCCACCATGTCATGTTAATGATGCCCACCACGTTGATGTGGCTGTAATGATGGCTGGTGGACAATGCCTATGGTACTGTTACCCACAAAACTAGCATGACTCGAGATGACCCAACATGTTAAGCATGAGTCTTCTCAAAATCATGTTGATCATGTTGTATTGTGTAATCTATGACTTCTATTTTGGGTCATTCTTGGCATGACACAGTGGCATGATTGGACCACCCAAAAATGGGTCATTTTTGCATGGCCAATCCATTTGACACCTCTCAACTCAAAAGATGTAACTAATTAGAGGGACAACACATAGAAATAGAAGTCAAAAGAGGAGTTAAAATAAAAGAGGAAGTTGAGACTAAAGAAGTCACAAGTTTTTCAAAAGTCATGACACAACTCAATGTTTGGCACTCCATGACCAACTTTTTTGGGTCATTTGGTAAATATATTTTGTTGTATTTATACTTATTCTAGTACTTATTTAGCTAAAAATATTCGTGAAATCTTTGTGATTTTGGATAAATTTAATAAACTCGACATAGCAAAGGCTTGGAAGAAAAAAATAATGGAAAACCATGATAATTCCTTTATCATGACATAGGTACATATTTCATAAAATTTATTGAGTAGTTTTGGCATTCATTCTTGGCCTTAACTCTACAAAAAACTATATCATTGAGTTGATAAAAGTATTTCACATGCAATATAATCATCATGGCTAAGATATTTAATTGGAGTTATGAGTGTACTATCTCTAAAATAGATAATAATCACAATATTATTTGTTTCATCATGACAATCAAGAAGTCCACTAGTACAAATAGTCATGATAATTTCCAAATTCATAATTTATTCAATGTAAAGCTAAAATATGAAGTATTTTGAGTCACAACATTATTTTTTGTCATGAATTTTCATTCTAGATAGCACATACTCTGGTCATAGATTTTTCTGCATAATGACTTTGTACTTCAAAGAGAAACCACCAAAGTAGTGGCCAATTCTAGTGTCCTAATTTTATGTTATAGAAAATAATTATCTCAGGCAAAGTAATTCTAGCATTACGACACTTTGATAAGAAAGTGAAGTCCAAGCCAATGGCCAATTCCAATGACATGATTTTATAATATAAAGAGTAAATGTATCCATTGTATCTGTTCCTAGTGCTATGATATCAATGTTTCATAGAAGATCCAAAAAGATGATAAAGTTGGGACCTGAGGCATGTTCTACAACTTTTAACTTAAAATATTACATAGATCCCCAAAGTATGAAAATAATACTTGGAAGAATTAAGAAGAAAAAAAAATAAGAACAAATATAAACTATGGATGCCAAGAACCCTAAGCAATATAATTCCAACCGCTTTTTAGGACAAATCCAATGTGAATGAAAGCAATCCTCACTAATTAGGATTTTATAATTAGATTTTCACATGGATGTTCATTGGGAACCCTCAAATCAATAAGATGTCTATCAACACTTCTCATATAATTTATTTTCTAATATCTAGCTAAATTAAGATCTACGATTGATGAAAGTACTTGTATTATTATGAGTTATTAATTTTATGAGTCCATGTTTTAGTTTTAGTTTTTGTTTTAATGTTGATGATGTTGGATGCAAATTAAAA
The DNA here is from genome assembly GCA_029783825.1 of Sapria himalayana. Taxonomy (NCBI): domain Eukaryota; kingdom Viridiplantae; phylum Streptophyta; class Magnoliopsida; order Malpighiales; family Rafflesiaceae; genus Sapria; species Sapria himalayana. Next base: position 877,240 of record JAREIK010002286.1, on the reverse strand, counting down.
TTAAAACTTTGGGGTTTCATGAATACATAGGATTATTGGTATCAGTAATGGTGGATGGAAATAGGTAAGTGACAGAACATACTCACATGATATAGTAAGAAGGAAGTGATAGTCCTTCTAATCTTGATGAGATAGATAAATCAATGTGTGAAAACCTAAAATTTAGGTAAGTTTAATTATTATGAATATGACACTTATAAAGTCAATAAAATAAACATATTTAAGAGCAATCCATTGTATATTGTTTAGAAAAATGAACTTTCAAGTTATGTGGAGGTTAAGTAGAACATATAACCTATGAGTTTTCACATCAATCTACCCTTTGTCCTACAAGCAAATATGACATTGAACAAATGGTTATAAAGTATGTCATGGGACACATGCAAGTGAGAGAGACTAGTATCATGGTGACATACTTGCATAACCCACTCTTGTATGTTTCCACATGTGAGGTTCATAGTAAGATCTATATTAATTTTTGTGAATGTGAAACTTACAAAGCTAAAAGTGGAAACATATTTAGTATCACATTATTTTTTATATTTGAGATAAATAAAGACTAGAGAATAAGAATGGATATAATAATGAAGTAATTATTAAGGGTATTTTATACATTGCCTAAAAGGTGTAGATATGTAAATGACCCTTATACAAAATGACATCATGCTTTGGTGTTGAAATACTAAGGGGATAACTATAAGATCACCCTTTGTAGTGATAGTTCAAGAATGATGGTCACCTTGTATGCCAAGAAGATACATAGGTATTTACACATCAATCTACCCTTTGTCCAACAAGCAAATATGACATTGAACAAACACAAGAGAAATATAATCATGCAAAAGCATGTGAGTCAACTCTAGAGTTTACAAATATTTTCAAAGACCAAGTATATATATTCAATTCAAACAATATTTAGTTCACTATTGCTTAATTGAAATACCTACAAAATCACTATATTATTGATATCTAGACTTATATCTACTTTATTATTTATATGACCCATATACTTAAGATGTTATGTTAGATGAGAGATCCTTTGCCAATGAAATTTTAAAATTATGTCAATTGACAATAATTTAGGTACCCTAACAAAGTTGTAATAAGTTTTTGGTGCCAATGTTGAAATTATTTTGTTGTTGTTTGATTAGTTAACTTGAGTTAATATAAAATCATAATTCTATTTCTAGTTATGTGGATATAATTATTACTTAGTATTTATATTGTATTTATATTTTAATTTATATTTTTCTTCTTGTCTATTTTGTAACACCACCACTTTCACAAAAAAGATCTTCTAGGAGTGAGTTAAACTTTTTGGATAAGGAAATTGAGAATGCAATGAGAGTGCTTCCAATATAGAGAGATGATAGATAGAGAACCTTTGGAAAATTATTTATGAAACTGAGACCACCAAGTTGGTGAAGGACAAATTGTCCAACAGCCTAATCCTCGCCATACCTTAATTATAAATGATTATAGGCCTACTATGATAGGTATCTATTCTAAGATTCAGATACAAATCAAGCAAGTGAATGACTTTGAATTGAATATGAGATTGATAACAATTATGCAATAATATTAGAATGATGGAAGAATACTAGATGATACAAAAATCCATGTCACAATTTTCCTAGAGCTATGTGTTCGATATTTAATTTACCAAATATTTGTGTATATTTTGATGGTTGATAATGATGTGTAGATGTGAAAATGAGGCTAATATGTATTGATTTCATATTTTTTTGTGTTTTAGAGAATTTTAATGAATAGTTATAAAATCAATTAGTTTTTTGAGATGTTTAGTATATGAGGAAGATCTGTAAGTCTCTCATAGTTTGGGCATCTATTTTTGCTTGAAACTATACCTAAATGCTTAATAAGAATTCTTTTATTACATGATCTTGCCAACTCATTATCTTAATCTTTCCAATGTATGATACATTCTTAATGGTTATGATATTATCATAGAGTCGTAATCATATTTTGCTCAAAAAATTTAAATAGCTATAATATTTATTCTTCATCATAGCAACCAAGTACCCTACTGGTACTCAAAGTTGTGCCCAATTTCATAGAGCTATGACTTTATCTTTATATGGCTTGGTAATCTCAAGTCATAGTTATGATAATTTTATAAAGCTATAACTTTTGAGCTATAGAAAATTACAGAATCACAAGTTTCTCATGTAAAAACCATAATAATTATTCAAAGCCATACTTTTTAGGATACTCAATATTATTGAGGAAATTACTCGAATAATGCTATATCCAAGTCCACGACTCTTATTCTCAAAGGAAGACATTTCCACAACTTGTATTCACATGCCAAGTCTAAATATTGTGGTATCCTAATAGCATCATGCCCCTATATGAACTATACATAGATGATGGCATAAAATTGTAGCTATTTCAAAGTGTCATGACTTTCTGTTACAGAATGATTAGGTCCAATTTATAGTCACTACCAATGTAGTGACTATGTATTACAAAAAGATCAAGAAGTTGAACAAAGTTACAACTATTTTCTAGAGTTACGACCTCAAGTTGAATAAATGAAGGTTGAAATTTTGACTTTCTTCTAAAAGTCATAACTTACTACTTAGAGTAATGTAAAGTACCATGACTTGGATTCAATTGTATAAAAATTGCTTATATGATTGTCTTCCATGATGCAATATCAAAGACATGCAGAGATTGGACCAAATTTAAAAACTCTGAAATACAAAACTTATATAATTTAGAAAATAAACTATGCATGGATGTCTCTAAGATGCATGATTATGTATGGGAGCTTCTTGTAGGGAGGGCATATACATTCATCACATTGGGGCTGAGCAATCTTGTAATATTGAAATGTATTGATGTGAGTTTGTTTGTATGGAAGATACTTGTAAGGGTGGCATAAGTATTTGTAACTTTGGGGCTGGATTACTCTATAATGATTTGTAGGGGTGTGAGCCCATTTTAGAGGTGTCAAATGGGCTGGGCCGGATCGAGCTGAGCTGGGCCATTTTTTGGGCCCACCCGAGCTACCGTGTCTTGCCTGGCACGACATGGTTCTTTGAAGGGCAGGCTCGACATGAGCCCGTGGCCCAAAAAGCATTTGGGTTTAGGCCGGTTCTAGTCGGATCAATCTAATTTTAAATATTTTAGGGAATCGGGGTCGCACCGCTATCACTCATCGGGTGTGCCGAGTCGTCGCTCATCTGGCATCACCGGATTATCCCCCCATTGGACATCGCTCAGTGTGTGATCACTCGTGTCTTGCCCATGTGCTAGGCACCTGTGCCGTGCCTGGTATGACACGCTGGCCAAAAACCCTCGGCACGTCACATCATGACTCATTCCAAGGGTGCACCTGGCATGGGCCCGGACACGCTACAATAACATGTCTTGCTAGGCCAGGCATGCCTAAAATGGGTCGGCCTTCGAACCAAGTTTGAGCTGCCCGGCCTGTTTGACACCTATAGCTCATTTGTATCAGCGGGGCATGGTTTTGATAGAATGCATATCATCTTGTATGAAAGGAAAAGGAACTCAAATACCTGCTGGAGTCCTCTTATTAATGTATGTGATTATGTATTCCAAATTAAAAGGCACCACTAGTAACTAGACTCCGAAATAATACGACAAAAAAAGGGATCTAGAATGGGTTATATGATAGATGTAAACTTGGCTAAACTAGGTAATAATCTTAGAAGGAAAATTGATCTCTGCTATATGGTTTCTTTGTGTGAATGTATAGAGGGCATCTTCCATCGCTTTCGAATGTTAGGGTGACATATGTATCACTGATGAGAGAATATAAGGGTGGCATAATATGTCCTTATGTATCACTGATGAGAGATTGTAAGGGTGTCATATTGTATTCTTATGTATCATTGAAGCTATTGAAAGAATGTATGGGCAACATATCTTATTCTTATGTATCTTTCAGGTTAACAATAGATTGTAAGGGCGGCATATTGTTTTCTTAAGCAAAATTGGGGTTAAATTATCTTGAATATATTGGAATCTGGTGACATACTATCAAGGATAGTTTATAAAGTTTCCAAAAAAAGTATGAGATTATTATTAACCCTCATATAGGGATGAATTATTATATTGGCGGTGACATACATAGAGGCAATAATGAGAGGACTATAATTAGGAAGGGCTCAATTGTGATAACTATCTTATATGCCAATAGGACAAGGAATTATTACACAATACCCTTACTTTCATTATCTGTTCAACATAATATATGTAGAATGACTTAATGGCAACACATAAATAAAATGTATTAACTATGGACCTAAGATTATTTAATAATTTATGTATCCAATTTATTCTAAATAAGTTTATCTTTTCTACTATAGTCAAACTACTGATACAATCTCTATAGGATCAATATCGAGATGAAAGTTTATTATACTACTTGTATGACTCATAGACTTATAGATCTCAATTGATAAGATACACTCATTAATGCGCTTTTGGGATATCACATAATCAATTAAATTAGACATTGTTAACAAAGTATCAAAAGTTTTTGGCACCACTATCAGAAATTATTTAGTTTAGTTAGTCATCTTGAGTTGACGTAATTATATTTATAAAAGAATAATTCAATTTTAGTAATTGAAATTACATTATATTTGATAAATATTTCTGAATCTAAAATATAAGTCATATTAACTTGTTTTAACATGGATAGTTATATTTAATGCCTAAGAAGAAAATAGAAGAATATCAGGAGAGATCGCCACTTTACATCTGTATGAATTGGTGGACTAGGATCCTATTTATCAAATGGAAGAGACAAATCAAATGTAGAGTAAGGGTATATCTTTTGTAGAATAACAATATTCAATATATTACCATCCAAATATGAGAAATCATAATAATATTTTCTTTGAGAACTATGAGAGTGAACTACAACATATAAGAGAATTCTTAAGAAATATGGAGAATGATGTGATGAACTACATGAATCAAGGAGCTCTAGTTTAATTACCAATCATCAAAGGCATGAAAAGAAAATTGTGCATAATGGGGTGTAAATTATTATAGCAAAACATTAGAAGAAGAATAATAACTAAGATAAAGAAATGAGGGCACTTGAAGCGAGGATAATTCAAATGAATATGGTGATGAAGAATATTGAGCATAATAATAGTCAATTGCCATTATTAATGAAGGGAACAAAAGTGATTGAATTGGTGGAATCCAATTCTATTTATCAAATACAAGAGGCAAATCAAAAAGAACATAAGGTAAGTCTTTCAATAGAACACAATGTTGTGTTATCATCCAAACATAAGAAATCATAATAATATTTCATATGGAAACTATGAGAGTGCACTATAACATTTTAGTGAATCCTCAAAAAATATGGGGAATGATGCAGTGAACTACATGAATCAAGGTGCTCCAATTTTAATTATAAATCATCAATGAGAGGAAAAGAAATTGTGGATGATGAGGTACAAATTATTATAGCACATATTTAAAAGAAGAATAATGATCAAGATAAGTGAATGGGAGCAATTGAAGAGAGGATGATTGAAACGAATTTAGTGATTAAAAATACTGAGCATGACATGGATTAGTTGGAATTATCAATAAAGATAAGAAGAGTGAATGAATTACCAAGTGATATGGAGGTAAATCTAAAGAATTGTACCTCAATATTACTTAGAAGTGGAAGAGAGCTATAGAAACATTCTAAATAGAATTATTATCGGCATTTTGGGGGTGAAAATGTTGTGATTATATCAAGAGTTATGGCTTCGAAGCTACAAGATTACTTTGAACAAGAGGATTTTGAAGTTTGGGGGGGGGGTAACAAGGCTATGAATTCCTCTTATGTCTACAATTTTCCAAAAAGCTATGACTCAATCTGAAATTCTCCACGAAGCTGTGATCTCAACTCAAGAGAAATGGAGTAATGATAACTATGAAGTTGTGACATGAAACAAAGCAATAACTCTAAAATAATTACAAATCCAAGTTTCACCAAAAGATGTGAAAAGGGGAGATGAAGAATCAAATGAGAGAATAAAGCTTATCCAAAGCCATGTAGAAAAATAAACGAATCCAAAAGAAGCCAAAAAAAATTTGTTGATGAATCTTCTTTTTTAATTAGTAATGATTTAGGAAGGAAAAATTGATTGAACACTTCGAGAAATTTTATAATATATTATTGAAATTAAAAGTTAACACACCATTTGTTGAAGTTCTATATTACATATCAAATTATGTTACATTTATAAAATATATAATAAGTGGCAAGAGAAATTTTGAGATATACAATACTATGAATATGATCGAGAAGTATAATGTATTATTCAAAGAAAACATATGAGGAAATTAAAAGGTATTGTGAGTTTTACTATATCTTGCACTACTAGAGATCATACATTTTGGAAGGCATTGCATAATTTATGATCGAGTGTCAACTTGATGTACTTGTCTATTGCATGAAGATTAAATCTTGATAAAATTACTCCAATATCTTTCTCACTCAAAATGACGAATCAAACAATCAACTGCTCGGATTGAATCATTGAAGATGTATTGGTAATGTTTGGTATTTTTATTTTTTTTTAGTAGATTGTATTGTTTTGGGTATAGAGGAAGATCAATATGTACTTTTAATTTTGGGATGATATTTTTTAGCCATGAGACAAACTATCATCGATATTTATAAGGGTGAGTTCACTCTGCACATTAGTGAAGAATAAGTAAAATTTAATCATTATAATGATGTATAGGTATAGATAACTATGAAATAGGGTGTTAAAGAATTGACAATCTAATACATATGACATTGCAACAAAAAGTAGATTTTGCTAGAAAGATTTGATACAAAATTACTTATTGAATAAAGACAAAATATAAGGACTAGAAGACAACTTTTGAGCTGTGAGAGTGACAAGATTTATGGAATAAAAGAATAACTATAGAATTGTGAGAGTTATATAATATACAAAATAAAAGAATAACTTTAGAATTGTGATAACAATAAAAATGAAGAATATGATAAATTATATTAGAGTATCAAAAATAAGGAAACATATGATGATGATAGCTATGAGATGACATAGAGGTGTCGGGGAGGTCATGTCGTGCTGGCATGACCCATTTTTGTTTGGCTCAACCTAGCCACCATGTCATGCCTAGCTCGACATGTTTTTAAGGGGCCGTGCCATGTCGGCAAGTTACAAAAAGAGAGCTTGGCACAATCAGCCCATTGGCATGACTTTTTGGTGTGTCGTGCTAGGTTGTACCAAGCTAGGTCAAGCAGGGCAAGGTTAACCTTGGTTAGGCTAGATTAGCTCAAGTTCAGTCCAAGATAGCTTAGGTTAGGCTAGGCTAGCCAATTTAGCTAGCCAGACCACAACTAGCCTACATGTGCCATCTTGCTGGGTTAGGATCGTGCCATGTCATGCCTCTCATGCCAAAAGGATTTCACATGTCATGCCAGGCATGCCTAAACTATGACGTGCCATGGGCCTTGCTCTAGCTTTCCAACCTAGTCGACACCTCTAAGGAGTATTATGATAAAATATCTAATGAAGAGAAGATATATAAAGAAAAAGACAAGGCTGAGATAGAATTCATGAAATAACAAATCAAATATAATAATAATTGTGCCCAACACCGTGACATTAGGGTCCTATAATGAAAATGGACAAGGAAAGATAAAAGACAAAGTTGGTATTATACCTAGCACCATGACTTTTGTGATACAGAATAAATAAATCCATCAGAAGCTTAAAGACAAAGCCGTAGCTATGCACAGTACTAGATTTTGGAGTTATAGAAAGAAAATGGTAAAGAAAAATATTCAAAAAAAGCTATGACTATGCATAGTGTTATGAATTTAGAGCAACAAAAAGAAAATGGAAATGAAAAGCTCAAAGGAAAAGTTATAGTAATACTCAATGCCATTACTTTGGGGATCCATAATGAAAAGGGATACTAGAGTAGAGAAGAAGGAGATGTGACATTCGCTAATGTCATGACATCAAATAAAAAAAATAGCCTTAGAGAGAAATGTAGTTGGAGAAAGGAAAAATGAAGAGACCAATAAGAAGGAAGTGAAATAATATACTGAAAAAATTGCACATGAGAGATCTCTAATAGAGTTTAAAAGATTTTGAAGATCTAGCTATGGATGTTAAACATAATATTATTTGGAAGACAACCTAAAAACTTTTTTTTTTGCATGTGTGATATAATAAATACCTATATTCATCACATAAAAAGTAAACACATCCAATAACCTACAAGTATAGTCATAGAACTCAAACCTTGTCGTGACTATAAATATGACAACTTTAAGTTACTCCACTATTTATAGACCTGATGATACTAAAATCTAGTCATAATAATTTGTAATTCATTATGATGATGCATATCTATTTTTGGATGGAGAAGTTAATGCTTGAGGACAAAGAATTGTTTTTGTAGCCAAGTTTGTTTAGTGTTTAATTTACTAAATACTCATGTATATTTTAGTGATTGATAATTATGTATAGATGTAAAAATGGAGATAATATGTTTCAATTTCACAATTTTTGGTGTTTTAGAGAATTTTGATGAATAATATTGAAATCAATAAGTGTGACACCATATCCCACAGGGGGTCCCAGTCATTCCATTACACAATAAAATATACAATAAAATAAAATTTTTCCAAATGTAGCGTACACTTTTTTTTCTTGTATTTGCTCAGTGGAATAAAAACACATAATATATTATTTAAGCCACAACCGGCTTCCTTCGCATGTGTGATCCTACATGTGGGTATGTCATCTGTCATGGACCTGTACCTGAAAGGGGCCACGCAATAGAGTAATTAAAGCTCAGTAGAGGCAAATTCCTACATGGCTACTCCCTACCTAAGTGCACATAAAATATCATGCATATATATCAACACTCATTCAAGTACAATGTTTATATGAATACAATTATGGAAGAAATATTTATATGGCCATATCCTGAGTCTCATCGACTTCCTCACACATATCGAAGCTAAGTGTGACACACACACACACACATATATACCTATAGAAATATATATTTTTTTGAAATTATTCAAAAATATATGGACCTCCTCCAAAAAATAATATTGGATATTCTTTGAATAAAATATGTTTTTCTTGGATATACTCCGATAAATATAGACCTCCGAAAAACTATATTGGACATTTTCCGATAAAATATTTTTTTTCCTTAGATATTTTCCAAAAACTACCATGTAACTCAACCTGGATTTTGTCTCAATTCAAATTCATATATTAATATTAGCCATGCTCTTGAAAAAATACTACACAACTCAGTCTAGACGTTGTCCCAATTCAAGTTCCTAAAATATAATCTCTTATACCTTTATATATATATATATATATCATGCACTCATCCATTTATATGGAATATTACCATGGGTATGAAATACAAATAGGTCATTTATGATTAAACCATGTTCTAGACATAGTTATAACTATCCAAATCCAATTCACACTACAATATATCTTACTAAAAAAAATACAGAAACTTTTTACCAATTAATCATTCATAATGAAATTTCTAAATAGTTCAAATTGAAATATAAATCATTATCATTTATTGCTTTAAAATAGAAAAAAATTCTAATAGAAGAAAACCACTATATCTTATAATATTTCACAGAAATTAATAAATTTGATATCAAACTGAAGCTCTCATTGCACAGAGCAACTTTTGTTCTTGGACTATTCTATTCCGATTCCAGAATAATCCATTATGATCAAAAGAAAATCAACAAACCTTCTATTTTTTTTGCACTATGTAACTCTCTCTCTCTCCGAAGTGCTTTTTTTTTCTTGCATCCCATTTTCTAGATTTCTGTTGTTTTTTTTTTGTTTTTTATTATTATTTTATTAAAATAATATTTTAAAAAACTTATTTTTTTATTATTTATTTTTTTCTTTGACGCTTGGACCGCGCATGGCACAGCAACGTGCCGACGTCGTGGTGCGATCTTTATATTATTTCCTAATTATTCTGATAATAATTAAATAAATTAAAAAAAATAACTAAATTCTGACTTCCTCAGAAAGAAATTTGTCATCGTAGCTATATTTTTCAAGATGAATTCAATGATGAAATCTATTTTATCATCAAGGTTCTAAAATGTTCGGATTATTTTTCTTATTTTAAAATTACCATTTTTCCCATTTTTCTAGAAAAAAAAATCACATTATTTATTTATGCATTTTTTCCTAGATTTCACAATAAGTTTTTTAGATGTTTAGCAGATAACATAGATCTGTAAGTATATCATAGCTTCATTGTTCATTGTTGGCCAAAATTCTACCATTAATTAGTGGTAATTCATATACGCCATGATCATACCAAATCATTAGCATAATCTTTCCATTGTATGATACATTCTCAAAGATTATGATATTATCATGGAGTCACAATCATACTTAGCATAAAAATTATAATGGCTATAATATTAATTCTTCATCATAGCAATCAAATATCTCACTGGTACTCAAGATCATAGCTAATTTCATAAATCCATGACTTTATCTTTTTATAGCTCAATAGTCTTGAGTCAAAGCCATGAAAGTTTTACAGAGCTATGACTTTTGAGCTACACATTATTATAGATCCACAAATGCTCATGACAAAGTCATGACAATTATTTAAAATCTTAATTTTTGGGGTACTCAATATTATATAGAACATTACTCGAGTATGTTAATTTCTAAGACTGTAACTCTTATCCTCAAAGGAATGTATAGCCACAACTTACACATACAAGCCAAGAACAAATTCCATATCATTCTAACATTGTTGCGATCCTCTATGAACTAAAAATGAATGAATGTATGAAGTCATGTCTATCTCATAATGCTATGACTTTGTGTTATGGAGAGAAGAATCTTAAGCCATGGTTGTTGCAGTGTAATGAATTTGTGTTATAGAAAGATTAAGATATTAAATAGAGTCATCATTATTTTTTATAGTCATGATATCAAGCTGAAGTGAAGAAGACCAAAGCTATGACTTTATTCTAAAAGTTGTGTCTTTTCTAACTTAGAGTAATATAAAGCTGCTCGAGTATAAAAGTGAAAATTAGAAAATTTTCAAGAGATCTCTCCATTTGTTCTCCTTCTTCCTTATGCAATGAGCAAATCCATTGTGACTGCAAATCCTAGGGTTCACATACCTTAGAAGTTCCACAAACAAGCAAGGAATGCATGACTATATCAATCTCTAAAGTTGAGGGATACGACCTTGAAACTCCTCTCCTTTCCTCTTCTCTCCTCTAGGGTCTTATGATAGATTCAAGAATTTATATAAAATTAGTATGATATAGGGTTTGTGTGATTTAAATTATGTGATGTCCTTAGTTTGGATTATAGTTGTATTTATGGTTTTATTTATTTTATATTATTGATATTAATGAATAGTGATTAAATAGAACTTGAATTAAAATTTTGGCTAATAGTTGATTTATGTTTGGTTGTCATGGTGGATGATGATAGGTAAACCATGATGTTTACTCATGCATATGATAGAAAGGTGATGACAGGCATTCAAGGGTTCACCTTAGTGTGTGAGTTACATTATTACTGAGAATGATATTTATTATGAGTTCATTAGGACATACACAAATATATTTTGACTCGCAAGATAATGATATCTATTACGAGTTCCTTTTTCTCATATGATTTCAACTAGTAAAACTTAGAAGAATAGTGTGTTAATTATATGAGTATGAAATTTACGAAACTAAAAGTATAATTACTTACAAACTATGTTAACCATTGATTTTATGACAATGAAGACTGATGAATAAAAATGTACATACATAGTAAATATCAAGGAAAGTTGATAAAGTTACCTAAAAAATATGAGATTGTGAATGATCCTCGTATATGTATAAATTATTTTCTTGGTAGTGACATACTAAGAGGATATCTAAGACGGGATAGCCACCAAGAAGGGCTCAATGGTGACAACCACCTAGTATGATGATAGAGCAAGTGGTCATTGCACAATACCACAATATTCATTCTATGTCAAACATAATATTTGTCAATGATTTAACATCACATAGATTAAATATATAAATAATGGAACTAAAATTATTTAATAAGCTGAGCATCCAGTTTACTAAAAATGGGTTGTTTCTCATTGAATAGCTAAAATGCCAATACAATCCATATGGGATTGATATATGGATCATAGCCCATTATATTACTTGTATGATCCATGTACTTATAGATCTTAGTTGATAAGATACTCTCATTAATAAGCTTTTGGGACATCACCTAACTGATTAAATTAGGTGAAGTAACAAAGTAACAACACTATGTGACAAGGTGAAGATATATGAGGTTAGGTCAAATGATACAATGTTATGACTCTTTCATTTTTCTTTGAGAGACAAAGCCCAAATTTGGTTTCAATGTTTATCTCAAGGTTCAATAGAGATATTGGACAAACATATGTTAGTCTTTTTCACCAAGTTCTTTCTATCTCAAATCATCTTTTAACCAAGGGGATAGACAAATCAATTTTTTCAAGATAAGCAAGAGAAGTTATATGGTGCTTGAGATCGATTTAAAGAGCATTTGAGTAGGTACCCTCAACATGGATTTTAAGCTATTATTTCAAGCACAAACTTTCTAAAATAGGTTGAACTGACTAGGTATACAATTGATGTGACCTTGAGTGGTTCTATTATAAATAAGTAACCCAAAGAAATATATTTTATATTTAAAGACAGGTAAATAATACTTACCAAACTCTAAATGATCGAGTATACGTAAGGAAAGAAGCTGGATTATTAAATTTGTATAGATTCACCACTATATAACTGAAGATGAAGGCATTTTTTTTATGTTTGATCCCAAAATGACAAGCAAACAAGTTTGGGAAAAGTTTCTATTTTGTAACAGTACAAAATAGTAAATTTTAACCTTGTGTATCTTATCAAGCAGAGGAAGCCACTGTTTTGCAAATTAAGGAATACATGTTCTGACCCAACAATAATGTTCCCACATGCTACCATAAGAATGTTATAAATCACAAAGTCTTATTATATGGGAGTCTTCAGAATGTATAGTAGAACTTGGATTAATTTTAGAAGAATTTTGAGAGTAACTCAGTGGGATGTCAAATACAAGGAATGTCAAGCTTTAATTATATTTTCTTGAATGGAATAGAAAATCTACCACTTGAAAACAATATATTGGCCTTACCTATAGAGATGAAAAAAAGAAGTGATCTTCAAGGAAACTAGATGGAATGAATTGAAATGAAGCTAGAACTCATGAACACTATAATAAAAATTTTTAAGAATCAACTTGTACAACTAGCAATCTTAATGAAAAAGAACATGAATGCACTATCAAGCTATATTGAGATAATTCTAAAAAAATATTTTCACATTACACTAAAAAATGATAAATAATTAGGGTGGAAACAAGTAAAAATAGAAGCCAAAATGGAGTTGTCACATAAGAGGGAGTTGTGACTTAAAAAGCCATGACTTTCCCAAAAATAACAGTGCACCCTAGTGATGCAACACAAGATGCATTGATATCTTCCAAAGCTATTGAAAAATATGCCATGACGTTTTCCAATGTGATAGTATCCATATAACCTATTGTCCAACCCTCACCCACAACCAATATAAATGAAGAAATAAAAAAGTATGAAGAGATTTAGATTACGCAAAGCAATGATCAGAAGGATGTGCAATAGAAAGACTATGCTAATGATAAATATTTTTTATTTTAATCTTCCTTTTCAACAATATTTTAGAAAAAAATGGATGAGCAAATTGATAAGTTTCTCAATATTTTTGGGAAATTAAAAGTGAGCATTCTTTTTGTCAAAATATTATCACAAATGGAAAACTACTTGTAGTTTATGAAAGACATAAAGAGTAAGAAGAAGATAGAATTATATGGAATGGTGAATATGTCTAAGAAATATAATACTATCATATAATGTAAAGACCCAAAAAAGCTAAAAGATTCAGAACACTTTATGATTCTTTATATTATTGGATAGCATAATTTCTAGAAAGTACTATTTAACTTGAGATCAAGTATGAACTTGATATCATAATCCATATTGTGGAGATTAAACATTAGCAAGATAACTTCAACTATTCTTTAAATTCAAATAGTTGATTTCTCAATCAAATTTCAAACAATAATATTGAAAATATATTGGTGAATGTTGATAAATTTTTTTTTCCAATAAATTTTGTTAGGCTTGATATAGAAGAAAATTAGTATGTTCCTTTGAAATTGGTCAACTATTTTTAGCTATTAGATAGAAATTAATTATTATCAAGAAGGAGGAATTCTCATATCATATTGGCAAAGATCAAGTAAAATTCAATATTCTTAATGGCTTGCAGGATCTAAACTATGATAAAGAAGATTGCTATGAAATTATGATTTCCTAGAGAATCCAAGTCATAGAACTTCAAAGATATAACAAATGAGTAGGAAATGAAAAAATTCTCAATTCAACAAAATGCAAAAGTTATCAATGAGAATTTTGAGATTGTGACAAAGGTGCAATTAAAGAAAAGACTCAACTGATCGTTAACTTGCTTGAAGAGAAAGACAAGGTGAAAATAATATTTGTGGAACATGCGAAAGGTAGTCAAAAAGTATGTAGTTATCATAAAGAGTGTCAATGGCTTCAATAGCACCATGACTTTACTAGTTAAAACAAATGGTGAAAGTCACGGAAAGAGGCAAAGTCATGAATAATATGATTCAGAGTATAATTCCATAAGCCATGACTACACGAGTCTGGACATTTTCTAGAGAAGACATAGGTAATGATATCATGATATTTTCCTAAATTTTGGCATCCATGATAGAATACTCGAAAAAGATAGCTGATGAATTACATGATACTGAATGAGAAATCAGAAAGACAAAGAGAATAGAAAGATTATATAGAGAAGCTAGCCTAGATAACTAATGTTTCTAATCAAAATTAAAGATCCAATGAAGGTCTGGCTATAAACATAAAACATAATGCAACTTGGGAAGTAATCTAAAAATATTTTATGGGCAGATTGATGACTAAATATTTTATGTGCAGATTGATGACTAAATATTTTATGTGCAGATTGATGACTAAATATATTATACTACAACTCATACACTTCATAATAAATCACAAAATTATAGATCTCATTTTCAAAATAAAAGTCCATCATGGCATTCAAACCTAGTTGTGGTTGTCCAAGATATATACTTATTATTTTGGTAAGTATTTTTGGAGGGAGATTCATAATTCAAGAAAAATAAATACATTTAGTGTGGGAGTGTGTTTGTCACTCCATGTATAGACTTTTTTCTATCATTTTGAGAGTTTATCTTGTTATGTTTATACTTATTCTAGTGTTTATTAGAGAAATTTTATTAAATTCTAATTTTGAGTGAATTTAACATATATTAGTGAAATACTAGTGATTTGGGTGAAATTGATAGATTTGGTAATGTAAAGACTTAGAGAGAAAAGAAATGATAGAAAGTCATGATAATTCCCTTGCCATGACTTGGGTATATATTCAATAATATTTCATGAGTAGATATATTATCCCCTATTTGTCATAATTTAACAAAAAATAGTCATGATCATCTTTATATTTCATGACTTTTCAACCAAGTTGACAAAAATATTTTACTATTCAATATAATCATCACAACCATAATATTTTTTTTTGGATTCATGGATGCACTATTTCTAAAACACTTTATAGCCATGAATTTTTTTGTTGTGGCAGCCAAGTACCACACTAGTGCAAATATTCATGATAATTTTCAGAACCATGACTTATTTGATGATGAGCAAAAATAGTAAGTATTTTTTAAGTCACAACATTACTTTTCATCATGATGTTTAATTCTAAAGAGCACTTATTTTGGTCATATCTTTTCTAGCACCACAACTTTTTGCTTCACATAGAAAACACCCAAAGTCGAGATCAATTCTAGCATTGCAATTTTAAGTTACAGAGCAAAATTATATCAATCATTATAATTTTAGTGCTATGACATTTTTCCCAAGAATCCAAGACCAAAGCCATGATTAATTACAATGTCACTACTCTGTGTTATAGAGAGAATTTGAAAATAAGATAAAGTTGTACCTCAAGTCTATGTTCAACTTCCAAATTTAAATATCAAATGGATTCCTTATGTAATCAATGTTTAGAATAATTTAGAAGAAAAGAGAAAAAATAGGAGAAAATTCAAACCATGCATGCTAAGAACCCTAGGTGACAATTTTGACCCTCCATTTGGGGCAAATCCAAACAAAATGCAAGTAATCTTCAATGAAAATTAGGATTTTATACTTGGATTTTTACTTGAGTATTCAATAAGAACCTTCATACCCATGATATGTCACTTAATATATCTCATATGATTTTCTTAACAATGTCCAATTAAATTGAGATTTATAGTTGGTGAGCATAATTGTGTTATGATAAATTAACAATTCTATGAGCTTATGTTTGTGTTTAAGCTTATGTTTGGATGTTGATTGATATGAATACAAATTAGAACCAAGATTTAGTATTTTTACATATATGTAGGTTTATACATATCAATCATCATGAATGATGACAGGTAAGTCAAGAAACATGCTCACATGGTATGGTAAGAAGAAAATGATAACCTTTCTAATCTTGATGTGTGAGATAAACATGTGTGAATACCCATAATTTAGGCAAGAATTTTTATTGAAAGTATGATGCTTAGGAAGCCAAAAGTATGAACTTATATAAGACCAATAATTTTGTACCTTCTAGAAGAACTAACTTTCATGTAATATGGAGGTTAAATAGAAAGTCTAACCAATAAATGTTACCATAATGTGTGAGTTGTGTGTTGGTTATGATAGACAGTGATAAGTGTGTTATAATACACACCCAAGTAGGAAAGACTAGTATAATAGTGACAACCATGCAAGTATTTCTCTCTTGTATGACTTTAATAAATGAGGTTCATTAGAAAATGTAAGCTAATTATCATGAGGATGACACGAATCTGAAAGTAGAAATGAGTATGACATTTGCACAGAATTATGTATTGTTTCATTATTAAAATACTAAAAGGACAACTATGAGGGGAACATATTTAGTAGTAATAGTCCAAGTATTATGGCCACCTTATATATTAAGAGGACACTTGAGCATTTTCATATTAATCTATTATTCATCCAATAATTGAATATGAAATTAACTAAATACAAAAGAAATATCATCATACACAAGAATAAGAGTCGACCCTAGAGTCTATGTATCTTTTTGAAGACTAAGTAAATCTATTAAACTCGAGTAGTAGTTTGTTTAATATTAGTTGATCGAGCTACCTACATAATTTGTATGAGATTGATATATATACTTACATCCATCTTATTTCTTGTATGACTCATATATTTGTAGAGTAATATTGATTGAGATATTCTCATACTATAAGATTTTGATATCTATACTTACATCATACACAATGATACAATAAGATTTTATTACTTGTATGCCATGTCATTTTCTCAAGTCATGATATCCATGAAAATCACTACCTAACATACACCTCTAGCCATGAAAAATAAAGAAGTAGAGAAGGAAGAAGAGATATAGTTTACCCAAACTAATAATCAGAATGATGAGTAAGAGAAACACTATGTAAATGATAAACAACAATCTTTTAATCTTCCTTTTCCACAATATTTTAGAAAGGAGAAAAATGATGAAAAGTTCAAAAGATTTATTTAAATGTTTTTTGGAGGTCGGAGATTAATATTACATTTTCCAAAATTTTATCTCAAAGTCTTATTTCAAATACCAAATTATACAAAATTCATGAAAGATATAATGAGTAGCAAAAAAAAAGTTGAAGATCTATTGAATGTTGAATATAATTTAGAAGTATAGTACTATCTATTGGGCGATTCTGCTTTCACAATTATGATTCAGAAGAAGAGAACAACAAAGAAATAACAAATGATATATAATCCACAACCACAAGCCAACCACAGCAGAATCAAAAATGAAACAACAACAGAAACACAAGAATTAACGTGGTTCACTAGTCGTTCAACATAACTAGTTACATCCACCTGAAAACACTTATGCGTTTAAAGATTAAACCAAAAATTATTTAAAATTATTATAGTTAATGTTGTAGAAATAGTCACAACAAAATCACGCAGAGAGGAAGAAGTATACTTTGATCCAAAGTGAGTTGGATCACTCGGATGAGCTAGGCTTTGCACCAAAATTCTTTGACCCACTGACTGGACAATGGGACCTCTATTATTATGCTAATATTGTATTCTCAGTCTCTTAAAATTTTCTTTCCTGTACTTACATGAAAATATTAAAACATAAATAATTTGATTATACATAACAGATAATCAAAACAAATTATATATAACATTTTCTTCCAATATAAACTTTTGAGAAAACTAAAAGATCTAGAAAGTTTTATATTTCTATGTATTATTAGTAAGTATACTTTCTAAAAGACACAATGTGACTTGGGATCAAGTATAAATTTAATATAAGTGTCTATAGTGCAAAGTTTAAATCCATGTTAGCTTACTCTACCTACTCTCTTGTTTTAAATGATCAATTATTCAATCAAGTTTTCAAATAATTTTATTGAAGATGTATTAGTGAAGGTTGATAAATTTACTATTTCGAATAATTTAATTGTGCTAGATATAAAAGAGGACTAGTATACTTCATTAATCTTGGGATGACTATTTTAGCCACTAGATAGTTATTAATTGATGTCAAGTCAAGAAGGAGGAATTCATACTGTATGTGGTCAAATAACAAGTTAAATCTAGTCTCTATAAAATTTTGTAGAATATAGACTATGATGAGGAAGATTACTAAACGATAGAAAGACTTTTAAGCACCATGATGAGATAAATAGTATACCTCAGATGGATATATTTTGTACAATATTATTAGCTCCTTAATAGAGGCACCAAATAAGTTTTGTCAGACCAGTATAGTTCATTTTTCTAGGTTCGTATGGTCCACCATGTCATGGTTAACACGACACAATTTTTAGTATGGATTGTGTTGTGTCAACGTGAATCTAAAAATGGGTAGCCTGGAACAACCAATTGGCATGACTTTTTCCTGTGCATGATGCATCGTGCAGAGTGAGGCTTGGCTATGCCAATAAGGCCAACATGGATCAAATTTAGGCTGGCCGGTTTAGCCAGCCAAGTCAAAACTAGCCCACATGGACCATCTTACTGGGTCATGTCATGTTATGCTTCCCATGCTAGAAGGTCTGGTCTAACATGGCGTGATCTATGCCATGAGTCGTTGTTAGGCTGGTCCAGGCACAATTATAAACCAAGTCTTGTCATGCCAGACATGGCAAAATAATGTTGTGTGTCATGTCTTGCCTAGGATGCCCTAGTTGATGCCTCTAGCTCAAAGAAGTCTGAAAAGATGATAAATTGAATAAACTTTTGATTGAAAAGAATAGAAAAGTAACGATGAAGAAGAAAACTTCTACGAAGTTGTGGTATTCTTTAAAGTTACAACTTCTAGAAAATACAAGTGAGACTACTCTGATGATGCAAAGGGAGAGACAAAAATGACCAGATACATAATTCAATAATATAGTGAAATTTCCGAGGTTTTTGAGATTACAAAATAAGTACAAGCAAATGAAATTCCACAGCTAATGGTTAACTCATTGGATGATAAAGATTAGGTGGAGATAACAAGGATAGAACATCTGAAGGCATGTGAAGATGGAATAGTTGCAACAAAAAAAGTCAAAACTTCTAAAGATACTATGATTTTGTTTGCTAGATCAGTGAAGATAGTCACGAAAAAATATAAGACCATGATAATAGAGGAATAGAAGCTTTAAGAAAAAACCATGTCTCTTTCCAAAGTCATGACAAATTTGATCCATAGAATAATTTCACATATTATGACTTTATAATAAGTTATGAAATTACCAAATGAGAACATAGATAATGATGCTGCAACTTTTTCTAAAATTATAGTATTCATATAAAAATACCATAAATATATATAATTTATGCACTTTTAAATAAACTAAAATTATTTTAGAATTTAATTTTATTGAAATAAAATAAATTAAAATTCTTAATTTGCTGAATTATTTTAAAATAATTTCATCGACAAGTTTATATTATATTCAATGAATAAAATCAAAATAAACTTAAATTTCAAAATTCAATACATGACCTTAAAATAATTTCATCAACAAGTTTATATTATATTCAATGAATAAAAGTAAACTAAAATTAAATTTCAAAATTCAATTCACAACCTTAAAATAGAAGATGTAAATTTAAAAATTACAACTGCCTATACGAATCAAAATGTGCAAAAAAGATTTATTCATGCATATAAATATTTGTATAATATTTAACAAATAAAAATTATGTTTTGAATTACTAATAAAGATTTTTAAGATATAAAATTCTAGAAAATATAAATTACAGAATAAAAATGTAATCTTCGGATATTGGGTAGAAACTCCATATATAATATGTTTTATTATTTAGGTTAGTAGTTCTTCAATCCATTGATAACAATAATTCAGTAATTTTAATTTGTAGTTTTTGAATAGAATAAAATATTATATCCAAAAATAAATTTGTAGAACAACACCAGCAACAACACGACTTTACATATTTTACATGAATATTATTTTCATAAAATACTCTTTAAGTTCTTAATTGGTTATATATGTATTTCAGATTAATAGATAATATGGAACTAAAACATAAATATTTTAGATGCTTTTAAATAATCACTAATATACTTTATTTCATAAGAACTTAAAAGTTAAATATACTTAGTCGTGATCATTACTAAGATTATTGGTTGGTGTATAAGTTTGTCATATGCATCTACCATATGATTGGCAAGGGGATTGAGGGAGGGTGGAAAAAAAATTAAAAAAAAAACATAAATATTTATTATTTTTTGAATATATTTTATTGATTCCAAAACGCAAATATTTTATTGTTATTTCGATTTAGTGTTTATCTCTTCACCTATTATAAGCAGCAACAATCATGGTCATCACCGAGAGAGGTGAGGTGTCAATGAATCCAAATGGGTAGTGGTCGTGTGCTCCCATCAAATAATACGGTGTCTTAACAATTCTTGTTTGTATAAAACGAACCAGATGCTGTACTTTAAAATAAATGTTTGGTAAAAATGTTATTTTTTCTGTTTTCAATGTTGTTTGGCTACTTGATTCTAAATCTTGAAAAGTAGATTATTGTCTTTATTATTTCGCTATGCCTGTGAGCAATTCTTGTTATTTTCCAAAATGATGGAATTGGTTCTTTCGTCTATTTTCTCTTAATATTGATCATCGCTTTAATTGTCATATTCGTATATCAGATGCTGTATATGTCATCAATACATGTCTTTTAAACGTAGATTACGTTTCTATTCTTTTTTCGTCTTCTTGGGTTTAAAATTTCTAATCCGAGGTGGGAATGTTTGTTCGTCACAATACGATTTTAAGAGTTATGTTGGCGAATGCATTGCCGCTTTTTTGCCTATTACCGTTTTACTACATTTTAAAAGACATGCCTACGCATGTCGCTATGTCAATGAGCATACAAGTAGTGGTTTTAAAAGCCAGCAAGAGCAGATCCTCGCGGTGGTTGGCTCAGTCAAAAGGCACCCTCGCCAGTTATTCTATCTTCGTTTCAAGCCTACCCTGTGTTTTTAAAGAGATGCCTCAAGTTTGGGATGACTTTAATGGGTCAGTCCATCGTGCTCTTCCAAACTGGTTTCCAAATCCCAGGGCAGAGAATCAACTGCTATGCGCCCAAGGGCATGTCCCTTACTTCCCTTGGTAACGAGTGTCGGACTGGCCCATATGTGTTAGTTATTTTGATCTTTCCCGCTTTCAAGACAAGCAGCCTGAGGATAGTGGATTGCTAATGAAAAAGGCATGCAAGCAACTCTCTCCAAATGAGCATAATAATTAGTGTTGATCTATGCAGATTTAGGAAATTCTACTTGCTTTAAAGCAGCAGCTTTTGCTAAACTAGGCTAGCTGTTCAATCGATGCTTGCCAGTCCTAAAGAGGTGAACAAATCTCAGTTTTAATTTCTCACGGCAAAATGTCAATTATTTTATAATTTGATTTGCTCTTTAGCAAATATTATACGTTTTTTTGTAAATAATTTTTAAATAGTATATCATAATATAATTTATCCAAAACATTTATTTTGAATAAATAATTGCCAATCAGGTAGATACATATTATAAATTTTCATATTGATCAATCATCTTAATAATGATTTTAGTCAAGTATATTTAACTTTTAGGTTCTTATAAGATTCAGGATATTGGTGATAGTTTAAACATGTTTTCATATTAATTTAATATAGAGATTTATAGTTTTTGAAAATCAAAATTATGTTTTTAGCTCCAAAAATGTGCAAAATTTTGAGCAATTCTATTATCTTGTTTTCTCAAGAAATTGAAAAATTATAATTATTTTTAGATCTAAGATATATGTCACCATAGAAATATGTTCTTACAAGTGAGACCAATTGTGTGTGTTGTTTCTAGTTCAATTTTTCATAAATAGAAATATGTCACCATAGGTTATTATTTCAACTCAGGTTAAGTCAATATGAGTAATCCAAACTTAGCCTGAAACAAAATTGGATTCGGGTTGAAATTTTATTGAATTTGAGTTAGAAATTTTTCATCCGAACCAAATTGTGTCATGGTCTGCCTAAAGCTCAAGCACCCCCCCAAGTTAACACGAACTCGAGAAAAAAAAAAACCAAAAAATAACTCATCCTCATTTTTTTGAGCAATATGAACAAGCATGCATCCAAATAGAATTTGATGGAAGTATTTAGAAACAAAAATTAAGGCCTAAAAGACTAAAACATCCACAACATCTACATTCATTGTTAGTTTTATATGATATAAATAAATATTCAGAAATGGAAAATTTTATAATTTTATATTATTTAGAAATCTTATTTATTTATTTTTTATTTTTTCTATTGTAATGCTATAAATAACCCAGCCAAACCCAATCCAAATGGCAAAACCAACCATACCCAACTAGGGTTGGTTCATAATTTAGGTTGATATTTGTTCAACTCAAACTAACATGCCCAAGTTATAGCCCTAGGAGTGATATTCTTATGGTTACATATGTTAGAACTAGAGATCAAATTGGTAACATTATATGAAACCATTAGCAAAAGACTAGTTTGGTTCTCTCTATGTAACATGGTGTACATGATATTTAAGCAGAATACAGAGAGAATGTTAGATATATTAAAAATATTGGTTATATTTATCATATTTATACATATTTGATTAGATAGAAATGTCCTTGACAAAAACAAGTCATTCAAATAAGTAGTTTTCATCATCATATTGTATATTAAAAAAATAAAATATTACCTCAATGGACAAGGCAATGTCATGATGTAGCGATTGAAATTCAATGATTCTGTTTATCGATCCTTATCATGAATGAACTGGAACAAGGCCCACAATCTTCACCATATGGCTTGGTGTTCATGAGAGCAAAAAGATCAATGGATAAATGAATTCAACTTTGACACTTCTATGATATTGTTAGCACTATCCATAGTCTCTCAGGCACAACTTTAGAGTATTTCTTTGCATGTGCACAATAGCACCCGTGTGCCTAAAAAAAAATGCACACTACTACTAGATAATGTAGTCTATCGGTACTTAATCCAAGCATAGGTTTCAAAAGGTACTGTTGGGCAATTGCGCTTCCACGGTAGTGAGATTAAGATACAGAAATAACAGAAACAACAGAATACAAACAATATATATATCCAATCTAACAGTCATCTACGACAGAATCAAAAACCAAAAATAAACACCGAAAATAACGTGGTTCGCTAGTCGCTCAGTACGACTAGCTACATCCACTAGAAAATGCTTATGCGTTACAGATTAAACCAACAAAAACGTCTTATAGTACTGCTGCATCCCCGGCCTCTTAATATTTCCTTTCCTGTATTTACATGAAAATATTAAAACAGAAAAAATATTTGGTTATACAAACAGATTATTAAAAAATAAATTACATATACAGCAAGTACCACTTGGATACATTTGGTTACACCTATAGATAACTTGGGCATTTAAGAAATTATAGTAATTTATTATTGTTTGAAATAAAGAGGTCACGTTTTGGTATAATATCAAGTGTCTTCATCCATTAGTGATAGATACTAGGTTAGATGGTCATGACACACAATCTATCTAAGCAAGAGTGGTAGCTTTTAGAGCTCACATGCATCCAACAAATTCATGCAATATAGAGGCTTCCTAGGTAATCGGTCATCCAAATATTATTCTTGTATAAATATTTTTAATTTCAGAGTTCTTATGAGATCCAGTATAATAATGTTTGTATAATCACACACATTTAACATGGATAGAACCATGTGAACAACAAGATATAGCTATATCTTAGCCACTAGGCTCGTATTGGAGGTTTTTTCACTCAAAATCAAATCATTCCTGAAGTCATGATGATTGTCCATGCCCATTTTAATGCTTCTAAATAAAATTATGCAAAATTAAATAGGTAACCTTGTGATCTACTTCTTGATATTATTAGCAAATACTTTCTTATGTAATCCTCGTATATGTAGGCACAAAATCAATTATATCATAAATTTTTCATGATTTGTTGGACATTTTGATAGTGATGACGTAGTTAGATAGAATACCAACCAACTTCACATCATACTTCATTTTAATTTTGAATATAAAAATTTTGGTTCAAAAATCAGGTTGAATGTAAAAAATTGCAAAGTTTGATCTTCAACCTCTCATCAATGATTTTCATCATTTTTAAATTTTTTTTTGTGGAAAAAAATATAATAGAGAAGCATCTTTTCTTTATTTATAACATAATACATAGTGACATATATATTTAGAAAAAAAATGGCAATGCCCTTTTCGAAGAGCCACTTCCAATGTATCAAAGTATAAAAAAAATATAATTTTAATATTCCTATCAAATTGATGCATAAAAGTTCAACATGTCTGTATTAGAAATAATAGTAGAAATATGAGACCTTCTCCAAGCCTATGTGAAGATATCAACTGATTGTTGTTCTCTAGTCATGCGAGCAAATGAAATAGATCCACATATATCTTTTCTCTCATAAAATAAATATTTAATTTCTATATATTTTGTCTATTTATGAAAGACATTATTATCTCATTCTCACAAGTCACAAATAAAGATAGGAAGAGAGAGAAAAAATCAATCATTTTCAAAAAGGTATCTAATCTATACCAACTCACAAATGAAAATAGTCATGTTTTTCTATATTAGAACTCCAAGTACTCCAAGTACTAGATATATGAAACCAAGTGAAAGATTCAAGATATCCAGCATAGCCTTACACCTATATTAAATATTAGGAATCACGATGACAATTAGGTTATAGGGATTTCAATGAGAGAAATTTTAATATAAATAAAACTCTCATAGAAAAATCATATATCTCGCAATAAGAGAACTCATAGAAGAAGCATGCATGCACTAGAGGAGAAGAGGGGAGAGAGTAGAGATAGAATAATAAAGAAGAGAACTTATTCACTATTTATGCTTTATGATTGAGCATTAATTATTATTCCATAACAAATAAGTAACTATCTCTTTGCATCAATTTACTTTTAATTGACAGGCCTTGGAATAAAATCAAAAAATGACTAACTTATGTTTAAGTCATGATAGAACATAACACGTGAATTCATTCATGTCGTGACACCAAAGAATAAGTCACGATTTCATTCATGTTATAACACTAAAGAATATGGTTACAATTTGAACCCTTTTAAGTTGTAGTAATAATAATAGGAAATCATGTTGTGATTTCATTCATGTCGTAATACCACAGCATATGATCATGACTTAGATCCTTAATATTTTTCATCACAACAATATAAATCATATAACTTCATTCATATTGTGACTCCATAGAACATGGCCATGACTCAAATATTTGAGACTTCTAGTTGCAATAACCCGAAACGTACTATCACAACTTCACATTCTATAGTCTAGATAATGAACCCTTGTTCTAGCTTTACAAATATGAGTCAAATCCTGATATTTTTCCACTTAGCGAATACATTTTTTTCACCCTTGTCTCATCTCTATACCATTGAAACCTCTTTGTAGTTTGTACCCACAACCTTTGTCAAATAATTAGTGACATTCTTCTTTGTATCGATTTTATCCAACTAGATTAGCTTCTAGTCAACTTACTCTCGGATGAAGAAGTATTAGATGTCAATGTACATTGTCCTTGCATGGAAAGCTAAATTTCTTGCTAGATGGATGACACTTTGATTATCACATTTAATCATCAAGTTCTTCTACTCGAAGCCATGCCCTACACACAACCTTCACATCCAAATGACTTTTTTACTTGCATGAGTAAGAGGCATATATTCTACCTCTGTGGATGAAAGGACACTACAACTTACCTTTTGCTTATCCAACTCATAGAGTCATCATACAAATTAAATACATACCTAATTGTAGACCTTCATATATCAACATATCCACCTTAGCCATCATTAATAGATCAACTAACCTCAAAAATCTTCTCTTTTCTCCTCTGTTTACAAAAGCTTCTAAATATTTCTTATATACTTTAGGAATTCATGTGATTTTTTAAGTAAGAAGTCATGGTGCTAGCTTTAGGTTATGACTTTATTGTCTCGTTGGATCTTCTCTAGAGTATAAAAATTATGTTAGCAATGAATATCATGACTCAAAAAACACCACCTCTTGAGCATGATGTCCCAACACTAGGAATGTTGTAGCTAAGATAATTTATTTCCAGAATGCAAAGCCATGGTAGTGGGAATGACTATGAATTTGGTATTTTCTCATTTGAGTACAAAGTTATGGTGATGGAAATGTCATGACAAGAATTAATGCTCTTTGTAACAAAAAGTTGAGGTGGGTGGAAATGTCATAATTAGAGTAATATTCTCTAGAGCACAAAGTTGTGGCAGAAACATATTTCTTTGACTAATTTTACTTGGTGTTTTGACTCTCTGTATTGATTGCACCATGACACTGAAAAATGCTTTGACTTCTAGTACAAATGGGGTACTAGATTGCTATGACATGAAAATAAGGTCACAACTATTAAGGTATTTTAGAGATAGTGTGACAGCAATTCTATAAAAATATAAT
The DNA here is from genome assembly GCA_029783825.1 of Sapria himalayana. Classification (NCBI taxonomy): domain Eukaryota; kingdom Viridiplantae; phylum Streptophyta; class Magnoliopsida; order Malpighiales; family Rafflesiaceae; genus Sapria; species Sapria himalayana. The sequence goes on along the minus strand of JAREIK010002286.1, from coordinate 849,929 downwards.
GACCACAAAGACTAAGTTATATAGTAAAAAAAAATATGTCAACTCAATAATTATTAAACTAATCATGTATTATAATTTAAAATGTTGGATTTCAACAAGATAAATTATATATAAGATGGTGGTACCTATATATGTGTGTGTGTGTGTGTGTGTGTTAAGCTGAATAAGTTGGTAAGGTCAAAAAAATAAAATTAGAAATAATATAATTATAAAATGTCTAAGCATCACATCTATAAAAATCAAAATTAGAAAAAAAAATCTTATGTTATTTTGAAATGAAAAGAGGTGACTAAACATAAATATAATTAAAAAAAATATTTTGACTAAGGGTCTATTTGATAAACCATTGAAAATTTTCAAACCATTGAAAATGAAAATTTTCAATAGTTTTATTTTTTCAATATGTTTGATAAAAAATTTCAGGGATCGCTTAATTGAAAATTTTAATTTGAAAAACCATTGAAAATAATAAATAGGTAGAGGCCTACTTATCATTGAAAATAGAAAATTTTCAACAAAAAAATTTTTTAAAGTGACTGCTTTATTCTATTTTTTTCCTTTCTTTTTCATTTTTTCATTTACGCTACAGTTCAGTTTGTGAATTTATCTTCTCCTCATCCTTCTCCACCACCACAAACCTTAATCACAACCCTCTTTCATAATTAATTTAAATGAGAAAATAGCAAATAAACTAGTTGCTCATTAATTTTTGTTTTTATACTAAAATTTTGGATAGTTTTTAAAAGTTTAGATTTTATTGGTTATTTTTAAAATATTTGTCTTTTTTTTGGATATTATGATTTATTTATGGATATGTTTTTAGTAATTTTATTTTAAATACTAATTAAAAATTATATTGAAAAATAATATGTAATATAATAATAATAATAATAATAATGATAAATATGTAAAATATTTAATTTTTAATATTCATCATTTATAGTTATCAAACAATATATTTATCTTCAACATTTAATTATCAGTAACTTATCAAATAGTTTTACAATAAAAACAAACCCTAACAAATAGTAATACATAAAATTCATCACTTAATTTTTTCAATATTTATTTTTTAGCACTTAATGTTTTCAGTTTATCAAACAAACCCTAACAAATTAATTAAGAATAAAAAATAAGAGAGACTATTAAAAATTTAGATGAAGACGATAAAAAAACATGAATAAGTTAAATTTGTGTCAAAATTTATTTGAGAATCTAATTGTTCAGGGAATAAAATTTACATGATCAATCTAGACCATATTAACAACATGATTTGATGATGATGATAATTTTAATCAAAATTAAAGTTATTAAAACTTGTTTATAGCTTATATTTTTTTCAAAAATAATACAAGATACAAAAATTATAATAATGTACAAATTATAAATTATTTTTGGAATTAAATAATTCAAGATATAGTTCATGAATCAAGATCCAATCCCTTTTGTGGTGATGAAGATGAACACATTCCTTTATGAGTATTTTTCAAATGGCGTTTATGTTTTTCACTAGTACATACTTAATATTTAGTCCCATAAAGAATTGGCAAAACATAACATATAATGGTTTGTGCCTGATCCAGTCACTTTTGCAATAGTCACGAATCTTCAAAATATATATATATTTTTTGAAAATATTATTAATTCATAACAATAAAAAGTTTAAAATTGACCTTACCAACTTACATGTACGCATAATTAATGCTAATTTTCACTATTTCAGGGATTTATGAGTTTATGAGATATTAATATTAATCAATCTTAATAAAATAAAATAAAATTATAATCAGCATATTAATAAATTTTAATATGCTAAGAGGTAGTGTATTGGTACGATGACATATATTTCCATCTAAGAATGCTAGGTCTCAGATTCTAGACTTATCAAATATACTTTTTTTTTATTTTTGAGAGAAAGAATTTGAAAATATTAATATCTCATAGATCTCACATTGATCCGAAAAACTTGTGTATTAATTAAAATCAGTATTAATTAAAATGGTTAGTGCCAAAACAACTTAATCATAACTTAATCCATTTTAGATGTAAAAAATAAGAAAAAAAAATAAAAAAAAATAAAAAAATAAAAAAATAAAAAAAAAATAAAAAAAATTAATCTATTTTAGCATAATCACATATAGTCTTTTGAACATGACAAAGTTGGTATTTTTGCAAAAATTCAGTAACTTTAATATATAATTTTTGAAAAGAAGAGAATTTTATTCAAAAGCAAATTGGCACATCAAGGCTTAGCAACAACACAATTTTACATATTTTACATGAATATTATTTTCTCTTGCAAAAGGTTGTTCTTGTTATTAATTAATAAAATTTGTATTTCGTACTTACAAATAAAATGAGACTAGAACATAAATATTTTTTTTTTATTTTTGTGCTATTTTTCTTAGGCCATTAAGAAAAAAAGTACCAAAACATAAATATTTTTTTTGCTTTTAGATAATAATCTTTTATTTGTTTACATAAATTTCATATTTTGATTTAGTGTTTATCTTTTTGAATCTCATACACAGCAGAGGTGAGCTGAGGTGGTGCCTGCTCTGCTACCCACGGGGATATGAAAGTGCTCCCGGCAAATAACAGTGTGCTTTAATAATCTTTTTTTTTATATAAATTGGTGAGGATGGGTAGGCTAAGGACATAAATCTTGATACCCACGAGTGTGCACAAGTTCATATGAGTTTGCTACTTATGTCTACTTGTAAGTTTGTAAGCTAACAGCTCTTGCATGTGTGTTTAAGCTGCAAGTCCACATGTCTTCGCCACTTCAATCTTCTGGTTTATCTACTTTTTAAGTTAAAATGTTTTTTTTTGGCTTACGGTTACAAGTTGGTTCGTATGATCTTGCTACTTACCTGCCCTACCTGCCTCCTTTACAGTTTGTATTAGAATTTATTAATCAAAGCATTTAGCTCCTGCTTTTTTTAGTATTAAAGAGTCCTCTTTTGACCCACAATAAAAGAGTTAAAATTGTCAGAATATTAAATTTAAGTTCATATTCGATATTTTTCTAGCAGAATATTTCAGAACAACCAAAAATAAAGTAACCTGTCCTTATCGTCAAAGAGGTGATAATGCTTGGGTGTTAGAGTTCACGTGACCTTGAAGATGGTGATTTGTTTGGTTAAGTGTTTGGAGCGCACGTGACCTCTAAAACTTTACAAAATTGGATAGACCCGATGGATAGTGATTGACATGATAGTGAGATGAAGTCAGCACTACAATGAAAATTATAATATTATTAAAAAGTTCAGGATAATTACTAGGAAAAAGGTTTACTTTGTTAAAGTATATAAAATGAAAGCAAGACACTTTCAACCTCCTATCTATATTATAATTTGAAAATGCGAGTAAAATGGCATGAGAATCAAAATTTAAAACTTAGATTATTGGTCAAAGTCAAGGATTTATGTGAATATGTTAATTATAAATTTATATTTGTTTTGTATTGTTGAATTGATATTGACATAATTATTTAGCTGAAATTAGAGGTGTCAACCAGGCTGGCCCGGCATGAGGCACAGCATAGTTCAGCCATGTCTTGACTGGCCCGGCACAGAAAAATTTCGTGCCCGAGGCCGTGTCGTGCTCGGGTTAGGCATGAGCCGTGCCGTGCCTGACCCAGCATAGTTCTGCCCACGGCACGGCACACTGGCACGGGTTTGTCTTGTGCCGGGTGTCCCGTGAGCCCGACCCCACGATGACCCCTCCTGCAAAAAAGACTATGGGTTGGGTCTGATTTGACCTGACCCGTGGTCCCACCCAGAATCCTGACCCGTATGGACATGCAAGCCCGAGTGGGCCAGGCAAGGTAGGGCACGGCCCGTGCCTGGCCCGGCATGGCGGCATGCTCGTGCTTAAAAAATTTGGGCTGGGCCGGCCTGGTCTGGCCCTTTTGACCCCTCTAGCTGAAATTAGAGTTTGAGTATTGATAGGTATGTGTATATTATATTGTGGTGGATAATGATAGATAAAGTAATAATAAATAATCATTTGTGCATATGGTAAGAATGAAGTGAATTATTTTCATATTGAGACTAATCTATATGTATGAACTCAAGTAAAATATGTTAACCATTTGGCAGTATTATGATCATGAAGTTGAAAGTGAATTAGATGTCAATATATTATACATGCCTTGGAAAATCTTACTGCCAATTGATGTGTATATTTTATTGAAAGTAAAATATATTCTTGACTTCATATTGGTTTCTACATTAAATTTGGAAATAATTATATATGTTATGTTACTTTTCAAGAAAATAAGATATCTTTCTAGAAAAAGAAAAATAACTTTAGCTCATCTACATTAACAATGGAGAGTTATCTTCAAAGTGAAAACTACATGCAATTAATAATATGTTTTTCAAAAAATCAATAAATTAGCTCCAAGATCATGCCAGGGCGAAACAAAATCATTTCATCTACCATGGTTTAAACCATAATGCTAGAGATGGTATATTAATGGTGATTAAACCCTTCTCATAAGGGAGCTGGCTGGCGAAGACTCTCAGGCAATGATTGGGAGGTCACGAGTTCAAGTCTCACCAGGGGGGGTACTGGGGAATTCTTACCTGCTCGGTTCTCCGGGGGCCCAAGGGGATGTAGGGGCCCACGTAAGTGGGCTCTGAACCTCTTGGTTATCCAAAAAAAATGGTGATTAAGAGTACTCTAGTATTATCAAGAGAGAACAAGGGGTAAAGAAAATGAGCAAAACAAAGAATAAGAAAGCACCATAGATAAAGTTTGCGTAGTACACCATCTTTCCTTCTGTGAAGAACAATCGAAGGATTGACACCAATGACCAAACAAGTTCTCCATATGATTAATCGACTCCTCAGACAAATAACTTGGAGGATAATTGGCATGGCTCATCCACAAACCTATAGTATATCTAGCCTCATATCCTTAATTAAAATAGGACAAATACTAATCTCTTGTGTTTTGACCTCAAATATGTCATAATTGGCGTGGTTCGACTTGATAAAACAAATTTATCATCTCTTCAGAAACCTAAATATCAAAAAAACTTATTGGATCCATAAAAAAAATCATTTTAAAATTATTCTTAGATGATGATCATAACACTTCTATCTCATCCGCATACTAGAGTGTCCAAAAAATATATACATAATAGATCATGGTGTGAGATTTTTCCTTCTAGGAGGTAAATCCAGGATAAAACTAATATAATCAAAAATGTATCATGATAAATGAAAATTTATTTCTCCTGGAAAGATAATTTAGAGAGGTGCCTAATTCGGGAAACAGATAAAGATATTTGATGAATCAAGTAGTTTGCAGTCAAGACTGCACCACACAAATATTAACTATGTACTTATGAAATATGAGTATCTCAATAATACACCTCTTGAGAAGATATGTTAGCATATGATATATAATACATCAACTCATGTTCATAACAAAAAAATTACTAAAAAAAACTAGAAGTTGACTCAAACACTATCACTTTTAATTATTTTTAATATTATATTCAAATTGAGTTTTCGTCATTTTACCAAATTGATGAAATATAAAACTATTAAATTTTCTTAAAAAAAATATCATGTAAAATTAGAAAAAAAAAAATCAATAGTGACAGAGTAGCAATACTATAGCCTTTAAAAAAAAAAAGATGTTTAACTGCAAAGAGTTGATGTTCTGGAAGAGATTCTAAATCTATTTTTCTAATTGATATGTCATATCATCAAAAAATGACTTTTTTCAAGCTAAGCTCCTTATGTCTTGGCTTGGTCAAGGAAGCTGTGAGTTGGCCAAAATTGAGTCAATAACAACTAAACAATTGAAAGAGCTGCTAATAGGTGCAAAAAACACATATAATTCATCTTTCTAAATCCCCAAAAAATATCATGTATAAAAATATTTAATTCTTCCATACAATATAAAAAAAAAAGTAAAAATATGCATTGTGAGCTGCTTCTAAATGGAACACATAGAAAAAAGGCTGTATGGAAAACAAGAAAAACATAATACACATGCAAGCGTAAGTAGACCAATCTTTTTGTTATTGTAACTAAATGCTATGGAAGCAACATCATTGGTTATGATAACTTTGTGATCAAAAGATTAAAAAGAACTAAAAAGAAAATGATTATATGCGATATGACTTGGAAAGAATGAATTTGGTCATGGAGTGGGCATGGCTAGAGTTGATGTGCAAAGTCTAGCATAACCCATGTCTCAGCTTGTACAAACAATAGCATGGGGTAATGTGTCATGCTAGGTCACCTCTTTTTGATGCATATCAGTTTCTTCCCAACACACCATGACAATCCATCAGGGCTAAAAAAATGGGTCATCTTGACCCAATTTAGCATGTTTTTGACACCTAGATTGACAAAGAATAAGCATAAAGTTGTCTCATTATGTCTATCTAGGAGAGATGTAAGGTATCGATCAAATTACAAGCAAGAGCTTGAGATCCTCCATAGTGATCCAAAAGTTATGGTTTTAAATAGTTTCTACAACTTTAGCTTATGTAGTAGAAAAGTCACAGCTTTATAATACAGTCATAGCTCTAACTTCAAACTATCAAATCATATAAAGGTAAAGTCATAGACTTAGAAATTAGCCATGACCTTGAGCACTGGTGACATACTTGATTGCTATGACAAAGAATTAAGGTCATAACTATTAAAATTTTATGAGCTAGATATGGCTAGGACTCCATTGTAATATTAGTATTGCATCCATTGAGAAGGTGTTGCACAGTAGGAAGATTATACTAATCTGTGGATAAGATCATGACATACAAGATTTTTTTTCATTACATTTATATAGAATTTCAGTCAAAATGGATACAAAATTACAAAAAAATTATAGACTTCAATCATTTGCTAACATCTTCAAAACCTCATTAATTTCATAATTATTCATTATTATTCTCTAAAACACCAAAAAATTAATACAAACCAAGCAATTTCTACACATATACTCTATTCTCAACCATTAAAAATATACCAAAATATTTAGTAAATTAAATAACAAACAAAATCACATATTAAAATAATTACTCACTAGAAACTCTCTTGGCCAAGCACAATAAAATAATAAGGGAGAGGGAGGGGGGGAGAGATTCATTGGAGAAAGTGTCATTGCTTTATTATAAAGAGCAAACTTGTCAAAGTTTAAATAATTTAAGGATCAAAATGAGATAATATTTTCTTGATCCACACACACACACACACATATATATATATATATATATGTTCGAATTTAAAAAAAATGCATATATAGATATAGATATATATATATATATATAAGTATTGAGGTGACCCACATGAGGTCCATCAAAATTATATATATATATATACACACACATATATATATAATATATATATGTAAGTATATACTTAATATATAAACATATATATATATATATGCATTTTTTAAAAATTTGAACGTGTGTGTGTGTATGTGTAGATCGAGAAAATGTTATCTCATTTAGATCCTTAAGAAGTGGAAGAGTAATAAATGAGATTAATAGTTAGAGGGGGGTAATTTAGGTATTGTTTGAAAAAATTTTGCTTAGGTTCATAAAATACAATTATTTTTTGATCAAATGTACTAACTGATCCATTTTGAATTCTTTGTGCCCACTTCCCATTTATTTTCAAGTTAAGCTCCTAAAACATACTTCACCATCTATTCGCAAAAAAATAAAATCAAGTCAATCACCAAGTACACACGCTCATGAACTCAAAGCAGAAACACTACCTCTTATAACATCTAGTGTTATGATATACGAACTAATCCACAATATTATATTTTTCTTAAAAAAAACTACCTCTTTCTTTCAGCAGAAACACACGTCAGCAAAAACACCTCTTTCCATGTTCTATCTTTAATTATTGTATAGAATAAATTATGCACATTTATACACAAACACAAATATATATATATATATATATATATATATATATATATATATATATATATATATGAACAATATTTTTGAAAAACAATATTCAAGTTCATAATTAGAGGTATTTGTATTTGGATTTACACACAAATTACAACTAAAAAATAAATATTTTTTTGCTTTTGTATGCTTTTTCTTTAAATTTTTTTTGAAATAAATCAACAAAAATATTTTCATTCTTTTTTCATTTACATAATTTTCTTATTTTGATTCAGTATTAATCTTTGGAAAAACTTAAATTTTTACACACACACACACACACATAGGGGGAGAAAGAAAGGGAGAGGGAGATAGAGAGGGAGAGGGAGATAGAGAGGGAGAGGGAGATAGAGAGGGAGAGGGAGATAGAGAGGGAGAGGGAGATAGAGAGGGAGATAGAGAGGGAGAGAGTGAGAGTGGTGAGAGAGTGAGAGAGGGAGAGAGTGGTAGAGAGTGGGACTGTGGGAGAGGGAGAGGGAGAGAGAGAGAGTTTAAAAAATCAAGCCGAAACTCAACACAAGCATTGGACGAAACAAAAAACCAAAGATTAGAATTGATTCTCTCAATCTAACAAGGTGTACATGATATTTAAGCAGAATAAAGAGAGAGAGAGAGAGTTAGAGAGAGTGTGTGTTAGAGAGAGAGAGAGAGAGAGAGAGAGAGAGAATGGCAGATATATGACAAGTATTTGTTCTATTTTATCATATTCGTACGTTCCTATGTTAGAAACTTCACTCTCTTCATGATGTACCAGATGAGAGCCATTGGTTGTATTCATCCATCCTTATTATGAATGAACTGGAACTGGCCCTGCCGCCTCCACCATACGCCTTGATGTTCGCGGGAACAAAAGGAAGCCTTGTGAAATGCTCTTTTATAGTCCACACGCACGCACACAGAAAGACCAACAAGTGAATGAACGGGCGATTTCACCTTTGAAACCTCCGTGGTATCGGCAGCACCATCGGTGCTCCTCAAGCACATCTTCAGGTTATTTCTTTGCAAGTACACAACTGCTCCTATGGGCCTGCAAACAAAACAAAAAAAAAAAAAAAAAAAAAATGCACAAGGCTACAAGATAACACACTCTATCAGTACTTAATCCAAGCATAGGTGATGCAAGATCTTAGATCCTACACCACCAAACCCTAAAACCTATACACCCCAACCCCTAAATCCAATACACCTCAAACCCTAAATCCTTTACACCCAAACCCTAAATCCTATACACCTCAAACCCTAAATCCTATACACCTCAAACCCTAAATCCTATACACCTCAAACCCTAAATCCTATACACCTCAAACCCTAAATCCTATACACCTCAAACCCTAAATCCTATACACCTCAAACCCTAAATCCTATACACCTCAAACCCTAAAACCTATACACCTCAAACCCTAAAACCTATACACCTCAAACCCTAAATCCTATACACCTCAAACCCTAAATCCTATACACCTCAAACCCTAAATCCTATACACCTCAAACCCTAAATCCTATACACCTCAAACCCTAAATCCTATCCACCTCAAACCCTAAATCATAAACCCTAAATCCTATAAGCCCTAAACTCTAAATCATATACCCTAAATCCTATAAGCTCTAAACCCTAACCCCTAATCATTAATCCCTAAATCCTAAACTCTAAACATTTAATATTAAACCCTAATTTTTTTTATTTTTTTTTTATTTTTTTTATTTTTTTTATTTTTTTTAATTAAATCCTAAATATTAAACCCTGAAAAAAAAAATAATTAAAAAAATATAAAATATAAAAAAAATATAAAAAAAATATAAAAAAATAAAAAAAATAAAAAAATAAAAAAAATAAAAAAAATAAAAAAAATAAAAAAAATAAAAAAATAAAAAAAAATAAAAAACAATAAAAAAAAATATAAAAAAATATAAAAAATAAAAAAAAAAAAAAAAATAAAAATAAAAAAACAATAAAAAGATAATAAAAAGAAAAAAAAAATAAAATAAAAATATATTAAACCCTAAAATCAAATATAATATTCAAACATCCAACTTAGCCATAGGTGCGACCGGATGTTTAATAAATTAAATGAATTCATTATTATTCAGAACGAAGATATCATATTGTGATACAATAACAAGTATTTCGTCTAAGAGTGGTAGGTCTCAAATTCAAGACTTGTAGGACACGGACTCTCTAAGCAGGAGTGGTTGGTTTTGGAGATCATGCGTGTCCAACATATGCATCCAACACAAAGATCTATCAGGCGGTCAGTTATCCGGATACTAATCTTGCACAAATATTTCTAACTTCAGAATTCTTATGAGGTCTAATATATTAATGTTTGTGTAGTAGCATACCCTTGACATAGGAAGAACCATGTGGGCTACAAACACATGGCTATGTCTAACCCACCGAGCCCATAAGGAAGGTCATGCCACCCAAGACTAAATCATGCCTCGAGTCGTGCCTATTGGCAGGGCGTGCCCATTCTTATACCTATAAATAAAATTATGCAAAATTAAATAGTGATGACCTAGTCGGATAAATTACCAACCAACTTCACATGATAAATCGATATAATTTTGAATATAAAATTGCATGCAAAAACTTGCAAAGTTGAATCTTCAACATCACCTCGAAGATTTTCATCTTTTTTTTTATATTTTTGTGTGAAACAAATTAAAACCTATGAGAATCATTAACTCATTATCACAAATAAAGAGAAATATTATCACTTCATATTCGCTTACACATCAAATTTGAAAATAATCACACATACACACACACACACAATATTTAGAAGATCTCATTTTTATCATGGCAAGTGTCAAACTAGAATCAAACTAGTTAACAAATTAATAATAATCCTAATTTCCAAAAAAAAAAAAGCAAGGCCAACCATCTTTTTTACGTTATGAGTATGCTAAGAATATTAACTAAGTTAATAGATAGTGAGATATCAGATTTGATAACTATTAAATAGTCAAGTTTTCTAAAAAAAAAAAAATTAAAAAAATTAAAAAAATTAAAAAAATTAAAAAAAAATAAAAAATATTAAGAAAATTTAAGAAAATTTAAGAAAAATTAAGAAAAATTATGAAAATTTATGAAAAATTAAAAAAATATTAAAAAAAAAAAGTCACGTTTTCTCATATTTCTCTTATATCTTATAGAATGGAATAAAGAAATAATAAACTACAACATTCAGACAAATTTCAATCTATGAATTTCTAGCAGAACACCACAAAAAGGCTAAACTCTGTGAAATTCTCCAGAGCATACTTTCATAGTATATTATCATCTGCTTACAAAAAAAAAAAAACTCTTTTTTTTTCCTAAGCCAAGTCTATAAGAAGTCTTAGATTTGGATAATGTTCAACTCATTGTTACTAGCAATTATAATATCATTCATGATCACGATAAGTTAAATAAGTCTATCATCTTAATCTCTCAAATAAAAAATAAAAATAAAAAATTAAAAATCTCAAACACATGTGGGTTAATTAAAAAAGATCACAATTTAAAGAAAACATATCGGATCAAGGTCTAGATAATTAGTTATGCCAATATAGAACTTTTCACAAAATAAATGTGATCTCCCATATGTCTGGTTATGAAAACTATGTGATAGTGATGCCACCAAGAATGGGGGCTAGAGTACTCTAGTATTATCAAAAGAAAACAAGGGGGAGAGAAAATATGAGCAAAATGAGAATAAGAAAGTATCTTAGAAAAAAAGGGGGAGAGAAATGTTGTATTGCTCATATTGTGTTGTGACCTCGATAATGTCTGAGTAGCAAATGGCTCCCTTGTGAATTTGTTGGGATATCAAAAAAAAAAAGTTTGCAAAATATATGTGAGAGAATGTAGATGACGAATAATTTAAATTATAGCTAAAGGCTCGACTGGACAAAACAAACATATGTATCTCAGGAAACCTAAATATCAACAACATCAACACCTATTGGATCCATTAAAAAATCATCTCAGAAAGTATCCTTGGAGAATGGGAGTAATACTTCATTATCTCTTCAATACTAGAATATCCAAGAATAACATACATAATAATTAATAGATCATAGTATAGGTTTCCCCCTTATGGGAGATTTATCTAGGATAAAACAAATATGCCTAAAAATATATCATAATAAATAAAAAATTATTTCTCCCAGAAGGATAATCTAGCGAGGGGCCCAACTCGAGAGAACAAAAAAAATATTTGACGTATCAAATAGTTTATAGTCGAGACTGAACCACTCTAAAATTAACTGTGTGTGTTATAATGAAATATGAATGCCTTACCTATCTCAATCAAATATATATTCTTCATTTCAACAGCCTTATTTTGGAGTCAACTTAAACACATGGCATCTGATATATGAACTCATGTTCATGACAAAAAATACAAAAAAAAAAAAAAAATTGAAGTTAACTTAAACATATTAACACTTTTATTTATTTTAATGATATATTCAAATTGATTTTTCATCATTTTACCAATTGATAAAGATGAAAATTAATTACATTTTCTTTAAAAACATACTGCGTAAGATTGAAAAAAAAAATTAAAAATATCAAAGTAATATTATTTTTTTTAGTTGATGTGTTAGATGAGAAGTTTTAATATATTTTTTTAAATGATAAGTTTCATACTCAATAAATATGACTTCGTTCAGGCTAGGCTTTCAATGTCTTACCTAGATCAAAGAAGTTGCTAGTTGGCAAGAAGTGAGTTAACAATAACTAAACAATTGAAAGGTCTGCTAACAAGTGCAACAGACGCATAGGATTCATCTTTCTAAATCCCAAAAAAAAGTCATGCAAGAGAATATTTAATTCTTCAATACAATATTTAAAAGAAGAAATAAATGTGCATATTGAGCTACCTTTCAATGCAACACTTAGACAAATGTCTGAGAAAACCCAAATAAGCATAATACACATATAAAAGTGAATAGGCAAATTTTGATGTTATTGTATCTAAAGGTTATGGAACCCACATCAATGGCTAAGATAACTTCGTGATGAAAAGAATAAAAAAACTAAAAAGGAAATAATTATATGTGATGTGACTGGGGGCGAATATGGCTCTGGCCATGTCCTAGCACATACCCCATCATGAGCAACGAGCCATGTCAGCAAAGAGCAAGAAGAAAGTTCTCTCATACTTTCTATCTAAGAGACATATAAGGTATCAATCAAAGTACAAGTAGAAATAGGAGATCCTCCATAGAGGACCCACAATATAGGAAGAGTGATCAAAACAAACAAAGTTATTAAATTTTATTTGCATAGTGAAGATCGAGAATACTTAGAGGTATCAAGTGAGCCAATAATCTGGGCATGATATATAATCAAGCATAACTAAATAACGAAAACGCTCTCGGCGAAAACGCGAAAACGCTCTCGGCGAAAACCCTTGCTGGACGAAATTCGGCGATAACTCGGCGAAAATCTCCTGCGGTTTCCTCTAGATTTCTCTCTCGCGTTTTACTTTAGATTTCTCTCTCGCGTTTTACAGAAAATCTCGGCGAAATTGCTTCGTATATTGCTGTTTGATTTAACTTCTCTCGCGTTTTCTATAACATTTTCATCTTGCGAATATCTTGGGAGAACTGTTAATGTGAATAGTTAGGTGAAATATCAAGTAAACTGCTTAGTGAACTGCTATGGTATGTTAAATCTGTTAAATTTGTAAAGCCGGAATCCTTGTTTTTTCTTGCGTTTTTTACAGAAAATCTCGGCGAAATTGCTTCGTATATTGCTGTTTGATTTAACTTCTCTCGCGTTTCCTCTTGCGTTTTTTCTGTGGTTCTTTTTTCTGTGTTTCTGAGCTCAAGGCTAAGAAAAAATGGATGATTCGGATCTTCTGTTCAACAAAAAATCACTCAATTCAATCGCTAAGGGCACCACGATTCTGTCCCCAACTTTTGACGCTAAAGAGGAGTCTCCTGCCGTGTTACTTACCGAAGAAGAGTTCCAAAATCTTGAGGAACCTTTCAAGTTTACATTAATCGGGAAGTTCTCCCATGGCAAGCCGAGTTATGAAGAAATTTATGCTTTTATCGCTTCACTAAAGCTACGACAAGTTGTTAAAATAGCCATATACGACGGGAAGCACGTCATTTTTCAACTCAAGGAAGAAGACGACTTCCTGAGGTTATGGATTAGAGGGGAGTGGAGCGTGGCTGGATATCCCATGCGCATCCTCAAATGGTCGCCCGATTTCTCACCATCCGTGGAGCCTGCAAATGCCCTGGTTTGGTTCACACTGCCTAAGCTTCCATTACATCTATTTAGCAAACATTTTCTTTATTCTATAGCATTATGCGTGGGTAAACCGTGACTGATTGATGAGGCCACGGCTTATATGACAAGACCAAGTGCAGCTAGAATTCTCATCGAGGTTAACTGCAAAAAGTCTCCTCCAAAAAAAATATGGGTTGGCAATGATTTAAAGCAGGGCTTCTGGCAGTATATAGTTCCAGAAAACATGCCAATGTATTGTTAAAATTGCTTTAAAATGGGTCATGCAGAGGAGGCTTGCATGCTAACAAACATGAGGAAAATCCAGGTGAAGGAATGGGTAAAAAAAGATTACAGGAAGGGCGAGGTAGAGGAGAGCCGTGAGGAAGAAAAAAAGCCAGAACAGGAGGAGAAAGAGGGAGCACGGGCAAATGAGAAAACTGTCGAGGGGAGAGAAAAAGAAAAAATAAAGAATAAGGATAGAGATGAGTTGAGGAATAGGGAAGAGCTAGGAAGAGAGGAGAGAAGGATAGAGCTGAGAGAAAATAACAACAATATGGAGGAGATCAGAAAATGGCTAGATAAAATACCAAGGGAGGTGGAAGAAGTAGAAAGGCTAGGGAGGAAAGAAATAATACATAAAAGGAAGAAAGAACAGTCACTAAAACATATAGACCAGCATGATTGGGATGAGGATGACTTGCTTTCTGAAGAGAAAATAGAAGCTAAAAGCTGGCCACTGTCCAGCAGCACCGATGAAGAATACAATTTAGTTCTGAAAGCACCAAAGGATGATTTATGGCTTAAAAAGCAGAAAATCAGCCATGCACCAAAAGACAGGAAAAAAGCATTAGAAGATATCATGAAATTAAATAAGAGCTTGAAAAAGATAAACAAAATAATGAAGATAGAGCAAGCCCCACCGAGTACTAGTAAGGCTACAAGAAACATGGAAAAATATACATTGAAATATAAGAGGAGTACTAGTAAGGCTACTAGAGCGCAAGCCAATTACACTTTACTATGAACAGTTTATATTGGAATATAAGAGGAGTAGCGAACGCTCCTACAATAAACAGAATTAGAAATTTAATTAAAATATATAAATTAAAAATATTAATTTTAGCTGAACCAATGGTAACTAAAGATCAGATAGAGAAATACAGGATGAGGATAGGCATGCAAAAGGCCTTCTCGAATCACAATAGTAAATTATGGATTATGTGGAATAGCCCCATAGACATTGAAATTTTATTAGAAAATGATCAAATAATAAACTTTAAAATGGCTAAACAACCAGAGATTATTTTTTCAGCGGTTTATGCTAGCAATGTAAAAGAAAAAAGAAAAATGCTCTGGCAGGAAATGGGAAAAATAGCACTCACGAAATCCCCATGGATTATAGGAGGAGATTTCAACACAATTAGAAGCCCATCGGAAAAGAAGGGAGGCAGGACACCAAATCCGGGAGCAATGACTCAATTCAATGAGGCTATTGCAAATGCAAGTTTAATGGAGGTTGAATACCTAAGTACAAATTACACTTGGTGTAATAACTGGAAGAATAAGAAAATGATCTGGTCTAGACTTGATAGAGTGTTACTTAATACAAAATGGTTAGATGTTATGGGGGAAGTTAAAGTACAGCATTTAAGCAGAACTTGCTCAGATCACAGCCCGCTCCTGGTAAGTCTTCGAAAAAAGAAGGTAAGCCAGAAGACCTTCATATACCAAAATATGTGGGGCTTACACAAGGATTTTGAGTCTATAGTTAAAAATACATGGGAAAAACTGATTCCGGGTAACCCCATGCAGAGATTGGGTCAAAAACTGAGAGCATTACGATCTGCTCTTAATAAATGGAATAAAGAAGTGTTTGGCAATGTGGCTATGAAAATTCAAGAGGCAGAGCAGAGAGCCATAACAACAGAGAAAGAATATGAAAATATACAAAATAAAAAAACCAGAACAGAAGTTAATAAAGCTAAAGCTGAATTAAAACTAAGAATGCACATGAAAGAAATTTACTGGAAACAGAGAGCGAAAGTTAAATGGTTGAAGGATGGAGATAAAAATACGAAATTTTTCTATACAATGGCAAAAATTAAGTCGCAAAGATTAGGAATAAAATATCTTAAAAAAGCTAACGGAGAGTGGGTTGAAAAGGAGGAAGATATTAAAATTGAATTAGAAGAATATTTTAAAAAACATTTAAGCGGAATAAATACAAATAAAAATTACACACTAATGGAGAAAATTAAAAGAAAAGTCACGCAAGAAGATAACAAAATGCTAGCAGAATTTCCTACGGAAGAAGAAGTGAAGAATGCAGTTTTTAATGCAAATAAAGATAGTGCAGCAGGACCAGACGGCTAGAATAATGCATTTTTCCAGCGAAGCTGGAATATAATCAAAAAAGATGTTCTAGAAGCTATCAACTGGATATTCGCGGGTGCAGAAATCTCAAAAATATGGTCCAGCTCATACATAGTTTTGATACCTAAGAAAACAAATCCTCAAAAAGGAGAAGATTACAGGCCAATTAGTTTATGTAATACTATATATATAATATTAGCCAAATTGTTACAGGAACGATTGAGCAAAATATTACCAAACATAATAGAGCCGGAACAAGCAGGTTTTGTTAAAAATAGGCTAATAACTGAAAACATCAATTTAACATCGAAAATGATAAGAGATATAGGGACTAAGGTCAGGGGTCATAATGTAATCATGAAACTAGATCTAGCTAAGGCATTTGATAAAGTAGAATGGAATATATTTTGCTATATAATGAGAAAAATGGGGTTTTCAGAATTTTGGATAGATATTATATATAGATGTATATCTAGTGCTTGGATTAAAATTCTTATAAATGGCCAGGAAGGTGAAGAATTTAAACCAACCAGATGTCTCAGGCAAGGGGACCCATTGTCCCCTTCTTTGTTTAATATTTATCTAGATCTTTTTATAGTAAACTTAAAAGAGAAAGTTAGAAATGGCAATATCTTAGCCTACAAACAGCCCAAAGATACGCCATTAATATGCTGCTTGGCATACGCTGATGACGTGATCATATTTATAAATGCCAGCAGCAAATCAATGGAAAACTTGATGGAGCTTATACAAATACTAGAAGAAGAAACAGGTCAAAAGCTTAATAAGAATAAATGTCAATTTCTGATAGCAGCCAAAACACCAGAAAACATTGCCCTCAAAATTAAAAGGGTCACAGGTTTTGCACAGTGTAAAGGAGCACTAATGTATTTGGGATGCCCAATTTATGAAAGAAGAGTAAAAGATGAATATTTTACATTTTTACTGGATAAAATAAAGAATAAAATTGCCGGCTGGAAAGAAAACTTATTAAACATGGCAGGAAGAATCACACTAATTACCCATGTGCTACATAGTTCATTAATACATATACTAATGACGGCACAACCCCCAAATATAACCATTAAAAAACTAGAAAGAGAAATGGCTAATTTTTTATGGGGTAAAAGAGAAGGGAAGAATAAGCTGCACTGGAAAAAATGGAGAGATTTATGTTATCCAAAAGAGGAGGGAGGTTTAGGTTTGATTAGCCTAAAAGATATATCCAAAGCGTGGGCATGTAAGAATTGGTGGGGAATAAAATCAGATAAAAATATCTGGATGGCATTTGCAAAAGCTAAATATGGGTTAGGAAACAATGCTTTTAAAAACATAAAAAAAGCGTCTAGAAGCTGGAAAATGATGTGCGAACAACAAAGCAGCGTGGAAAAGCATTCAATACTAACGAAAAGTAGGTGGAAATGGACTTTAAATCCAAACGGAAATTTTACATTAAAAAGTGCCAAGGAACTAGTAAGAAGCAGAAAACCCTTACAATTTAAATTACTCTGGAAAAAAGATTTGCCTCAAAAAGTTAATGTTTTATCATGGAAAATCATGTCAAACATTGTTCCCCTAGATGCGAACATTCAGAAAAAGGGCATAAAACTAGCATCAAGATGTGAATGTTGCCATCAAGACATAGAGAGCTCAGATCACCTATTTTCTAAGGGTAAAATAGCTATAAAAGTGTGGAATAAACTAGAAATTGAAGCTAATATCGAAAGAAGTACAGTTAATTTAAGAAATAGGCTAGAAAACTAGTCAGAAAAACAAACAAAGAATAATATCTTAAAATGGAATAGAAGTTATATTCCGCATATAGTGTTATGGTGCATATGGAAAGCTAGAAACAGAAATAGATATGATAATGTAAAAATGGAACATAATGTCATTTTGGAAGAAATAAAAAAAGAGAGTGCTTTTATTACGGTTTGTAATCCAATAAAAGTGGAAAACATGAAAAAAGAGGAAGATAGAAAAAAAGAATGGCACCTCGCAACAATAGCAAGAAAAATGCCAATTATGAAAATAGTTAACTGGAATAAACATGAGCAAGGCAGTCTAATACTAAATACTGATGGAAGCTTTAAAAGAGAAATGGGAGAAGCTGGTGGAGGAGGTTTAATAAGAAATGCGGAAGGCGAGGTACTGAAAGCGTTCACATCAAGAGATATAGCATCTTCTGCTTTGCAAGCAGAAATTATAGCCCTACAAAAGGGGTTGCAAATTTGTAAATCTAATAACTACCAAAAGGTTCAAGCACAGGTGGATTCAAAAATATTAGTGGACCTAGTACAGGCAAAGATATATTTATGGCAATTTGAAGAAGAGATTGATAACATTAGAAACATTCTAAGAGAAATAAAAGGTAAAATTAAGCATATTTATAGGGAAGCAAACATGATTGCAGATAGATTAGCGGAAGAAGGAATGAAAAAAGGATCACAAGAATTTAGAGGGGAGAATATGCCTGAAAAATTTAAAGGATTAATAAGATTAGATAAAATTGCATTTCCGTATATTAGGCTTCAAAAAAAACATGAATTAATTTGAAAAGGGAGGGAGGAGGGGAGGTTTTTGTTTTAAGCCCGTTAAAGGGCTGACTAATAAATTTTTTAGTGTTCTTTGCAGTTGGCAGGAGATAAAAGTAGAAAGAGATAGCTTCCCTGCTCCGAGGGAAGCCGGATAAGAAGTATTTTGTAATTTTATTGTTTGGTTTTGCTTTGGTTGGATTTCTCAGGCTAAGTTAAGCTTTAGCAAGGCCCTTGCAAAGGTTTAACTAAAACAAAGTAGCCTGGACAAAGTTAGAAAGGATAATTATGTGCAATAATGTCAACTACGGCTATAATCTATCTCGTAGTTACTGCGGTTACAGATGAACAAGTGCATTGATTAACCTAGAGACTTATCAGACCGGCAGGGGGATTAGAGAATCTGAGGGAAGTTGAATAAGGAGAGAGTTTGTAATTTTTTATTGCTTGGTAGGCCTCTTTTTGGTTGGTTTTCTTTTCAGGTTAAGTCAAGCTGTAATAAGGAGGTCTCACAGAACTAGCAGAGGTGCCAAGCAGGCTGGACAAAGCGGGAAGGAATCAGTATTCTGCATTGATTCGACTAAGAGAGAAGGATATGGCTAGTTCTGTGAATTATTTCTGCAGTTACGGATGAGCAAGTGCATTGATTAGACTTATCATCAGTGCCGAGTTTATCTCATGGGAGCTATCGCACTCAGTTCTGATTCTCTACCCATAAAAGTCAAGAGGCTGCTCTTACTTACACATTGTTTGAATTATTTTCTTGACTGTTATTGATCGGCCAAGAGACCGTTAGTAGAAGGATATGAAATTTACTTTTTAATCTAGAATTTCTAGATTAGGTTTTAAAGTGGGTGTAAAATGGATAAGGGTAGAACTAGTTTGTAAAAATGGTATTCTTCCGCCAAAAGTGAGGGTGATAATTAATAATAAAATATCCTTTAAAAAAAAAATCTGAGTATGATACAAGACACAATCCAAAATAGTCACAATGATTTATCATTCACATTTCTTAATATCCATTATCTAGATTCAAAATTATAATTTAATTAAAAAATTTTAAGATTTTTTGAGATTTTTCATCCTCAAGATTATATAATAAAGATATTTATGGAATATGACATTCTAAATAAAATTTATAGTTTTATATTTGATAATATTTTGAATAACGAAGTAGCCATTAGTATGTTTATCAGAACCATTAAAAATTACTCATTAGATAAAAATTTTCATGTTTGATATATGTATCACATAATTAACATAATAGCACAAACAAAAATAAAAATTATTTTTCACATTAAAAAAAATAAGAAATTTATTAATTATTCTTAGTATGCCTAGTAAATAACAATAATTTAATCGTCCATGTTTGATAATAGGTTTATAAAAAAAATTTCAAACATAAATAAGATACTATTGAAATTATGCATATCTGATATTAGAATCATTAGTTGGTTATCAACATGTGATATCTAACTACGTCAATAATAAGAATTATAAACTTATTACTTACTATTCAAACTAAAATATAAATATTTATTTCATGAAATTATTAAAGATTTATTAAAATACAACGAACATATTTTTATTTGTGTACATACAATTAGGTGTACATAGATAATATTAAGTGTATATGTAATATCATGTCTGTGTACATCATACAATTAGGTTTACATGGACAATATTATGTCTGTGTACACCTAAATGTGTATACAATATTAAGTGTATATATAATATTAGCAACATTTTTAGCAAATATAAAAATTACTATATATTTATAGTCATAACTGGTAAAATGAAAACTAAGTATTTAAAATATTAGTCTTCAATTCCAACTTTGTATTACTTATCTATCGGTATAAATTTAAAGATTAATGTAAAAGGGATAAAAAATATATTAATATTTATATTCACTTGCATAAACTAAGCAAACAAACCTAATAATTTTATTCATAAAAATTTAACTAAGATATTTACATATTATAACATTATGTATGATAATTTTAGTGAGACTCCGAGTATGAACAAAAATATCATATTCAAAAATAATGACTTTTCTATTTAATTAGCTAGAGATAAATAATGGGATGGTTTATCGAATAAGAGCGAGTTGTCTTGATATTTAAATATCAATTATTCCTTCATCATATTACATAATAATAATAATAATAATAATTTGAATATTTTAAATTGATAGAAATTATACGAATTTACTTATCATGTACCATCTAAGATAATACATGATTTATCGACTTATTTTAGATAGGAGATTAAAACTACGATCAAATATTATAGAGATGCTTGCATGCTTAAAAGACTAAAAAAATTTAAAGTTGAACAATTAGAATAAAATGAAATAATTACTAATAAATGATAACTTCAAAATCATTCATAGCGATGTGCTTTACATCCGTACTACCATGCTACAAACATAAATTGATAATTCATACAATGATACCTAGTGATGCATATTTTATTTATTCCTATTTCATCATATGTTATATATTATATTTTAAATTGTATAATTTTTTCATATGATATTTTGATTTTGAGTTGAGTCGAATAAGAAACATTTTTTTAAATTATTAATTTAATTTTAATTTATTAAATTTTTTAATTTATTGTCGTGCACTTTAAAATTATATTATTTTGATATATAAATATATTATTTCTAATAAATAAAAAAATAAAATTTCAACAAATTGTAATTGGACATTCAGGCTGCCCATAACCATCACGGGCCAATATGACCCAAAATTGACACTCTAAGAATACTACGAATTATAAAGAGATATAAGCTAACTACTATATCTATTTATGGATCCTTAGGAAATTCACACATAGAAATTATTACCAGAAAAAAATATATAAAATTTCTCATTCATAAAATAATATCATGTACCACTCATTTTTCATGTATTATAATTCTCATCACTCATCTTCTAATTCCTAATTCCTTAGTAATCAACTAGAGTAAACGGTCATATTGCATATAATTGTTTGCTATTTATTATATATTTTACTTGCTTTCTTAATTTTGTTATATATAATGATAAAAAACATAAAGCTCTAGATTATGTCAATAATGATTTTTATATTTTATTTATATCCCAAATTTTACTTATTCTTGAGTTTATGAATAGTCTATTTTTTGTTAGTTACATTACTAAACAACCCTATTCTAACATCATTTTTACTCTTATTGATTTTGGTTTGCAAGAATAAAAGAATTACATGATGGGTTTCTTCAATTATGAGTAGAATAGTACGTAAGCGAGTAGTGATCTTCCTTATTATTGGGTGATCTACTAGGTAATTGAAAATTATTAAATATTTATTTACTTATTCTCCACTTGATTATTCATCTCCAACTAATGAGAATTTTATATCCTAGTATAAAAGATAACACTTATTATATTAATCATTATATTATCAATTAAACTTCATATGCTAGCATATCTCATTAAATAGAATTATAAAAAAATAAATAATTAATTGAGATAAATAAAATACTTATTTATGTATAAGTATTTCAAGATATTTTAAAAAAAAAATTCTCAATCCATTTGTATTATATATTTTTTCAAATTATTCATCATAGAGAAAAATTATTTAGTTTATATCTTATAATTTTAGAGATTACATATTTTATTCAAGATATCTCTCTAGAACGAGATGAGATAGAACCAAAGGCGATCAAGTATGACTCCTTTGATTAATTAAATACTCAAAAAGAGTATGTGTGTTATTATCCTAAACATTACTAGTATGTGCTTATCTTATATTTTTTTAGTGACTCATTCTTTAAAGAGTCTAGCCCATGTAAGGATTCAATTATTTTAACTTAATTTCTTTTCTTTATTCTTCTAAAGTCTCCATTAGACCTTCAACTAGAAGAACTTATTACTCATCGACTACTTTTAAACTTATTAGATCACATTATAATGACTACATGTTCAACTAATCAAATATACAAATAAGTATATAACAAATTAATTCTAATTTTAATAAAGAGACTAGAGGTTCCTATGAAAAAAAATATTCTCCTAGTCCAAATAAGATAATAACACATATTCAACCTAATCTCAGCTCCAAATGGGTTGGGATCAGGAAGACTTAATCACCCAATATTTCAAGTTTATTCCAAAAAAAAAAAAAAAAAAAAAACTTGTTCAGCCTATTTTGAACCAAATAAAGTCCATAGAAAAGTTAGAAGATTCTACCGCTAATTACAATAACATAAAACTGGTTACAACTGCATTCATGTCGCAACACCACAAAATTGAGTCGCGACACAAAACAAATATTGTAACTTTAATCGAGTTACAACTTCACAATTCAAGTCGTGATACAAAAACACATGTAGTTTCAGTTAAATCATTACTTCATAATTCAAGTCACGGCACGAAAACACATATTGCAACTTCATCATGTTGTGACTTTACAATTTATATTATGACACCAAAACATATGTTGCAACTTCAATCACATCATAATTTTATAATTTAAGTCACGACACCGAAATACATGTTGCAGCTTCAATCATATCACAATTTTACAATTCAAGTCACAACATCGAACAAATATAATAGTTTCAGAAATATAATCAATTCTACCATTTTCCCACTTGATAAATACTTCTTCGTCACAGTCTCAAGTTTGTATCACTTATATTTTTTACACCCACTACCTTTTGGTTGACTTCCAATTCGAGGGTAGCTTTACAAGGCTCCCAAGTGTTATTCTTTTTCAATGATTACAACTCTTCTTTCATAACATGCTCCCATTGAGTTGACTTCCTAGAGTCTATTGCCTCTAACACAATGTTTGGTTCATTACCTATCACATAAAGAGCATAATATGGACTACTAACATACCTTACATGTGAGTTTCTAACTCATGTAATCCTCCTCAATACAGATGTTACTTCCACTACTTCTTCTTAACAAAATCATCAAATTCTGTCTGCATTGCCTTTTCTTCCAAGGCATTCATGCCACCAGTGAAATAAAGTCACGACACATCTTATAATGATGATGACTGGAACATGTCACAACTCATCTTGCGATGTTGCAGATAAAAAAATTTTATAACTCACTTTCTTCAAGAATACTCACATCACGACTTTCTACTCCAATATTGCACTCCATAAACACGACAACTCTGCTATAAGTAATTATTCTTATCTCTAAATTTCAAAGCTTGTAGCATTTGATATCTTTCTTGTAACCAATGAATTTGCATTTCTCTGATTTAAAGTTCAATTTATTTTACTTCTTCTTTAGAACATGAATGCAAACACATTCAAATATCCAAAGGTGGGTCACACTTGGCCTCTTTCCAAACAATACCTCAAAAGATGTTTGATCCTTCACCTTCACTATTGAAGTAAAAATGTGGCCCACCTTTTCCATCAAAATTTTGTTTAGTCTTTTAGCCATAATATCATTTTACAGTATCATCATGATTGTGTTATGCCTAAAAATACCCTACTTAGAATAGAACCGATCAATCAGACAATATTACGTAAAATTATTCATACACAACTTTTATTTTTTTGTTAAATTAGTTTTACACCAAAACTTTGACTCTTTGAACTTTTTCAACGCCTTGGTTTTTTTCTAAATAAAATAACTCAAGTAAACTTAGAGATATCATCAACAAATAATACGTAGTATATTGATCTCTCAAGTGATTTATCTGATATTTCTCTGAATAAGTCGATGTGAATCAAGATCCAGCACTAGCTTTGATTTGGTGGCTGTAGCTGTAGAATTGAACTTCACCAATTTTTACTTTTCATACAAATAATCCTCATGGAAGTCAAATCATTCTGAACAATTTGATACTCCATTCACAAATTTCTCAGAGGATATAGCCACGAGACTCTTCATATTAATATGTCCTAATTTCTGATACCACAATATGATTTCATATCGTGATGCTATCTTTAATCATGACACATTATTTTTATGTTGCGATATTATATTGAGTCAAGACATATCTTGTAATGTAATTGAAATATATCTAGAGGTGTCAAACACATCGAGCGGCCTAGACACGGCCCCTGGCATTGCCCGATTCAGCCGTGCTTGGCCCGACACGGTCCAGAACCATGCATGGACTCAAGTCATGCCGGCTCGAGGCACGACTCGTGTCATGCTGGGCTATGTAGATCCGGGCCTCGTGCTGGGCATGGGCCAAGCACGACCCAGGTGCATGGCCCATAGGCACAATCCAACAACATGGGTACCATGCCCCGAACCTCGGACATGAATCAGACTGCACCCTTCCCGCCTAGTTTTTTTCAAAAATTATTATTTTATTTTTAAAAATTTGTCCACTCCACCTAGAGGTGTCAAACGGGACGTGCCGGGCCGGCCCGGCACGTCCCGTTTGACACCTCTATGCCACCATAATGGATCACGATACCATTTTCACATGTCGCAACTTAGAATTATATTCTCTATTGTGTGCGTGCTCACCAAGGCTTGCTTATTCTCAAGAACAAAGGATTCATTGACTAAAACCTTGATGGTGCTTATCACCAACTTGTACAATGTCTCATACTTTATTCCATGAGCAAGCACAATTGCTCCTCGAGTCATCTTAAATAGCTTATCATCACAACAAAATTTTATTTCATCATTAGTTATCATACTCATAGAAATTAAATTTTTGTTCAAGCCTAGAATATACATTATCCCCAAAAGATTTTTAAAAATCACATTACGCACCTTTATTTTTACCTTGTCATAACCAACTATCTTCACTGTTGAATCATTTCTCATAGTCAAATCTTAAAAATCATCTAACATATGACTCATACTAGTTGAACTTATTTTTATTAGAAGTTATGTGACATCATACACAAGTGTCAATGAAACAAATATCCTTATCAACATAAGCAACATATGCATCTGCAAAATATACATCTCCAATGAATAGTCCATTGTTTGTTAAGCTAACTCTCACCTGAGTTAGTTCTTCACTTCTCCATTAGTCCCACTTGAAGTGCCAAGTCTTACTGCAATTCTAGCACTTCATTTTCAGTCTATCCACTCTATTTGATCTTCTTCTTATCTTGATTTGCTTTCTTCAGTCTTCTCTTTCACAAATAATATATCATTTGTGTTTTTTTCATATTTTAGCTCCTCATATCCTCAAATAATAGTTCAAAAACTACTAACTCATATGATAGCTACATCACACTACAGCTAATAGTAATAAAAATAATCAATTTATCTCATAAATTTATATTGAACTGAGAATAATTATTATTTTATCATCATTGATCTCATAAGCAATAAATAATAACTAACTGATCAACATATTAAATTTATGTAATTGTGAAATACATGCATAAATCTTCTCCAAGCATTTGTATAGTTTATTTCTCATAAATAGCTTGTTGACCAACCACTTGCTATGATAGAGCATCTCAAACTTCTTCAACAGATTCTTCTCCAATCTCTCACCAAAAATATTTATCAAGATTTTATCTATCAAAAACAATTCGATCAAGCTTCTAGTTCTCCAATTCAACTAGTCTCATTTGATAGTTTATTGTTGGTTTCACATATTTAATTATGAAACAATAATCTTAATCAACAACATAATTTCTAAAGGCATGCCTCGTGTATGCTTAAAGCCTAGGCACTACCAAGCCTAGATAAAAGCATATTGCCTAGCCACGCCACCCACAAAACATATTATTCCATACGCCTCTCTCCCACAAAACATATTATTCCCAAAGCTCTCATTTCCAACAAATTAATTAATCTCAAAATTATAAATAATATGTTTGATGACTTAAAACTTTGTATTTTAGATTTTTGAAATTTTATTATTTTATATTTTAAAACTCCGAATGCTTATGATGATTAAAAATACTAATGTCATTTAATTCTTATGTTTGATATTATTTAGATGATTATCTTTCATTAATAGATAAAAATTATAAATAAAATTTAATAAAAATAATATATATATATATATATATGATTGGATGCATCTTACAAAAAAAAACATACGCCTTAATTACATCTTGCACATCAAGGATCTAAAAAATTTACACCTAAATGCATGTTAGGTCTTAAATAACTATGATCAATAAGTAGATCCTCTATTTTTAGTTTTCAAATTTTAAAATATTACCTAAAAAAATTTCTCAAACTCAACCTTATGCATCACCAAACTTGTTATTCTGGCTTTAATAACAAATGTTAGGTCGCACAAGGTATCTTATACTAATACCAAATGTTATGACCTAAGAAATTTAGATGCCAAAGAGATCTGGAATAATTATCTTTCAATACCAAACTAAAAATTATGACAATAATTAGGGATTCAAGAAGAGAGAGGAAACTCTCATTAATAAAGCATATAATATAAGAGAAAGAAAAACAAACCACATAAACAAGCCAACAAGAAGAGTTTAATATCAAGTTTACTTTATTAAGATAGTAAATTAGGAATTAATCTTCTCCAAAAGTACATTCAATTATAATTTCAGACAAAAAATTTTGAAAAAAAACAAATATTATCTTAGAATTAGAATTAATTATGATAATAGAGGTATTGTATTGTCACATATAAGATATATTTTTGATTCTCTTTCAGATATTAGGTTTTTGGGATGTCCTCTAGTATATATACTCCTATTAAGCCAAAGAAAAACTTTTATACGATATGAGTCATCTTGTTAACTCAAAAATATATAGACGAGTTATATAAAAGATTAATTATTTTATTATTATCATTTTGAATATAATTTATGTAGTCAAAATAATTTATTATTTCTTTGATTATTCACAGCATGCTCACCTTTAATTATTTATATTCTAATTAGGTACCAGCTTTCATAGATAGAAGATCTACTATAAGTTATTATACTTTTCAAAAAGATATAAGATGCAGACACTAATTTATAAATCCAATTTATATCTAGAATTCAAGGAGATTGCACATATACATGCAACATTCTTTGAATCAAGCTTCTATCTCAGGAAACACAGATAAATTGATTTTTTCTCAAAAAAAAAAAAAAATTCAGGATGTCATATTTACGAAAGACTTAAGAATATCTCGACTTATTTCTCTTTTTGAAACTTATTTATTTTTTTTTTTTTTTTTTTGTGAATTCATGGATATGTATTTACTTAAGGAATAGGAGAAGAGAAGTAGTCTATGGGCAAAACAAATCCACTATAAATTACCTCAGGCCCATTACAGCACTTCTTTCACAGAGTTGCTTGCCAATTTCATCACTCAAATGAGAGAACCCATCTGCTCTAACTCCCTGCAATAACACACTAATGTCATACTAATGTGTACTTTTCTACATTGTCGCATCATAAACGAACAATGAACTAGGGGTCTAAAAATTGATATTCTACTAATAAATCATGAATACACACACACACACACACACACGTGTATATATCGCATAATATTAGAGTGCCCTTGTTTACTATGAGCATTCATTGATCTAATCTCTAATTAACTAAAATAAAATAAAAAAATTGAATAATACATAATATGAATAATAATCACTACAAGTATACTCAAATTGGTGTGTGAATATCATATGCATTAAGCTTAGAAGTTTGATAAACAAACTGGGATCCTCTGAAACAATAGAATCGCCATGAACTATAGGTTGGACAATGGTTACAAAAAAAAAAGTGACCTAGCTAGACTTAGGCTAGCATTGGAACTTTGGGTGGGTTGGTCAAGATCAAAAAGGGTTGGCAGACTTACCAACCACACACAAAAGTTGTTAGATAGCAAGGATGGGCACTTTGGGTATTACATTTTCATGCATGTATCATAAAGGTATTAAACATGTCATGCCAGACGACACAACCTATTTTTGGGTGGCCCAATCGGGCCACCATAAAAGTCATGCCTTTCCTGCACGATACGTGTTGTAGTCTGCATGGCCCAGCACGGCACGAGTCCAGGCAAAATCATGCCTTTCGTGCCGAGTCATGCCAATTGTGAGGGCAGTGGCACCACCCTGCAAGCACTGTCCATAACCACCAAGCACCGTGACATCCACCACAAAAAAAAAAGGGTTCGGGTAGGGCAGGCGAGGGCCGAGTAGACTCCCCCCGCTTCCCGGGTCATAGTTACCATGCCAACAGATCATGCCAATGGGCTAGGAACGAGGGTTATGCCTAGCCCCGCACGAGGCAAGACAACCTCTGGCCCAGCACAGCACTAGCCATGCATCGAGCTGGCACGACCCAGGTCCAGGCAAGACCAGTTCGAGCTATGCTCTGGCCACCCCGGCCCACTTGACACCTCTAATGCATTATGAATTTTTTATCCGATAAAATAATAATTTATTTCGGCATTTTCATCCATTTGCCAAAGGTCAAATAAAAAAAATATAGCTTTTTTTATCCCCTCATCCTCCTCAAACTCAGCTCATACCATAATTTGGCTTGTGTAGATACCATGGGGCCCCAGGGTCAAAACAGGTAAGAGTCCCATCTCAACCACATGATAGGTGATCAAACTCGTGTCTCCAAGATTAGAACATTCTTCCTCTTTTACATATCATGCTACCATATGATTAATTGAAAGAAATTATAAAAAAAAAAATAATTTCTTGATTAAGTAATAATCAAACTTTTCTCTCTTATTTTTTGGATAAAACACATGTTGGTTGCATTCTTCATATTTTATACTAGCGCTTGGTTTGAATACAATTATTTCTATCTTTTTTTTTTTTCATGGAGTCCAAATTATAGCTCAAAAAATATAAAAACTCTCAGAAAAATATCTCTTCATAGTTTAATATTAATTTTGTAGTTGCACAACCCATGAACTGAACTCCCTTATGAGAGCATAATTCTTCATAGTTTAATAGAAAAAAAATATTTGCCCCAACAAAGAATATTCATTAAGAACTATCAAAAAGAGTTGCTCCAATTAGGATATATTCATTTCATCATTACATGCCACAACTTATCAACACGCCCCCCCATGGGCTTGACGAAATAGTCAAGGTAAACACAAGCTAACTCGGACACTCACGGCTATTTAAAAAATATTAATACAATGATAATGATCTGCATATAAGTATCAAACAGGTCATACCGTGGCACCGTGCCAAGATGACCCATTTTTTTAAGATCATCCATGACATCGTGTTGTGCCCAGCATGACACTATTTTTAGTACGAGCAGTGCCATGCCGTCACCGCTCTAAATATGGGCAACCCGACATGGCCAATTAGTACACCTTTTGCATTGATCATGTCGGGTCATGCCAAGTCGAGTCAAGTCTAGTCATACTAGCACAGTTCATTCCAAGCTAGCTTGGATTTAGACCAGGCTAGCATGAGTTCAATCTAGGCTAGACTAGTTCATTCCAAGCTAGCTTAGAATAGATCAAAATAGTTTGGTTCATTTCAGGCTAGCCTGGCCTAACTAAATTGGGTCAGGACATGCTACCTTGTTTGGCTAGTTAGAGCAAAACCAACCCGAATGATCTATCATGTTGGGTTGTCGTACCTCCTGTGCCAGGAACTTTAGCCTACCACTGCCCAGTCGTGCAAAATAGTTTGGTTCATTTCAAGCTAGCCTGGCCTAACTAAATTGGGTCAGGACATGCTACCTTGTTTGGCCAGTTAGAGCAAAACCAACCCGAATGATCTATCATGTTGGGTTGTCGTACCTCCTGTGCCAGGAACTTTAGCCTACCACTGCCCAGTCGTGTTATGCCCATACCACCCGACCCTATTATTACCTCTAGATCCACAATCTTATTTTAGTCATTGATATGTGACACATACAACTGATTACTTCTTAGTTTCCTAGAAATAACTTTATAATTAATATATATATATATATATATATATATATAAGTCACGTTCGATCTTATTTCAGTACATATAAAAGTATAAAAACAAAATTACAAGAATTTATTTCTTCACATGTCAAAGTATATGGTGGTAATATTTAATCTGATAATCTAATATGAAGAATATACGAAACAAATAATTATACTAATAATATATAATTTATTAAACAATCTTTATTAGGCTAAAATGAAATGATATAATTATTAATTTTTCTAAATAAAGAAATCTATTATGAAGAATTTATCCATCTTGAGATTAATTAAGATATCTAGATATCAAAATGTATTTCTTTTTTATATTCAACATCCATAATTAAAAGAATAAAAGAATTCAAAAATATATAACCTATAAAATTAAAGTTAATTAGATAGAATAAAGAATAAAATTATAAATTTAAGGTAATAAAGAAATATATATTATGCTAAAATGAAATGCAATAAAATAAATATTAAACTAATATAAATATGTATTATAATTCAAAATATTAGATTACAACAAAATAAATATTTATAA
Source organism: Sapria himalayana (assembly GCA_029783825.1). Taxonomy (NCBI): domain Eukaryota; kingdom Viridiplantae; phylum Streptophyta; class Magnoliopsida; order Malpighiales; family Rafflesiaceae; genus Sapria; species Sapria himalayana. The sequence continues at coordinate 818,463 of JAREIK010002286.1, read as the reverse complement.
AATGATAATAACATATAAATAAATAAATAAATATATACACATACACAAAAAAATAATTATTAAACCAATATATAATAATTTATTATATGAGTATCATAATATATATAAAACTAAAATATATATGATCAATCCAGACTATGTTAATAACATGATTTGATAATGATGACAATTTTAATCAAAGTTAAATTTATTAAAACTTGTTGATAGTTTATATTTTTTTCAATAATAATACAAGAAACAAAAATTATAATTATTAGGAAAATACAATGCTATATTTATATATATGGGAATTATAAAAATGAAACTCATGTATACATCATTTAACAACTAATGTACAAGCTATAAATTATTTTTGAAAGAAACAATTAAATAGTAAATATTAACATAAATTAAAGCATTTATATAGAGGCGGTGAAATTGGCAGGACCACATGGGTTCATTCGTGACCCAATCATTTTTGTTGACACAAACTTGATCATTTATGAATATTTCAATTGATGTTTATATCTTTCATTAGATAAATACTTTATATTTTGCACCATATAGAATTGATAAAACTTAAGAGACTAAATAAATGTTTACTTTATAATTTTTTTAAAAAAAATTATTATTATTTATAACTATAAAAGTTTATTTCTGAATTTGAATAATATTAATAAATCTTAATATTATTAAAAAAATAATTAAAATTAGCATTAATTAAAATGAGTCATGCCAAAATGATCAAAAGTTTAATTTGGAATTTAAATATATTAACAATTTTTAATACTACAAGATTAAGTATTGTGTGATAACATATACCTTCATCTAAGGATAATAGATCAAGAATTCAAGACTTATCATATACAATCTTTCTAATTTTTTAGGATAGATCTATCGAACTATTGACTCCTTCTAGGCTTCATGCTAAGCGATAGACTTATGTATTGGATACAACCTTTTTAATAATTTTTAATACTAATAAAAATAATTAAAGTTAATATTAATTAAAATGGGTCGTGCCAAAACAACTTTATAATATAATAGCCCATTTTGGCCTAATCATTTTCCTACTCTACATGATAAAAACTATAAAATATTTATAAATAAAATAATATTAATTAAAACACTATAAAATAGATGTATCAAAAATAACTAAGTAAACGACACGTATTTGATTCATTATGAGTGTTCGCCATCTAAAATGAAATAAGATCTTGAAAGTAAATATGATAATACTAGTTTGACCGAGAGATGAAAAAAATTAATAGAAGATGAAAAATACCATAACATTTTTTGCCTTTCCTATAGATGAAAGTTGAAAATCAACAAAAATAACCTATCAAACTACTTGGCATCGAGTAGTATTATAGTAAGGATAGTCAGGGATGTGCATGATCAAAAACTAGCATACATGCATAAATTTGACAAATCTAATCTTTTAGATCAAAAACTAATCATAATAAGATCATTACAAACAAGTGAGAAAGGCTTAAAGCGAGGTTACAAGAGATCATAAGAGTAGATGAGAACTCATGTACATAAATTTATTAATATTTATTGAGAAATAAATGAAAGAGGAAAGGAGCGTATAAAAATCACCAAAGCAAGAATGTGTACTAGCTAAGCTCTTAAATAATGGGTTAGAAAAATTGTGGCGTACCACTCACTAGCTAGGCACTCCCATCCATAATATAGAAATAAAAATAAAATAAAAGAATAAACTATAAATTATAATACATCTCTTCAAGAAGGTGCATAGAGATTAATAACATTAAACTTGAAAGAAATAAATATAAAAATAATTCATTTTAAAACCTTAGTAAAGATGTGCATTAGTAAGTATGTTATCTAAATATAAATTACAACATTTATCTCATCATATATCTTCTCCTTATAGAATAAGTAGTAAACATTTATGTATTTCATATGCTCATGAAATGCTGAATTAGATACTATATCTTTAATTATTTAATTATCATAATAAAAGTAATGAGCAAAAAAAAATAAATATTTAATTTTATTAAGAGATATTGGATTTAAAATATCTCGTAGATAACAATCATCATCACTTTGAAAAATACATATGCACTAGAACTCAAATTTATTATTTTTTCTTATTTTTTCATAAGACAAGATTTCCCCTAAAAAAATATAAAATTTTAACATAAACTATTTCTCAATAAACTCTGATGTTTAACTAGAATTTAAATATTCAATAAATTGCTTGTGCTCGTAATCACTAAAAGAAATCTCAATTCCTATATACTTCTTAGCATATCTTAGCATGCAAAGAACTACATTTGGTGAACATGCAGAGAAAAATTTAGGAAACGACTAATTATACTAACTACATAAACTAAATTTAGTTTAATAATAATCAGATAGTTAATCTTCCATATAGTTCACCTATAAATAGTTGAGTCGAATATAAAAGCCGCATCGAATAAGAAATTTATACTTGAATCAATGGGAGTATATGTTAGAGCATATCCCAATAGACTAATCTCTGTTAGAGCATCAACTACATACCTCTATGACAAAATAATATCTCTCATTAATAAGTCACCTATATACCAGAAAAATTTTTAAATCTCTCAACATCTTTCGTCATAAACTATGATTGAATGTATTCCTTGAAATAAAAATACCAAATGAGAATACTTAGAAGGAAGAGTAATGACTAACGAGTTCATATATATCATTTGGACTCTCACTTTTCATATGCTCATTGAAAAAGGACTGACGAAAAAAAAAATGAAGTTAGTACTCATTAAAATTATGCTATTCTCTTGTGAAAAATAATTACTCTTTTTTAATATTAGAGAATCCAAGAAAATTATATCTCAAGGACATATGTGTCTATTTATCTTGTCCTATGGAGACATGGATAAAGCAAGTACCCACACAAGTTCTAGGAGACAAGTTAAATAATTTTTCTTTATTATCTTACATCTGAAAAGATATATACTAAGAAAAAATAAAAGATAACATTCAATTAATAAGATAATTTATAATTAAAATTATATTACTCTAAATATATTTTGAAATACTCCTTCCATGTATAAGTATCTGAGTTGTTTCAACTAGATATTTATTCTTCTTTTTAGCAACTTCATTCAATAGGGGTGTATCGATATAAGAAGTCTAATATATAATTATGCGATCTATACAATATATGTTGAATTTTGCCTCACAAATATTTTAACACATTATCACTTATTTTTTTAATATATATATATAATAATTTTTTTATCATTTTATGAAATATTTGAAAAATACAAAATACATGTAATCTAACATGAAAAGAAAATAATCATGTAGATCATGAGTATCATCAATAAAAATAATTAAATACCTAAAGTCATTTTGAGTATCATCTCTATTAAATCTTCATACATCTAAATATATTAGATTTAATTAGCCTTTACTCACACCAGCATGGAGTCCATAATATAAAACTTTAATAGATTTTCCTAACTAATATGTCTCACACTACCGCATAAAAAAAACTTAAGAGAAGAATTAAGTATTCTAAAATTAATCATTAATAAAAATAATTAAATACCAATCATAAGATCCTACCATATGAAAAAAAATAAATAATTCATTATACTAAGTCTCAAATAAAGATTTTCTAAAAAAATGTATCATAAATAAGCATAAAAAATAGAATTAGATTATCTAAAAAACTAATTCTTTAAAAAAATTAATGAAACAATTAGAAATAAACAAAATACATAAAAGAAATGAAAAATCAAGTTAAGCACTATTGTCCCCAATAACTTTGGAACATATTATCAATGGTAACCACAATTTTCAAAGAACAAGAATAAAATGTAATAAAAATAAAATGATCAATTATAATATAAATATTTGATATTAAATCAATAATCAAAGAGCATGAATTAGAGGAACCAAACATAAGAATTATAGTACTTGAAGGTCAGAAAAGACCAAGACTTTGTAAGGACCCTTGCATGGATCTAATAGATGATTAATGTCTCTCAATAATTTGTAGTGCTCTCGGTTTCCTCTCTAGAAATAACTCTTAACATTTATATATGGTATAGCCCAGCCTCCTACAATATATATAATGAACTAAAAATCTCTTGACTCTATCAATGCTATGAGTAATACTCCTTGATAGCTAGCAAGTGCAAAACAAGATATCTCTCCTTCTATAAACTAAATTACTCTACAATATAACTCTAATTTAATTAGAATTTTTTTATCAAACAAAATTAAAGGTATCAATCGGGCCAGGCAGCCTGAGCATGGCCCACAACATAGCCTGAGACATGTCCCACGGCACGGTACGTTTTAGTTATGTCTGGCCCGGCACGACATGATCCAAAACCATGCCTAGTCTTGGACCATGTTGTCTCATGGCACGTCTCATGTCAGGCATGACTCACATGTCTGGCTCGGTGGCACGGTCCACCGGCCTGTGGACTTAAGACTTCCTATGAGTCACAGGTCAAGTCCCATTAGATGACTGATCAAAGAGTGGGTTAGTTTAAAAAAATCTAATTACATAAGCTAAATCTTATTTATGTGACTGATTGCAATTAGCTGGTCTTGTAAACCAACAATCCATTGCATTTTCACGCAATGGACTTCCGACAAGGATGGTCCGGCACCGTCAAGCAAGGCCCTACCTAGAGGTGTTAACCGGGCCTGCCCGGCCCGGCCCGGCACGAGAAAATCCCGTGCCCGGGTAAGGCACGAGCCGTGCCGTGCCTGACCCGGCATGGTTTGGTGCCCGTGGCACGGCACACCAACACGGGTTCGTCCCATGTGGTGTTCCGTGTCCAATGCCCCCTTGTTTCGGCCCTCCCGCAAAAAAGACCGCGGGTCGGGTCTGATTGGACCCGACCCGCGGTCCCCCGAACCGACCCAACCCCCCCCCCCCAACGGGAGAAAAAAAATTAAAAAAAAAATTAAATTTCAGCCGTTGGATCTCGCCTCCAATGGCTAGGGGGCAGAATCCAACGGCCCTCATGATTCTGCCCCCTAAAAAATTAAAAAAAATTACTTTTTTTAAAAAAAAATATTTTCTTTAATCTATAAATTTCACCCCCTCCTCACTATAACATTTATGTTTTTCATAAATATTTTTTCTCTCAAATCTCTCATTTTCTCTCTAAAAAACCTTGCTCCTCTCTCTCGGGACTCGGGATTTCGACATTCGGCTTGGATTTTCAAGAATCTCAACTTGAGTTTTGAATTTTGAGTTTGACTGTGGTGCACCGTGCACATGACCGACCTCACTGCTTTTACCGGGTAATTTATTTTACATTTTTTTAAACATTCTCTCTCTCTAGTTTCTCTCTCTATACCAAAATTAGAAAAAATTAAAATTAGTCTTCTAGTCTTTATTAAACTATTCTTAAAAACAAAAATCATAAAAAATGACAAATACAACTGAAACATATTTAAATTTAGAAAATGAAAATATTACACAGAGGTCTGAGACTGCTGAAACTTTGGTTTCTCCAATCGTCTCAACCCAAACTTCTAAAAAACAAAAAACTAGGAGGACTTCTGTTGTTTGAACTCATTTTAATATAATAAAATAAAAAAATGTTAAAGGTGAGGAACAAGAAATGACACAGTGCAAATATTATATGAGACTTTTAACATGTAAGAGTTCGTTTGGGACTAGGCACCTTAAGAGACATGCTGAATTATGCACCAAAAAACATGGACCATTAGATCCTAGGCAAACCCAACTTGGCACTGCATTTTTTGAGACTAGATCGAGTTCAGTCTCAAAGTTTACTCCCTTCATATACTTCAGTGAGTTGGGTAGGGACGGCATGGCCAGACTTATCATATTGATGGGTCTTCCGATCAGATTTTCGGAAGATCCAAGGGTAGTGCGCATCATGCAGACATATTTTCAGCCTGCTTATCGTAGGATTCCTAGGTCCACATCTAGGAATGACATACTAAAGATATATAAGTTAGAAAAATAAAAAATAATTAATGAATTTATTACATATAGTGGAGTGGTATCCGTAACGTCCGATATCTAGACAAGTCACGTTGAATCTTCTTATGCATGTCTAACCAGCCACTATATAAATTCAAACTGGACAATCAATAAAAAAATTTTAGGATTCTCTGAGATTCTTTATCCTCATGATGGCTCGGCCATTTTTGAGTGTATGATGAAAATCTTTAGAGAATATAAAATTCAAAATAAAATTTTTAGTGTCGCCTTCGATAACATATCTAATAATCGAGTAGCGATCAACATGTTTGTTAGGAATATTAGAGACGCACCATTAGGAGAGATCTTTCATGTCAGATACATGTGTCACGTGATTAACCTGATTGTTCAAGCGGGTATGAAGGTGTGTTCCCCCGCGTTGGATAATATATGTAATGTACTAAAATACATTCGTACTCCTCGCAGACAACAAGAGTTTAGTAGTCTCTGTTTGTCTGCGAATCTTAAGAAGAAATTCCAATCGGATGTGAGACATCGTTAGAATTACATGTACCTGATGTTAGAATCATGTGTTGGATATGAACACGTGATATCTGACTACGTCAATAGTAAGAGTGACGAACTTATTATTGACGACACTGACTGAGCTTCTGGAATTTTATAAATGAAATTCTTGAAGATTTTTTATGACACGACGAACTTGTGTTCATCGGTTTATACGCTCACGACTTGCATTGCACTCCGGTGCATATGCAACATTAGTAGCATGTTTAGAAAGTATCGAGCTGACCCGACACTTAGCCATATGGTTGCAGAGATGAAAACCAAGTACTTGAAGTAATGGTCCACCATTCCATCTCTTTATTGTCTCGCTGCATGCATGGACCCTAGGGGTAAGGTGGAAGGGGTAGAAAACACTCTGACTTACATTTTCTCGTACATGAACCTGGAAGAACCACCTAAAAGGTTCATTCACGAAAAATTGACTGACATGTTCACATACTACGATACTAGGTATGGTAATGGTGGTAGTGAGACTGTGATTACGGATATTGATATCTTGTTCGAAGATGACAAATTTTTCATTTAGCTAGCGAGGGAGAAACGTAGGGGTGGACCATCACATAGGAGCGAGCATTCTCGGTACTTAGATACCGATTACTGCTCAATCCTATCACATTCTGATACTAAGAATCTTGATATATTACAGTGATGGAAATCATATGAGTCTATATTTTCCGTGCTATCTAGGATGGCACAAGATCTACTGACTCCTCCGGTGTCGAGCGTAGTATCGGAGTCTACTTTTTCTATTGCAGTGAATATGATTTCGGATAGGAAATCAAGATTACGTCCAGATATTATTGAGGCATTGACTTGTTTGAAGGATTGAGAGTATTCGAGATTTAGCATCCATGATCGTGCTAGAACTGGGACTGAGACAGGGACTGCAACCGCATTCACTGCGATAGCAGAAGAGTTGATTGCTGATGATGATGATCCATATGATATTGATCTTGATGTTGCGGCTGATGATGCTCATGATATTAATGTTTTATTTATTTTTTTGATCTACTATAATTTGTTTGGTTCGGACCTTCGGTATCTAATGGTTGATTGGTCATTTTTCATTTGGTTTGCTTATGTTTTTTTTATTTTTAATTTTTTTAACATTATTTATTGATTTATTTATTTTTTTCTTTTAATTTTTCATTTAAAAAATTATAACTATATTATATTATTCTAATAAATTTTAAACTATTTTTATATTACATTATAAAAAAAATTTTAACTTTGTATTTTTAATAAATTTTAACATTTTTCATATTATAAATATATAATATTATACATTATCTATAATTTTATATATAATTTAATAATTTATATAAATAAAATAAAAATTAAAACAAAATAATTTAAAATAAAAATTTATTATGGCCCGTACGGCCTGATTTGTCCCGTATGACCAGGCCAGGCCCGAGCGGGCCAGGCACGGCACGGCCCTCCGTGCCTGCGGGCCATTCCAGGCCCAGCTTTTTTAAACTGTGCCTGGCCCAGCAAGAAAGCACGCCCGTGCTCAAAAAAACTGGCCGGGCTGGCCCGTCCCGGCCCGTTTGACACCTCTAGCCCTTCCTTATGCATAGCCAACCGTGCCCTGTCGGGCAAGCTAGCTGGTTCTCATGCCGTGTCCGGCACGACACGGTGATAAAATACATGTATCATTTTTATTTTTACAAATTAACACCACAAAATTATCTCAATGAGTATTATTTTTCTCATATTTAAAATCATAATAAATACACAGTTAACGTTAACCATTGAAGCTTAACTTATCTTAGACATTTCCAAGTCTTAATTGAAACTAATCAAGTATAATCATTTTTCCTACTTTCATTTTTTTAAACTAGCTTAACAAAATTACCAAATATGTTTCTTTTTTTTCACCAACTTTGTGATAAAATACATGATAAATTCTACCCTAAGAAATACATTCCTCCAAGATAAAATTAATACATGACTCATTGAGCAAATTTATAAAATAATTTTTTATCTATCTAGAATAATTTTATTATGCTTTAACATTATAATATCATTATCCTTAATACACCTAATATCATTTAAATCCCAAATTTTTATTCTAATTTCAATTAACTTAGAAATATTTTTCTCTTTCTCAAGTATCTAGTCTATTATATGAATTACCATATAATTTTCTTTTTGTCCCTCTTACTATTTTATTACTCAACCTCTTCATATTTTTAGTAAAACAAATGAGAATCAATATTTTTATCTTTTTGCCAAATTTTAAAATAATTTTTCCTCATACTTATTACACTTAAGCATTTTCTTAATCATCTCATCTTTTTACCACTCCTAGTTCTTTTGTATTTTCCTCCTTATTGGATTTGTTGTGTTTGAATTTCATGTTATTTATTTTATTTTTATGTCATAAATTTTTATGATTATCAATGATTGACTAACTATCGAAAACCCTATTTTTTTAGTTTTTGTCACACTTCTGCTTTAAAATTCATTTACTTCTTAATTTGACTTGATTTTGAGCAATATGAGAATGTTTTCTCTTAATTTTTAGTTAAAAATCAAGAATTAACTATCTATGTTAATTTCGCATATGCTCTCTTTGTATGACTTAACAAAATATGCACTTCCCAAAATATGATTTCCTAATTACAAAATCAATTTGATTTCTATTATGTTTACTCACATATATCACCGAATATTCTTTTTTCTTTAAAATTATTTACAATCTCAAAATCATAAACTAAAAATAAATATAAAAAAGAAATTTTCATATTATCTTAAACTCAAAAGCATTGACCTCGATGAATTATCTAATATCAAGCTCTCACCTTGCAGATATGTATATTATTCTTAAGATCAACTAAATCGATATGAGGAGCATACACAAAAATAAATACACAAGATACCAAATCTAATGCAAAATATGCAAGAAAGTGGCATCAATCTACTTTCATTTTGATCATGTACCATCAATAATAGGATCCAAAGCTAAGTAACCAGGCTTTCCTTGACATAAACTAAATCTTTAAAATACTCGTGAGATATAATTTCTGAAATTCAATCTCCATTGTGTGAACATTGCGATCCAAACTTAAAGAAATAAATATTATTTGATACAAATATTACAAATTCAATATCTCAATCAATTCAAAATATTTTTCATCAAAATATATAAAATAAATAGTAGATTAAAATGCAGAGTAAACGATCAAAGTCAGACTCAACTAGAATTGACAAAAGAAAAGCACGAAAGAAATCAATTTCTTTAAAAAAATTAATTTCATTTGAGCACTCAATCAAGCTACGTTGGAAATTAAATTATAATTTTAAATACTTAAATATAAAATTATCTATTTCCAAATCCAATTTATTTAGTTCTTTGACAATAAATAAATCATCAGCATCTCCCAATTATTTCTTTTATCAAAAATTAATGATCAAAGTTGTCAATGGCCATGATGATGGTTGTGACAATGATGGTGGAAAACAAATATACAATGATAACTGATTCACTGATTGAATTGACTTTAAAATCATCGAGGTCAACAACTTTGCCCCTAAAATTGGATACTCAGTACATAAGACCCCCACTTTAGCAAAGAATATGAGAAAGATTAATATCTCGACAACGTTACCCTTAAAATCAGAAATGCTATGTCTGATGAGTCTCGAATCAGAGACAGCACCCTTTAACAAAGATACTTATTATTGTACTAAAGCATGACTTTCAACAAATACATACTACAAAATAATTTCCCAGAAGATCAATCATCTCAGTATTATCTTCACACACACATTTAAATTTGAAATTCTTATGTAATTTGATATGTTAATGTTGTGTAATCGCACCGACTTTAAAATCATGTTAACTAAAAAAATCAAAAATTAATATTTTATTGAAAAATCATCATGGTCAATACTACATATAATATATGAGCCCTAAAACATGATACAAGCACTCATTCACTTAATCTTCCATGTGCAATTATAAAATAAAATATAATAAATATAATATAAAATATTTAACCAATAATCTATACAGCTATAAATTTGAAATTACCAGGCACTCCCCATAAAATCCTCGGCCTAATCGAACTTTAAAAGCCTTGTTGAGGAACTTGTTTGCTGTTGTTTGACAAAAGGAAATATGTGAATTTCCCTTAGCAATTAGATCTGCAGAATTCAGCTCCAATAACTGCCAAGGAAAAGTAATAGAGATTTCATCAAATACACATTAAATCACAACTATCTACCTGAAGGCCTTGTTTAAGGACAAGGTTGATTTCTGAAAAAAGTAGTTTCAAAGAATTTATTCTCAAAACAGTTTTTTTTTCCAGAAAGTTCAATTTAAACTTGTTTTTTACACATTTTGGCAACTTTGAAAATTAAAATCTTGTTTTTCATTCCTGTTAGCAACTACAAGAAAAAATGTATGAAAAAAAATTTAAAAACTAGCCAATGAATATTTTTATTAATACAAATTAACAAAAAAAATTCAAGGGAAAACCAGTAGCTTTTCCTAAACTTACCCAGGAAGTTGAACGTACTTTCCACCCAAAAAAAGTAAACTTTTAGGATAAAGGAAAGTTATGAGTTTTCTTCTCAAAAAATAATAGAAAGTGGAAAGACAAGCATAACAAATTAGGAATATTAACAACCATTCAATTAAGTATAATCATGTGCAATTATACTAATACTAACACATTAAATCTAATTAAAACTCAAAAATTAAATATATTTAGGCAAGAATAATATAGGGATGACTAATTAACTAAGAAACCATTGTGTTGAATTCATATATTGGATGTCGTGTCTTGGTGCAATGATAAGTACATTTGATCAAGGGTGATAATTCTCAGATTCAAGACTCATCAAACATTAAGGTGTCAAACGAGTCATGTCATGTCAGAACAGCCCATTAGCCAACCTTTTGCCTGAGTCATGCCGGTCATCAGATCATGCCCGATCATGTTCATGCCAAGTCGGGTCAAGGTAGCCTAGCTTTACTAGGCTAGCATGGTTTGGTCACCAGTGCCGAAACTAGCCCACACATGCTAGTTGTGTTGGGCCGTGTGTGTCGCGTCTCCCACAACACACGGGCCAGAAACACTAGCCTAGGACAGCCTAAGTCATGCCACGGACTGGCAAGATCACGGTCCAGACACAGTTCTGGATAGTGTCGTATCGTGCCTCATATCAAGCTCAAGCTGCACAACCCAGTTGACACATCTAATCACACATAACATATATGTTTTTCAAGGACAAAACTGTCGAGATACTAACATATCTAAAATCTCGTACTAAAATAGAAGCTTTGTGCACTTAGTATGACATCCTCCTTAATTAAGTGCAACCACTCTTATAACTCACCCATGCCAAACAAAACCTAAACCATCACATCTAATATGTGCTAAGGATCATATTTAAACCGGTGTCACTTTAGCAATGATGAACTAAAAAACCAATATAAAAGGGGGAGAGCAACTTTTTTTCTTAATTTCTTATCCTTGAAGACCCAAATAGTCATATTTGATTAACCATTAACAACTTGTTTAAAAATTGCAAGAGAAAACTAAAGAAAGTAGACTAAACTGAAAATTACAATTCAGTTTCCTTAACCTCATCATACATATCCTTATTAGTAATGCAATTTATTCTTGGGCGCCATTCTGCAAGCCCAATATTAAAAGCTTTGGTATCAGCAAGACTCCATCGTCTGAGGTCTGCATCTTCGATGAAGTTCAGGAGCATTTCAATGCGAGCCTGATCTTCTTGATTTAATAAATTTCCAATCTTCCCCTTATGTCAATAAACAAAACTAATGTTCATCTTAATGATTAACTTCACTAAACTGAGACAAAAAGCAATTACCTCATTAATGCTTACATCAAGAGATTTCATGTTCACAAGTTTTTCAGAAAAATAGTCATATGCAGCACGAGAGCTACTCTTCTCAAGATCAACATGAAACTTGATCTTCTCTAGACAATTTTTCACAGAAGCAATGGATGATGATGCTGATTTCCTGTGATCAAATCCTATTACCCTGCAAAAAAATAGCTAAGCAAGCTATTTCCCATGTAATAATTTGAGCATGGATGTGTGCTACTTATGGTTTACCTGCAATTTGTTTGCCTCGAAAGCTTTTCAGCAAAGCCTAGTGGACCAAGAAAATCAAGAAGATAACATCTCTCTAGTCCTTTTATGCATAAATCATCACTCCTATAATAATAAACATTGGGATCGAAGAGCAATTTAAAGTAGAAGCTTTTCTTGATAATAGTAAAACATTTATTGATCATGTGAAAAATAAAAAAAAAATTATATTAATTCAATATCAAATAGCATCATAAAAGATTATTTATAAGGAAACCTCTTATGAATAATTAAAATATAATGAAATATAAAAAAAAAATAATTTAGTAGGTACATCAATAATTAAGATATAATGAAATATAAACACAATAAAACAAATAAAATTATCTCATGACTGACCCTCAAGATGATATGTTCATCTCTCACATCAAGCTTGGAGAAGAAAGTAATCATATGTGATCCCGTTACCATCTTCATAAACAAGTCAATTACTTGATTCCTAATAAAAATATAGATTATAGACATTAATCATTTTAAATCATCTCGCTAATAATACAGTAATAGTCTACTTTAATATATTTTATTAGCTCTAAAAAAAATTTAATTGAAATTAATATATAGCGTAACATGACTATCATGGTAAAGTATAATAAGTCTATGAATAGGAAAATTAATATTTTCCAGTAAGTAATTGATTCACAAAAACTCACAAATAATTTATGAGATAGCTTTGCACTTCGTGTATGCATCTTGTTTGAATACTACAATATATTTCTTTTGTTTGCAGAAGACAAGATAATAGTATTAAAAGTCTCCAAGGACACCTGGGTGTAAAAGTGGATGCCTCCCTTGAAGGATGCCCGAGCCACCTAGGTGAATCACTTGTTATATTTTGTTCATAAAAATATATTTTAATAATTTTGTCTTAGATATATATATATATAATAGAAATTATAATAAAATAAATTTTATATATTATCATTTCAAATATATCAAATATATAATGATATAATAAAACTAAAAAATAAAAAATTATATATAAGTCATAACCCATAAATAAATATCACTTTATGAAAAAAATTAAGCCAAAAAATCATCTAAACATCCATAAAAAAACTCAATTGAAAATAATGTACAAGGAGTTTCCTCCTATAGAATAGGTCAATATTTTTGTGACATCTTGTTTATTGTGGGAGCGCTGAGCACTCTCATTCATGATGAAATAAAATATTAAAAACATAAATTATAAACTAAAATAAACTCAAAATTAAAATTACGATATTCATCATTCTCAAGCTAGCATGTAAAGACCCAGCATATTAAGTAAAGAGGAAAAAAAAGTTAGTGTCTCTTCAAAAATTTTGTGAAAATATTTATTGACTAATCTATTTTAGTGACATATGTATACATTAAATATCCAAGCTCTTTAAATTAGTGTCAGATCCAAAATATCTCGAAGATCACTATCGTCTTTACCCTAAACTATATGTATACATTACATCTTGAGACAAATGTTAGTTTCTTACTTTTCAAATCAAGATTATCTCTAAAAAAAATATATAAAAATTTATTAATATATCATAATTTTGGTATAAGTTGATATTCAACTCATATCTAAATATCTAGCTAATTGTACGTACTAATGATCATTTAAAGAGATCTAGGGCCATTAATATTTTTTCACATGCTTCAATATGCAAAACAAGACTCGATTCAGCAATGTCTGGCCTGGCCCGACATGGTCTAGGCCCGTGCATGGACCAAAGTCGTTCTAGCCCGAGAAATGACTCATACCATGATGTGCCAAGGTTGCACAAGCCTCGTACCATGCCATGTATGGCTCACATGCCTGGCATGCCAACAAGGCCCATGGCATGGCCAAATTTTTTAAAAAAAAAGTCATTTTTAAAATGATAGCATTTTATTTTGCCCATTTGGGTACCCCAGCAAGACACTACATGTCATTGTACTATCAATCCTAATAAAAAATATTTATATAATTTATTTGAGCCATCACATTGCATCAAATTGCTCATTTATAGAAATTCAACACATGTCAGATTTTTATCCAAAATATTATTAAAAAAATAAAAATATTTTTTTTAAATAAAAACAATTTTTAAATATAGGATATTAATATATTTTATTTTTCATTATTAATCTATAAACTTTTATCAACTCCTCTTCTAGATCTAAAATTCATTATCCTCTTTTGTGCCTATTTTTTTAATAACTTATAATTTTAATCTTGTGAAGAGTCTAAGTTAATGTGATGATGGGCAGCAACCGTCAGACATCAAAAAATAAGGTGGAATCCAAAATATATTGCATACATAAAATTAAGATACACATTATGATTGTGTTAGAATTATTTTTCTTAAAAGTAATATATAATATAATATGACTATCATTGAAAAGTATAAAAAATCAATGAACAAGGAAACCAATGCTTCATGATAGCTTTGTACACTGCATATACATTCAATTTGAATTCTATAATATATCTCTTATATTTGCAGAAGACAAGATCATAGTATTAAAAATCTCTAAGCACACCTAGGGGTAAAAGTGGGTGTTTCCCTAAAGCATCTTCGAGCCACTTAGGTGCATACCTTATTATATTTTGTTAATAAAAATATATTTTATAATTTTGTTTTTAAAATACATATAATAAAAATTTTAATAAAATAAATCTTATACATTATCATTGCAAGAATATCAAATATAAAATGATATAACAAACCTTTAAAATAGAAAAAAAATATATATAAATTATCAATGAAGCATGAATACGACAATGGATAGGAGTGTCCATGTGTCGGACATATGGATACGACTAGACATGCATGGGATACATGTCTGATACGCCATGTGGCATATCAATGACCAAAATTGCAAGTCAAATTTTTGGATACATGTCCGACACATTTTAGAGACGACTGGACACGCAACATGGACTTAAAAAAAACCTACGGGCAATAGCTACGATTACTCAGACAACATCATCGTAGACAACGTCAGAGAAGTCGCCATCTCGCCGATAACACCGACAACGTCAACGTCTCAGACTCAGAGAAAAGGTTATGGCAGGGGATGGGAGATGAGATTTAAATGCATGATTTTAATTTTTAAATATATAATATGTAAATATGTAAATATGAAATATGCAAGTATGATTGTTTATTAAATATGCAATATGTAAGTAAATTGTAAATATTTCTAAGTATGATTATTTTATAATTTATTTTGAATGAATGTAATATGTAAATATGTAAATATGTAAATTATATAAAATTAGTATAATTATATGGATGGACAAAAAATTAAGATTGATTGGATTTTGAGAGATATTATTATTTATAAATTATGTTATAACTCGACTTGTAGGTATTATAATCAATAATGACTTGATAAATCTCATAATCATGTTTGACCACATCGAGATATAGAAATTATAAGAGAAAAAAAAATATTTTGAAAGATAATTTTCGAATGAATATGAAAGGAGACAAGCAAATGATAAGTATGCTATGTTTTTAATATTTTTGAAAGATTTTTAGTAATGATTCCATCAATGACAGGTGGTACATGAGTCCTATTAAATGATAGATTATTCATGAAACTTCTGTACTAATGATTCAATTTATAATATTAAAATTGTTAGGACAACCTTTTCATCCTCTTGTTGTGAAAGAATTGGAGCACATGTAATTTTATTCACTCCATGAAGAGAAACAAGTTGACACTACAATGAGCTGAAAACTTGATTTATTTCCATAACAATCTCCAATTTCTATCAATGAGATCTTCAACTATAATAAAGGTGAATTTAGGGCATGTGATATTGGAAGTAATGGTTTTGACTCAATAGATATAGAGAATACTTAAATTCTTGAGATTACGGATCTTTATTTTAATAAACCTAACTAAAATCTATTTTATTTGATTCAAAAGGAAATACTAATTTTTAATTTTAATATTACTTACGTTTATATTTGAATATTTGTAAAAATAATATTTGAGAATTATTTTAATCTAAATTGCTTTTTAAGATAATATTTGTATTTTTTTATTTTATTATGTCGTGTCCTAGCCATATACGTATCTTAATTTTTTAAAATTTACTGTGTCCCCATATCTCATCGTATCGTATCCCCGTGTCCATATCCATATCCGTGTTTCTTAATAAATTATAACTCATTAATAAATATCACTTATAAAAAAATAACCCAAAAAAATATTCAAACATCCATAAAAAACTCAATTAAAAATGATGTACAAGGCGTGCCATCTTATATAATGGATCAATTGGATTGGAACATCCCACATGTTAGGTGCTCCCATCCATAATGAAAAAAAAATAAAAAAACAAATTATAAACTAAAGTAAACTAAAAATTAAAATTGTAATAGCCATTTCCCTCAAACTAGTATGTAAAGATCCATGATACTAAGCTAAGAGAGAAAAAAAATAAGTTAGTAACTCTTTAAAATTGTTGTGAAAATATGTCGATTGATCTATTATAGGAATATAAGTTATAGTGATGGTCTCATCCTATATCTTCTAATTATGTAAAAAGTATTTTACCTCTATATTTTATTTACTCATGAAATACCTAATTAAAGATTATATGACTCAATGTCTAACTGTCAGGATAGAAAATAGTGAGAAAAAAGATAAATATCTAATATCCTCAAAATCAATGTTAATCTAAAATATATCATAGATGACTATTATCATCAACCAAAATTATATATCTATATTACATCTCGAAACAAATATTTGTTTCTTAAATTTTTAGAAATCAAGATTATTTTAAAAAAAATACAAAAAATTATAATATACTGTAACCTCAATACAAGTTGGTACTCAATTCAAATTTAAATATCTAATTAATTACAAGTACCTATAATCACTTAAAGAAATCTAAGACCATTAACACTTCTTCACGTACTTTCGAATGCAAAAACTATATCTGATATGATGATAGTAAGATTATTAATCTTTTCTATAATTATCTAAAAAATAATTATGTCAACTATACAAATTATATCAATTAAGAAATCAATATTTTATTTAATCAAAATATCTACTAGGACAAACCCAAAAGATTAACTTATATAAAACTATCAAGTATATAACTACTATGTAACAAAACAATACATTTCTTGGAATAAATCATCTTCATCCCAAGAAAATATCTAAATTTCTCAATGTCCTTTATTTGGAGCTGCTGTTAAAGATATTCTAAATTAAATAATTCTCAACTCATCATTTCTCATAAGAATATTATTCACATACATGAAAAATAAGATTATTTTACCATCAAAATTCTTTCATAATAACAAATAAAAATTTATAACACATACATGTAGGTCAAAAAAATTATCAACCTTTGAAAACCATGCAAATCATTAAATTAAGATCTCGGCAATTATTTTAGATCATATAATATTATTCATAATTTATAAACGAAATATGATTGTTGTGCTCAAAATCAAGCTGGCTACTTTGTATACACCACCTCAATGTCATAGTGAAGAAAGATATCTTTCATATCTATCTAGTGTATCTTTCATCTTTGATATTGCTCCAGTAAAATAAGAATCCATACTAAAATTATCTTTGTCATTAAAGAAAAAATATTATAATAATTCATACCAAATATCTAAGTAAGTCTTCTCAAGATAAATTTCAACTTAAAGCAATCTAGAATTATTTTCACGATAAATAATCATGTGCGACCAAGAACAAATTTTTTCTCAGGTTAAGATAATAATTCCAAAGTCTCATTGAAACAAAGAGCATATATCTCCTCCAACATTACCAAGTTCAATCTTGAGTGAGAAAATACCTTAAAAATAGATTTATGTATGCTATTACTGTCAAGAAAAATAAAAAAAAAATACTTAAGTATGAAAAAACATGTATAATAAAATATTGAGTGCAACTTCTCTATTTCTTTTAGAAAACAATTAAAATATCAATATCAAAGTAACTAGTTACAAGGTCATCTAACTTCCCAAAAGACTCTCTTCTACACTAAATAGATAGTAGATATCTCATTCTCCCAGTATAAATTACAAATAATGAATTTTCAAATCTCTTTATTTTCAGCTCATCATGGGTCAAAATTAATATAAACTCATGAACTAACAGGCCATATAAACTTGAGAAAGATTTTCTCTCTTGAAAACCTCATTTTCTCTGGATTAGCCTAATATGAACTTGTTAGTACATCTGATTTCCACTCTTTATTAATTAGATGCCCGAGTGAGAATAAAGAGGAAAGAGAAAATAATAGATACAAATGCATCTATTAAACTCTTATTTTTTTATTAGATTGCTAAAAAATAAGTCATATTCAAAAAATGGCATCAACACTCTATAATTTTCTACTAAATTTTGATACAAAAATACATATACCTTTTTTAGTTACTAGAATAACTAAAAAATATAGGTTTCAAGTCCTACATGTCATCATGTCTTGACCTACAGTAAGAGTGTGAAAAAAGCAAGTACTCTCACATATTCTAGAAGAAAAGCTAAATAATATCTTTTTATGATAAATGATCTATAATGACACACAATGAAAATATAAGCAATGATAAAAAAAACATTTGATTAATGAGTTAGTTTATGATTAATATCACATCTCCCCAAAACTACACGAAAATACTTTCACCAAAGAGGAATATCTGAATTATTTCAATCAAATATTTATTCTTTTTTTTACAACTTTATTCCATAAAAGTGAATTTGCACAGGAAGTCTAATGTATATATGAACAATAAAATAAGTGTTACAATTATCTGATATATAATCTAATGCATTATAATTTTTTTTTATGTTTTTTATTTAATTGATTTTGTATTTTTTAATAAATTAATAAGAAATAAAAAAAATTACAACCTTAAGCAAAAAAGAAGTAACAATGTAAATTATATACAATCATCAATAAGAATGATAAAATATCAAAATTTATATTAAATTTCATCAATTAACTTTTTACTCATACTAGTTTATGAAACATAATAAAAAATTCTAGCATTCTTTCATAACTGACATACTTTATTTTCTAGAGTATACATATTTCTATTATTAGGATATAGTATTCTTAACTTGGTCAATGACAAATAATTAAGTCAAAGATATATAAGTAATGTGTCAAATATACTCAAACAACTAGTAAATATATTTTACAGTAAAATAAATGAAAAAGTCTATAATTCTCAATCCCAAATGAAATTTTCTTCAAACTCATTTAATTGTGCGCTCAGATATCAATAAAAAATAACATCATAATTTAGTTTCCATATAACATGAAAAAAATAATTTTCTTTATACTCATTTAACATCAATAATTTTTGAAAATTTATTTTTATTAACTATAATACTCAGAACATGAAAAAAAAATTATCAAAAAAAGAATGATTACATATAACATGGTTATTGACTTATCCGTCAATAACCCAGCAATCTGAAATGGAAGGTTGAGTCAAGAGGTTATACGACCTGAAGATAAACATGTTCCCCTATTGGACAATAATTCTAAATATTCCCCTTTAGAAGGAGTTATGATGGGAGAACTCTATAAGAGCCCTAGATAAATTTTATAATTGACATGTCCCCATCAATTATCTGTAGTACTCTCAATCTTATATATTAGAACAAGAAATTATACAAGTTTCATCCTCTCCAAAATATTGATCTCTAATAAAAAAATCTCCAAAATTTGTGTAGTCAATCAAATGAATTATGTTGATCAATAGTAACTAGATTTGGCACTCTACTTCTCACCGTTCTTGATCTAAGAAACTATTTCACTCTAATAAATCTTATAAACTAATACAATCACTTTTAGGAAAGCATTTTATTTATTGTAGATAAGTATATACTATGATCAACTGTATATAAGTCTAGTTAGTGAGATGTCGAATGTGCAACCTCAAGGTTGTGGGTTTTCGATCCCCACCAGCTATCACCTACCACAAAAACAAAGAAAACTAACCTTACCCGAGGCCTAAGTGATTTACTTCGATAACAATTGGGTCCAATGGACTTCCACCAAGTATAAAATAAAGTATTTATTGTGAAAGATTCATCCTTATTATAACTCATTGTGAGAAGATTTACTCTAACATTTGAAGTTGATTATTAGGTCATTTTTTCTCTTGTGACCAATATGACCTCATTTTGATACTCATATCACTTATAACTTCTTACAAATAAATTATACATCATTAAGACATACAAGATATTTTTCTTCATAGTAATCTTATGGAGAAAAATATGAATATGAAATAAGCACTTAGTTTTTGAGTTTGAACATAGTATTTAAATTCAATTAGCAAATTATGAAATGTCTTATATAGTCTAAAATAGTTCCTAAAGAATAGTTTGTGAGATTTTCAATTATTACTATCTCATTTGATTTGTACATGTGTATTATAAATTATTCATTATTTTATAGAAAAAAATCATATGACAAATGTATTTTGTTGACTATATATTTAAATAATATCCTCATCACAAGAGATAAAAAATTCAAAATCATTCAGCTCAAATAGCACTTTAAATCATAATTTTAGATAAAATATATTATTATGAGGCACAAATATTTTAGGTTTGATGTAGCTTGTAATAATAGAAGCATTATATTATCAATAGAAAGATATGATCCAATACTTTCTCAGATAATAACTTTTTATCTGATTGAGCCCTCCGATTAATTCGATAACATACAAAATTAAATATTTAACCATTATAAATTTATATGTAACTAATACGATCAATATAATTAATTATTTTCTAAATTTTTCAAGATATATTTACTTTAATACAACTCTTCGCATACTTTAAGATGTGACGAATTCTTCAGGATTTGATATCTTATTCAATAATCATGAACATCATCAGCTAGTTAGATATTCAAATTAAAATTGGACATCAACTTGTACTTGAAGGAGATCTAATATATATTATTTTACTTTTATTAAATATGATATCATCTAAAAACTTAAAATTACATGTAATACTTATTGGGTCAAACATCTACTTAAAAAAATTATCTTTTCAATCATTTCTCATATTACTATCTACTATAATAGTCAGATTATGATACATAAACTATAATCTAGTATTTTACAACTAGATTAAGCATTCAAAAAAATTATTTTATCTCATAAAGATCTAGGATTAAAATATTGTCATAGCATATATATACTATCTACTATAAATCAACTAACCAACATGTTTACGAATACCTTAAAATTGTGTAGATCTATTTCTCTTGTTTTTTAAACTTGGTAATTTTGATATTTGCAAACTAATCTTCATAAGAATGTTTCAATTTCTTTTATTTTTTATTTATTATTTTATTTATATTTGAGGTGAGAGCACCTAAAATATGAAATATTCCAATCTATTTTATATTTATATGCAGGATAAGAGATAAAATATCATATATTCACAAATCTAATATGTGAGTTTAATTTTATTTGTATGTGCTTGCTTTCTTCAATAAAATAGAATACATTCCTACTCATGTCAATTAGTATACTTTTTCTGATACAAATTATTAGTATATTGATGAAATCAAGCGTCAATGATTATAATTACAAAACGTTTATAAAAAATATTTCTTTAAGTGTGATAATCTAGACAAACATTTGGGATTAACGAAATTAAAATATGGGTTACTTCTGAATATGAATAGTCAGATATAAATTACCGGGCATTCGCAAGAATCAGTGCTTCGTCTAGAGGACATAGTTGTACCTGAAGGGTACAACAGAAGAGAATGGAAGAATGAGGCAGCGAAGGTTGATACGAGAGTGAAACAGGTAAGCAAATAAAGCTGAAAGTGCCCCTGAGAAGGAGGGATAGTTATATAAGACTATATTAGGTATTTGCTCTTTGCTAGCATTCGCTAATGCTTTCAGGGCATGGCATGAGCGAAATCCTCGATTATGGCCCCTGGAAAATGTTGCCATCGGTGCTCTATAGATCGTCGCAGTTCTGACAGAAAACATGACCCACGGAAGGCAGTCACTTGTCCCTCGCAACTCACATTTACCTTTCGGAGTTGGATACGTGGTGTTGTTTGATAAGATAATATATAGAATTGGAGATTGGTGTATAAAAACAAAATTAATTTATATAAAAACGACACATATATAAATGTTTATATGTTTATGTGTGTATAAACATATGTATATTTATGTTTTTGTATATATAAACATGTGTGTGTGTGTGTGTGTGTGTTTATATGTTTAAGTGTAGATAAACATATATATGTATATGTATGTTTTATTTATATGTGTATGTAAACATATGTGTGTGTGTGTGTTTGCTTGTATATTAAATATATGTGTATGTGTATATATATATAAGACTATATATATACGTGTTTTATAATATGTCTATATATATATATATATAAACATATATATTCATGCGTGCACACACGTGTATATATATATATATGTACATATAAATATGTGTGTGTGTGTGTGTGTTTGTGTGCATGTATTTGTGTGTGTGTGTGTGTTTTTTTTATATATTTATATATTTGTATATTTGTATATTTGTATATTTGTATATTTATATATCTGTATATTTATATATAAATATATTTATATATTTGTATATTTATATATTTGTATATTTATATATTATATATTTATATATTTATATATTTGTATATTTGTATATTTGTATATTTGTATATTTGTATATTTATATATTTGTATATTTATATATTTGTATATTTATATATTTGTATATTTATATATTTGTATATTTATATATTTGTATATTTATATATTTGTATATTTATATATTTGTATATTTGTATATCTGTATATTAATATATTTGTATATTTATATATTCATATATTTATATATTTATATATTTATATATTTATATATAAACATACACACACACACACACAAACATATATATATATATATACTTTTAAACACACACACACGTGTGTGTGTGTGTGTGTGTACATACAAACACACATATATATAGTTATATATGTGTTTCTGTCTTTCTATGTGTATATATATAATTAAATTTTTGGTATTGATAAAATATGAAATATGTGATTTTTGATTTGGTGTCATTTTTTTTAATGTGAAGAGATTGGGTTTGAATCCATCTTTCCAATACACTAATAATGATATATTTTAAAAATTACCTTTCAATTTTCAAAAAATTTTAATTTATGAATTCAGAAATTTGGTTTCTCAGTTCGTAATAGTAATTTCTAAATAAATTAAATAAATTTCTTTTTTTCAAATTTTGGAAGATAAAATCGGATTGTAATTTTAGTACAAAAAATTTTAATTATTTTAGAATCTAGTATATTTTTTTAAGGGGAATTATGTTTGGTGTACTCCCTCATAAGTATTTAAAAATATGAAACTAATATTTTATCATTTGAAAAAAAGTCACCAAGCTATATATAAATTAAAATCAATGCACTCAAATTCATAAGTCTTAAACTACCCTCGCCTATCTCCCTTGTCACTCGCCCTCATCAACACCATTGCCCCTCACCTTCATCCTTGCTCCTTGCCCGTCTCTCCTCGCCCCTTGCCCTTCTCCACAAGCTCCATTATGGAGCTCATCGGGCTTTAGTGAACTTCATCATGGAGCTCGTCAAACTTTAGTGAGCTCCACAATGGAGCTCATGGAGAGGGGCAGGGGAGAGGGCAAGGGCAAGGACGAGTGCTAGTGTAAATGAAGAAGAGTGAGAGTAATTTAGGACTAATTAATGTATAGTTTGGTGTATTTTTTTCAAATATTTTTAGACGAGCACCCCAAAACATAATTTCTCCTTTTTTTAATGATGAAAGTTGGTGTACCAAAATACAAATATTTTATATTTGGTACCCCAAAACATATATATTTTTTAGAAATTGCAATACACGTGATATAAAGTATATGCTATGATGCCATATCCCTTTTTTTTTAAAAAAACTTTCATATATTTTTTGAAAAATATATACTATATATACAATTGTCAAAAACATTGTGTGTGTGTGTGTGTGTGTATTCAAAACATATATAAAGTATATGCATACTTTTTATACAATAAATAAATAAATAAATATATATATAGTAAATGTATTATTTCAAAAAATATATGTGCAACATATATTTTTTGAAAAACATATACACAACAAATATTCTATATACTATGATGCCATATACACATAACAGATATTCTAATGTTTAAACAGTTTATTTTAAGTTTAAATGAGTAATTTATCCTGAAATTTTATTTATTTTTTTCTTATTTTGATCTTAAATAGTTAAAATCAACTGTGTGTGTGTGTGTGTGCTTGTGTGTGTGCTTTTGTGTGTGCTTGTGTGTGTGTGCTTGTGTATGTGTGTGTCTGTGTGTGCGCGTGCGTGCGTGTGTGTTACTTATTTAATACTTAGCAAATCCAATAAATCATTATTTAATCGTACGAGCGTTATTTTGGTACACAAATTATTTTTCTTATGAATCATTGTTTAGCAAATCCAGCTAGTTTATACTTAATGTTCGACAAAAAAATAAGTTTAAAGACTTTGATGATTTTTTTTTTTTTGTAAACGATGGTTCAGGCAAGTATATATTGAATATTTATGCTTGTTTTATGTCCAACATTGTCCAACATATCCATTTTATTCTTACTTATCCATTGAATTTGTTTATGTTCAGAAACACATTAATATCATTTGTAGTACATGTGAATTTATCTATATGATTATTATATATTTACACAAAATCAAATGTAGTAATAAGTTTAGGCATTGTCTGAAAAATTTATTTAAATATGTTTAGTTTTTAAGTTGTCATATCTATCATGACTTATGTTGTCACAAATACAAATTTTTGTTTTATGAATACCATGATTTAGATGAATATGATTCAATGTTTTTCATTTTTATTTTACCATACTTCCTTATTTATTTAAATTTTGTATTTTTTTACATTATAGTACCTAATCATATATATTTGAAAAGCACGAACTGCCCATCTTATGGATCCATTCCATCATGGTGCATACTTCACCAATCTATTGAATGATGGAATACAATTAGATGATGAGGTTATAGTCAATCTTCTCCAATATCTCTTCAAGTAGAATCCACCACCAAAAAACAAAGAGGTGACAATTTTACTTCAGAAGAAGACATTATGATTATCTTGACATAGCTTAATATTAGTTTGGATGCTGTGCAAGGAAATGAGCAAAAGTCCAAGACATATTGGCAAAGGGTTTGTAAATTCTTCCATCAATACAAGCCTAATGGATGCCCTATTCGTAGTCAAAATTCTTTGATGAATCATTGGTAGACAATTCAGTTAGCCACTAATAAATTTTGTGGGTGCTTTGCACAAATTGAAAGAATAAATTAAAGTGGTTTGACAGATAAAGACAAGGTTTGAAATAACATTTTCTTACAAAATATTTTTCTTTTAATTGACATTATAAGAAATTTCTTTTCAAATTTTTTAGATTCGTGATGCTAAGAACATATACAAGGAACTATATAAATTTTCTTTTCTATTTGAATATTGTTGGACTGAATTAAGATATCAACCAAAATGGATAGAGGAATTTCAAGCAAAGAAGAAAAAAATAAAACATAATGATACTCCTTGCAGCTCATTGCTTTCTACATCGGACTCCGTAAATTGTGGAGATGAAGTTGGGTCATATGGATCCTTAGACAAACCATTGGGTAGGAAAGCTGAGAAAGCGCTACTTCAAAAATATAAGAGCAATGAAGCTGGAAGTGATGCCAAAAAACATGAACTTGTTAATCTTTTAGTCATGATGTAGGAAGAGAAAAAAGTAGCGAATGAGAAGAAATTTATAATGATGGAAAAATCTTATCTTCAAGAATAATAATGTCTACTACAAGAGGAGCAATGTCTACTACAAGAAGAGTAACATATACATCAATAGAAAGAGAAAATGAAAATTGAGCAAATAAGAGAGAAAGATCGTATAATGTCGATGGATACGAGTTGCATGTCAAAGTTGCAAGCTAAATATTAAAAATGCTGCCAAATTGAAATATTAGGAAAGAAGATGTAATCTTTTCTTTAATAGACAAATTTATAAATGCAAGCTGAATTTTAATAATGATACAAGTACTATAAAAATATTTGATCAAGTAGTGCCTAGTAATTTCGATGCATATTCCATTAATGTTCGACTAGATCTTCTTTGTCTCTAATATAATGTCGAGTATTAATAAATTTAAGTAGTTGCGAGCTCTGTTCAAGTATGACCATGACAGTGAGACACTCATCCATTGTATCATAAGTAAAGTCTAACTAATGAGCGTTCCTCTCATATTCGATAATCATGTTATGTAATATTATGCACGTCTTCAAAATATCTTTAAGCACTTCATGTTTCTAAAAATGTGCTGGTCCACACACAATAGAAAATCATTATTGGAACACTCCAAATGCTCGCTCAACATTCTTTATTACTGATTATTGAGATTTTGTAAAATCACTACAACAAAAACCATAATCAATGACGCTTAAAAAGAGTCATTATATATATATAATGTCGCTTATCGATAGCGTCATCTGCTAGCGTGACATAAAAAGTCTATACATATAATGTATAATGATGTTTTTTTGCAGCGTCATTGAATCATACCTTGACGCTAAAATAAAGTGTCATTTTTATTAACAATGACGCTTTATTTTAGCATCAAGGTATGATTCAACGACACTGCAAAAAAACGTCACTATATGTTGTAGTTATCATAATTTTTTTTAATACTATGACACTTAGTAAAAGCGTCAAAGAAGATTATGATTTAAATAAATTTAAATATTATTGTAAATATATTTTCACCTGTTATTGTAATACTGCATGCACATAAGAACAACATTCTTTACAATCCATACCAAGAATATAGTTTTCAAGTACAAAGGGGAACTCGGACTTCTTACAAATCAAAAAATATATATAACACAATTTCAACATTCATTTCTTAAATTCAATTCAAAATTTTTGATATATGCAACCCAATTGTGCCTTATCTCCATAAAACTGGTTCCTGCTAGCCTGACAAAGTTGAGAGTTAATTTCCAAATAAGGTAATCTGCATACAAAAAGATGAATAATAAATACTTATACTTGCAGAAAAAAATATATTATAGAGCATTGGAAAAAAAAACAAGAATGATAATAACATATCATAAAAATAATTTATATAACAATTGACATATACGATTAAACAAATTTAACAATAACAAAAATAGAGTTACTAGTAATGGATAAAATATAAAGCAGGAGATTTATCAATTATGGCATAAAATTTTTGATGAGGTATGTTTTTTAAAGTGAAGATTTTTTTGAGCCCTGCATTAAGAAAAGAAAGATTTGTTACCAATAAATGCTTCATTCTATAATAAGAAGGGAAAACTCACATATTAACAATGTCTTTAAGATCATCTGAAGGTTGATGATGCAAGGAATCAAGGTAATAGGTGATCAAAGTCATTATGTCAAGTACCACCAATACCCAATGACAACTATAAAAGTAACATTAGTGTAACAATATTACATTTATAATTTGATAAATATGCATACTTATAATCTTACTTATGTTAAATAACTTACACTGGGTTATATGGAATAAAAAAAAAATCTGCAATATTTGCATTCATCAACCGATTAGCTATAACACTTGACCTATTTTTTTTGCTTGCTTCTCCCAATCTAGCTTTGGAAACCAAGGTTGGATTTACAAAAATAAATCGCTCTGCCTCTTTAGCATCAATCATCTTTGTATGCAAGTGCCTGATTTAATTTTACACAATATTTAAAAGTTTTAATATTTTAATTTAACTAATATTAAATACAATTCTCATTATGAAAAATTAAAGCATAAATAAGATAGTTAAAATATATGAAAAACATTTTATATATTTCTCTTACCATATATAGAACATAAGGCAATTATATGATACCTCTATTGATGATATTATGATATTCATATCTTCTTTCATGAGGAAGGTCTTAAATGACTGTCCAAAAACCTCCTCTATGAAAATTGTGGATAAATAACAATTTGACAGTCACCATCTTATTGTGATACTTAGAAAAAAATTAACACTCAAGAATATTCAATGAATCAAAAATCATTTATAAATATTAGAGTAATCAAGAAAAATATATTTAGCCACCCAAAATATTATCATGTTCCATTATGGAATAGATTCGCATTTTGGAATATTATCAATCAATTAGTTAATTTGTGGTTATAACTTTAGGTGCTAATGAGACGAGACAATTCACAAGCTACTTGGACTCAATACAATTAAAATTCGATCAAAACTCAACTCGTGTAAGATCAATTCGAGTTCGAGCATGACTAAAAATGTTAACTAGTTTAGTCGACAAACTAGTAACTTGACTCAAATAGATCACAACTCAAAAATTTTTGTATATAAAATTTTAAATTTTTTTTATTTATCTCTATTTTAGGAGATGAAATATATAATATATCTCTATTTTTTTATTCTTAAAAATCATACATTTTTATTATTTATGTAGTTATAGATATATTTATTTTTAAAATATTTAATTTTCTCTAAAGAAAAGATATAATTAAATAAGATATTATTTTATAATTTATATTAATAAATTAATATTATAATGAATATATAAAAACTATTATTATAATTTATATCCAAATTATAAATCAGGCATTATACATTTTTATATAAATTTTAATAGTTTTCAGCTTACTTTTTATTTTATCTAAGCTTAATGTTCTAACATTAACAACTAATTTTAGGAGAATTGTATAATTTTTTTACCAAATCAAACAAAATCCAATGTTGGATTCCACCCACTTACAATATTCAATGGAATGGTTGCATAGTTGTTGCATTAAAGAAAACATGGTTCAAGGTGGGTCATGTGTCAGAAGGCAAATCACATGCCCACCCTTATCACACCCAACCCATGATATTTTTTGTAGCTATCATGTATGCTCAAATCACAGTCTCACAAGCACCACCCCAAGACCCAACATGACCCATGTCAAGCATAAGACTCGAACCAAATTTAGTCTAGACGGCTAATAAGTTGGATCAAACTATGCTACAGATACACAACGAACAAGGGTCACTCCATCATACCTCCATTATCAACATATAACACTACAATTTAATCATCAAAGCATACATTTTTCCTTGAAACTAATTATTCTAGTAGTTTTTTAGACGTGTTTAAACCATCACTAATGTATAAAAAATTGTCATTACATCTACCCTGAGGTTGGTAAGAGAGATTGGGTAAAGGGTGAAAAAAAAACTATTCTAGCAGTTTTTACTTCATTATGACAGTAATTTTCCATGAACAAATAAGGTATTGTCAAATAAAATGCTAAGCTAGGAAAGATGAGACAATGTTAAGGAAAAGGATACTTGGAATGATGAAGCTTTCAGAAATAGTAAATCAGGAGGTATCCACTAAGTGAAGCTACTAAACTTAATAAACAACATCGCAAGGTCTACACAAAATATACAAATAAATAAAGTTTCACATCACACTCCAAACAGGCTACATACCAGGCTTCTTATACATAGAGACAAACATCTACTTGATGCATTTGAAGCTTAAAAATAAAAACTTTTAAAGATTACTAATAGGATGGGTATGGTATACTACTACTCCTATCATAGCTTCCGGACCTTAACTGGCCGCCAGACCCAAGTGGCGACCCAGAAAGTATCTGACCCAAATCATAAGAAATGCCAAAGAAAGGTGACTCATATGCATTGGGGTGGTTCATGCTATTAGGGAAGGCTGGCACTAAATAAAATCAAAAAGTATACAACACAAGAGATGCTGAAGAAAATAGACCCATAAAAGAATCACAACTCATGAAAGTTCTAGAAGTATGATACCTCCTGAATAACAAAAGGGAGAAGAATAGGACGATCCCCTACATGACTCAAACAATCGCTTGGATTAAAGTGAGTTTTCACTTCCACTCAGCAGCAAAGGAGAATGCATTGGTATTCCAGATGAATTTGGGGAAGAAACAATCACATTACAGACGTTCTGCAGTTTATATTGCACAGAAATCTGCACAAATAAGAGTTTTGCTAGTTTAATTCATAATAGGCAAAATCATGTCCAATGGGCAGTAGGAGAAACTACAGGAAGTACAACAACTGGATCCAGCAGAAGAGATAAATTCACATACGGTCAAATGCTTGTAGAAAATAATGGACACACCGTATACTTTAGGGTACGATCATAGATAACCACTAGACAAGAGAAAAGCTTGACAGCATAGTCTGCAATCTCACAAGTTTCATATTCTGCAAAAGCATATCCTTTGAATTTGTCACTCTCCTTATCCCGAGCAAAGTGCAACTTCAGAACTCTCCCAGCTTGAATTAAAATATCATACAAAATCCTATCGCTCACCCTCTCATCCAAATGCCCTGAAAAAATTATCACAATATATAATATAAAGATGTTCCGTGAATACTTAGAGAATCAAGATATTGGATGCACAGAGAAACAAGATAATTAATGGAAGAAAAATTTTGTCGAGCAGTTGGTGAGCAGAAAATATGGAGCTTGCTCTTTTCTGTCTGTTACATTCATGACCCAATCAGTCTTCAAATAGGCATTAAAGATAAATTGAAAAACACCCCACTATGTGGGAGAACACTCCCACTGACTTTACAAAATAAACTACCACAACTTAAACGAAAATTAAGGAAAAGACTAAGTATAAGTCAACAACTAAAATGGGTAAAGAGTAGGTAGTTAATGGTGTTTTGTTTGAAGTTGTACTGACAAGAACGTAACCAAAACAATGTTGAGATGTGGTAGTGGTTCATGTAATGACCTAAGTATGCTGACGACTACTGATTGCCAATAGGTTAACCTCGTCAATTCTAGTGATTCAATGTGCTATTTTTTGATAAAAATTAAATGTATGGAAGAGCAGATACAATTAGAAACTTAATAGGAAAACTTACAAGATACTACAAATATGACCAATGATTTCGGAGACGCGAGCTTGAAGCCGAGCTATTGGAAATGGCCGAACGTGATGAAGAAGACGCGCAAGTCTTTCTAGTGATCGATTCTTCATTATATTAAATTAAGTTAAAAATAATAATATTAAATTAACCACATAATTTTATTAAATCACCTTATATTTACATTATATTTTTATTTCTCTTAGGGATAAATTAAATATTAACAAATTAATTTTAAAATTAAATATTATTACTTATTTTATCAATAAAAAACTCAATTTTGAATGTAAAAATATTTAGATATTTTTAAATTTTATCATAAGTTTCTGTTTATTTTTAATAAATAATTTTCAACTAAAATTTGATAATAATTATTATTATTATAGAGTAAAAATAAAAATATTATTAATTATTAAAAAAAAAATAAATAATAAATTCAAAATTAAATTTTTCACATCCACGACACTAATAAAAGTGACAAGGTTTTTAATTTTCAACCCCTTATTCCTTGGAAATTTTTAAGGAGGTAAGAAATTTTCCTAACCTATTAGTCTTAACAATGATACATCTAGTAAGTGTCATTAAATGTCTACTTACAAATATAATAATAACATTTTATAAAAGCGTCAAAATATAAAGCGTCATTAATTTTAAGTTTTGTTGTAGTAACAATGATACTTCTAGTAAGTGTTATAAAAACTTAATACATTTTCCAAATAATGACGCTTTTAGAAAAGTGTCATTAAATGTCTAATTACAAATAGTATAATGACATTTTCTGAAAGTGTCAAGATATAAAGCGTCATTAATTTGTTGTTTTGTTGTAGTGAATGTATTTACTTATTGCCTTTTGGACATGGAATTGTTTTGATAAATATTGCTTATTTTATATATATACCATCAGCAAGGTAATACCCC
Organism: Sapria himalayana; assembly: GCA_029783825.1. Classification (NCBI taxonomy): domain Eukaryota; kingdom Viridiplantae; phylum Streptophyta; class Magnoliopsida; order Malpighiales; family Rafflesiaceae; genus Sapria; species Sapria himalayana. Next base: position 785,916 of record JAREIK010002286.1, on the reverse strand, counting down.
ATTATATAATCATTTATGTTGACTGTGAAATTGGCTGAAGAAGGTCAACCTTCTAAAAAGAGAGCAAAAATAGAAGAATGTTCTAATACGTTAATATCATTATGAGATCCACATACCCAAAAAAAGGTATGCCAGATCTATTAATCACATGAAGCGACTGCTTCCAAAATTATTGTTGGTCTATTGATGTGACCAAAATACATACATTTTTTATGCTGTTGGACAATTCTTCTATTTCCAATACACATAATCAAAGTTACCAAACATCCTAGGAAATCCATGATTGACACTCATTGATAATAATCTAGCAATGTTATCGTTGTTTGGTAACCTAAGTATTCATTGAAAAAAATTGCTACTACTACTCTCACAAATCTTTTTAAACTTTTTATTGCAGTGATTTCATCAATCCTTACATAATCATCAATATCATATGCTGCAACTCCATAAGAAAGCATCCTTATTGTGGCTGTCATCTTTTGAAGAGAAGACAGGGTAGTAATTCCATCAACATTGTTTTTTTAATAAAATATTGGTCATAATTTTCTACTATCAATAGAAAATGATGAAAAAGGGTTTGAACTCATTCAAAACCTTTTTCGAAATAAATTTGGGGGATAAATAGGTGGTTCAGCAAAATAATCACAAAATAATTTCTCATGCCATAAAACTTGATTGCGAAAAATAACTGAATGACCATGAATGGAACCACGACGTACACAAGAGCTTTTCTCATTATTGAGTTCATTAATTTCAATAACACAGATTGTTATTATCTCCAATTAATCATCCGAGTTAGAATCATTACAAATAATGTTCATAAGAGGATGTCGAACAATAATATTAACATAATGAGTAATGTAATGCTAACAAATATATTTAAGATATATGACAATAATAGATGAAAGATGCTATTTATATATATAAACAAAAATATGGTTGTTGTAAATATTACAAATCAAAATATAATCATTATAAATATGCGCGTTGTAAAAATTAGTGTTTAAATTTTAAAATTTTCAAAATTTGAATTTAATTTATATGGTGATGACATGATATTTTATATAGTATTTTAGATATTATTTTTGAAATTTAATTATGGGAGAATTATGACATTTAGAAACTAAACTTGTGCTACTAATAATTTTTAAAAAGTCACAAAACTAAAAATAAATTAAAAATATGGGAACCCTAAACTACCCTTGCCCCTCTACCCTCTCCTCTGCTCCTCGCCCCTTTCTCACCCTTGCCCTTCCATTGCTCCTTTCATGGAGCTCCAACAAGCTCGAAGTGAATCTCACTGGAGCTAGAAGAGCTCCTTCGCGGAGCTCAAAGAGCTCAATGAAGGAGCTCCACGTCGCCCTCACTAGAGCTCCAGAGAGCTTGACATGGAGCTTGATGAGATCTTTCGTGGAGTTCGTGGAGTTTAGTTGAGCTCCATGAAGGAGCTTGTGGAGACAAGTGGGGGGAGAGGGGCGAGAGGTGAGGGCAGACAGGAAGGGAAGATGGGCGAGGGCGAGAGTGAGGGGCTAGGGCGTGAGTGAGGGTGATGGGTGAGGGGCCAGAGTGAGAGGGGAGAGTAGTTTAGGACTTACGAATTCGGGTGCTAAAATTTTTAATTTATTTTTAATCTTATGATTTTTTTAAAAATATCAAAATTTTAGTTTCTAAATGTTAAAAATTTTTGAGGAAACACCTCAAAACTTAATTCTTTAAAAATTTTTCAGTTTCATTGCGAATTTTGGGAGAGCACTCGAACGCGCAACCATATTAACAATGAAATGCCACCCAGCCTCATTTTTTATTGCGAATTCTATCTTTATTCTTCAGCTGCGCCTTGCAAGCTGATGAATTTACACATGGACTCTAGTTTGCAATGTTTTTTCAGGAACGACGTTTTTGGTTTCACGGCGAGCGTGGTGAGCAATCGAACCATCTAAAGTGGTCGGTGCTGTGCAATTTTATTACGGAAGCAAGTGGAAGGCGATAATACAGAGAGCAAAATTGTTCTTATCATCTAAAGTGGATACCTCGAGAAGCCATTGTTGTCCATCCACATGTCCATCAAAACTGCGCCCGCTGAGCATATTTTCATATTTTCCAGTGATTCTAGAAGAAACTTACCAAGATCTGCTAGAATAAAGTCGAATTTCTACTCAAACACACTGATCTATTCTAGGCGCAACCAATTCAGCATGCGCGTGCCTTGGAAGACGCCCTCGTTGATTGAGCCAGACGGGGGAGATTTGGTGGATCTGTTGGTTCCTGTTAGAGAGAGAGAAGCTAAAACATCGGAGGCAAAATCAATGCCAAAGGTGAGGCTCACCAAGATTGACGCAGAGTGGGTTCGTGTGATCAGCGAGGGCTGGGCCAGCCCATTGAGAGGCTTTATGAGAGAATCCGAGTACCTGCAGAGCTTGCACTTCAATTCTCTGCGAACGAAAGATGGGACTATCGTCAACATGTCTCTTCCCATTGTCTTGGCAGTTGACGATGCTGCCAAAGCAAGCATTGGGCCATCCAAAGATGTCGCCCTAGTTTTTACCGATGACCGATTGATTGCTATTCTTAGAGGGTACTTCTTATTGAAGCCATGGAATTTGTAAAGCTTGGCTCAGGCATTATGAATATTCAAAATAATGTCTTCTGGTTTCATGTTTATTGCAGTGTTGAAATATACAGGCATAATAAAGAAGAAAGGATTGCGAGGACATGGGGCACCACTGTGCTGGGATTGCCATACGTGGAGGAATCCATTGCTGCAGCAGGAAATTGGCTCATTGGTGGCGATCTGGAAGTGCTTAATCCTGTCCAATATAATGATGGGCTCGATCACTACAGGCTTTCTCCTCGACAGCTTAGAGAGGAGTTTGCAGGGCGCCAAGCTGATGCTGTTTTTGCATTCCAATTGAGGAATCCCGTGCATAATGGGCATGCACTATTAATGAATGACACTCGAAGTCGACTCTTGGAAATGGGTTATGAAAATCCAATTCTACTGCTTCATCCTCTAGGAGGATTCACAAAGCTTGATGATGTGCCTCTATATGTTCGGATGGAACAACATAAAAAGGTTATGCTTTCTTTCTTTATTTTTTCTCTGATGGTCATGAGTGTTTGTGCCAACTTGCACGCACGTCAACTATTAGCATGGGGGTTGTCTCTCTTATTTTTTTGTCTTTGGGTAAGTTTGGCTGATCGAATTTCATCCAGGCTAGAGGTGATAGCCAAATTTAGGATTTTTACAAAATTTACCACCTAGAAGCATGCTCCCTTCTCATTGGATCGGCTAGTGAGATATGTTTGCTTTTTTGTGTTATAGTAGCTCAAAGTTCATCTGTCTATGTATTATATGATATTATTATTATTATTATTATATATGATTATTTAAATACTGATATATTGGATCTCATAAGAACATCAAAATTAAATGCGTTTGAATGAGAATAATATTATGATGATTGGTTATTTGAATAATTTTTGTGTTACATATATTAAAGTTCATGTATTGGTATGATGATAAGTAATTTTTTCAAAGGGTGGTATGTTTCATGTTTGGGATGTAGGTGTTAAACAGCTTATTTTTTGGCCCAATTAGGCTGGCATGCCGTGCCAAGCATGTCATGCTTCAATATCATGCCGTGCCATGTCTGGCATGACATGATTGCTTGGTGGGAAGGACTAGCACGGCCCGTGGCCCAAAATCGGCCTGATTTTGGGCTGATTTGGGCTGGGTTGGCCTTTTTTTAGAGAATTAAGGTTTCAAGCACCACGCCACCATCGCCTGTCGGGTGTCGCCGCATCGTCAACCTGTCTGGCATCGCTCGGTGTGTTGTTACCCATGCCTTGCCCATGTGCCAGGCACCTGTGCCGTGCCTGGCACGACATGCGAGCCAAAAATCCTCAACACGGCACGACATGATTCGTGCCAAGGGTCTGCCTGGAATGAGCTCGGACATGGTATTGTAGTGTGTTGTGCTGGGCTTTGGGCTAGGCCCAGGCCACCCAGCTCGTTTGACACATCTAGTTTGAGATTTATCAAATATAATTTTTTGTGATATAGTTGCTCTTATCAATTGGATCAACCACTGAGATAAGTTTTCTTTTTTGTGATGTAGTTGCTCAAAGCTTATTTGCCTATGTATTATATGATATTATTATTATGATTATTATTATATGTGATTATATAAATACTAATAAATTAAATCTCATAAGAATATTAAAATTAAATATATTTGAACAAGAATAAAACTAGGATAATTAATTATTTAGATAATTTTTGTGTTATTGTATATATTAAAGTTTATGTCTCAGTATCATGATACGTGCTATACTATAGAGGGTGCTTTCTTATTGAAAATTAGTTTATGTTCTTTATTCTTAATATCTTTATTATTATTATTATTATTATTATCATCTTTATCAAAGCTTATTCTTGGCATTATTAAGATTATTTACATGCGTTTTAGTTTGATAAATAAAGTGACCTATTTCATCTTGTTTTCCTAGGTTTCATATTTTGAATTTTCAAATTTTTATAGATAAAAAGATAAATAAGAATATCATCATAGATGATTTGATCATGTCCGATGTAGAATTCCTAGTGCACTAATTAGAAAGTTTGGCATTGTCTGAGTGAAAGCTAAACAAAAAAAGAATTAGAGGGTGACCTGAAAGGAATTTAGTATAATTTATAAATAAAATTTAATAATTAAATAAAAAAAGAGTAAATTAAAAAAAGCAAATTAAAAAAAATATAATCTATATAATTATTCCCAAATAATTAGGATAAAGTTTTATTGTGCTCAATTTAACACAACCTACAGAGTGTGCTTTTGTATAAAAGTTATTTTATTTCTTAGTTTTTAATATCTTTGTTGTCAGAATCACCATTAATGCTCATTGTTGGTATTGTTGAAGTCGCTCACACTTAATTTTTAATTTGTTAAGTAGTGTAATCTTTCCTATTTTGTCCTTTAGAAAAAATCTCATCTCGTGCCTTGTTTTATCATCTTTATTGAAATTTTTAATATTGTATTTCCTTGTGAAACTCTTTTTCCTAAAATATCTTTAGAGGTTATACACAGCGTACAATATTTTTACTCAGCACTAAGTTTGAGAGAAGCTAATATCTTGACTTTTTTACCCCTAAAAATTAGAGAGATTATGTTTGAAGAGTCTTGAATCTGGTACTTATTACATTCATTGGACAAAGATAATTGTTATCACACCAAGGTACGATCTTAAACATAAATTACCTTTTTTTTTTTTTTGATTTTTTTTTCAGTGATAATAAAATTTTATTTTCATTGAATTTTTTTTAGGTATTTTTTTTTTCTAAATTATTTTTTGATTTTAAAAATTAGTGTCTTGATACTTGCTGAAGGAACTCCCAGGTGGAGGTTCACCTTATGTGCATGCTTAGGTGGATGCACACCTTATAGGCAGACCATTGTGCTGCACTCTCCCCCATCTGTATGTTCTAGATAGTTGGAATATACATTTTCACTAATTTTTAAAAGTCTAATTTATCTAATATTTTTTATTAATAATATTTTTTCTTATATAAATAATTACTAACTTAATCATTTCAAATTCATTGTGGTTTATATATATTTTTTTATTTTATTTTTTTGTGAGCATCAAGCTCGTGGGCTCCTTAGTTTTTTTTTTTTTTTGTCTATTATATAAGAGTATTTAATATATGATATTTATACTGAATATTATTTTATTTCTTGCATTTTAGTTAATAACATGGTATCAGAGCAATATGTGTGTATTTGGGTAAGAGCTTACGGACCCTAGAAGAGGCAGACACATGCATAGTGATAGCAAATGCATGTGGTGATAGAAAATGTGCACAGCGACATCAAATGGGCGTAGCTAATGGCGCATTGTTGGCAACAATAGGCATGCTTTACAGTGGGCATGTGGTGGTGGTGCGCGGTGTGCGACGTCTTTTTTTGATTGGCAAATTGGAACCCTCGGTGGGCATGATGGTGCACATCGGCCAATAGCTCATAAGCACGTGCAATCGGCCTTAGGAGGGATGCTTGGTAGCAGGCACATGGTGGTGGTGTTGGGCACATGACATCTTTTTTGATCTGCAAACCAAAGCCCCTTATGAGCATGGTGGTGCACATTAGCACGTGCTGATGAACTGGGGTGAACAACGGCAAGTGGTGGTTCTTGATGGTATTCTTAATAGAAACCCTAACTAGGGTTCTAGCAGTTTTGTAAAAAAAAAACAAAAAAAAAAATGGATTTAGGTGCAATTATATTTTATTTTTGGAGGAATCATGATTTTATGATTATTGATAATAGAATTAACTATCATAGTCGAGGAGTCTTAATGTTCATTTAATTAGGGTTAGCTATATGAATTTTTATTGTAGCTAAATCTTAATGTTCATCTAATCAGGGTTAGCTATATGAATTTTTAGTGTGGATTTGGGAAAGCAGGTGTTAGAAGAAGGAATTCTCGATCCCGATACAACCGTAGTGGCAATATTCCCTTCACCCATGCTCTATGCAGGTCCAACCGAAGTTCAATGGCACGCAAAGGCACGGATCAATGCTGGCGCCAATTTTTACATAGTTGGTCGAGACCCTGCCGGCATGGCTCACCCAATAGAGAAGAGAGACTTGTATGACCCAGAACACGGAAAGAAGGTTTTAAGCATGGCTCCTGGCCTGGAGAAGCTTAACATTTTACCGTTCAAGGTTGATTCTCTATATGTCTCTCTCGCAATCACTTGTATTTGTGTGTGTGTGTGTGTGTGTGTGTGCTTATATATCTATATCTTTTTTATATGGGCCTTGAGGCCCAACTCATTTGTTATTATATGAGCCTTTGGGGCCCATGGTTGGAGCAGATAAGGTCCTCATCCCAACCGTATGAGTATGACATTTGGCTAAGACACCTTGAGATATATATCTGACATCCCTGGGATCGAACTTGTGTCCTCCATGATTAGGTGGCATTTTCTCATTTGCCAATCAGACTACCATATTGTTGATTAACAGTCACTCTATGCTAAGAAATCATTCATTTTAGGTGGCAGCATATGACACGAGGGCAAAGAAGATGGCATTCTTCGATCCGTCTCGTGCTCATGATTTTCTCTTCATCTCTGGAACTAAGGTAAACACATTGTTACCCCTCCTAATGTTCAAAATTTGAACTTTTTTTAGAAATGCTGATTAGCTAAGCATAAACTAGAAGTGGCAAATGGGTTGCCAAGCAGTTTCTTGTGTGGGCTAGTGTTGGACCTAGCCCTAGTTAAGAAGATGGTCTTGAGTGTGGTGAATGATTTGGCTAGCCTGGGTCAAACCTAGGCTAGACGGGATCGAACATATCCTAATATGGTCAGGACCTAGGCTAGCTTGGATTTGAATCGTGTCAGGCCTGGCAGGGGTCAAACCACCGGCTTGACTCGGCTCAACACTGCATGGGTTGCCAACTAGACCACTAGTCCATGTCGGGCTACCGCTTTTGATAGGCGTGTTGGCCAGGCACGGCCTGTCTGTCATCGCTAAGCTAGACATGCCATAGATCATCGTATCCTGTTTATCATTGCCATTATTTTGTAGATGAGGAGTTATGCTAGAAATGGGGAGAATCCACCAAATGGTTTCATGTGCCCTAGTGGTTGGGATGTTCTTGTGGAATATTACAAGAGCTTGTAAGCCTAATGTTTTGATAAGAAAAAAAAAAACACAAACCCACATGCGCATCACTATCATTTTTTATTCAATAATCTATTCATTTTTTGCAAGAGTTCGCATGTGTTCTTTCTCTGTGTGTTTGTGTATCAATTAATTTCAAGTAGTTAAGATAAGATTTGATTGGTGATATATATATATATATGTATGTATGTGCGAGTGGTGCGTGCGTATGTGGTGCGTGCGTGTGGTGGGTGCATGTGGTGCGTGCGTGTGGTGCGTGCGTGTGGTGCGTGCGTGTGGTGCGTGCGTGTGGTGCGTGCGTGTGGTGCGTGCGTGTGGTGCGTGCGTGTGGTGCGTGCGTGTGGTGCGTGCGTGTGGTGGGTGCGTGTGTGGTGTGTGCGTGTGTGGTGTGTGCGTGTGTGGTGTGTGTGTGCGTGGTGTGTGCGTGTGTGGTGTGTGCGTGTGTGGTGTGTGCGTGTGTGTATCAATTAATTTCAACTAGTTGATATAATTTAATTAACTATAATATGTATGTGGGTGTATTAAATAATTTAAAATAATTGAGATATAATTTGGTTGATGATATATGTGTGTCAATTAATTTAAAGGAGTTGAGATACAATTTAATTAATGATAGTGTGTGTGTGTGTGTGTTTGTGTGTGTGTGATTGTGTGTGTGTGATTGTGTGTGTGTGATTGTGTGTGTGTGATTGTGTGTGTGAATTAATTTAAATTAGACAAGACTTGATAAACATGTGCATTAGTCAAAAAAAAAAACGTGCATTAGTAAAAAAAACGTGCATTTGTCCAAAAAACGTGCATGTCAAAAAAAAAAAAAAGTGCAATTGTGGATATACAGCTTATTTTTTAAATTTTTTTTCTATTTGCATCTTTTATAATTTAATTTCAAATTTAATTTCCATTATTAATTTATTCACATCGAATATGTTTTTTTTACGAGTTTTATGATCCAAAGAGCTTCCACAAAAATAAATAACTGGTGAGGGTTGCAAATATGTACAACAACATCAAGAAAAGAAAGAACGCGGGGGTAGAGGGGAAGGCAGCAGATGACGCTATCCGGCAAGAGGCTTCTGCTTGTATCCAGACTTGAGCCTGTCGTGAAGTTTCTCCCTGGACTTCCTCTTCTTGTCCATCTTCATCCTGTACCTCTGCTCCCTCTCTCTCTCGTAGGCCCCCTCCCAGTGCACCTCCCCGGTGAAGGGCCACAGCCATCTCTCTCTTGGGCGGTCGCCATCGTCTGCTGCCTCTGCCAGGTCTTCGTCCATGCTCTTCAGCAGCGAGGAAGCGAAGAACTTGCACCACATCCTCCCCCTTCTCTGGTTCGTCGGGTGCTGCTCCTCCAGCGCGCCACCGTGGGGGTCGAGATAGACCATCTTCCTCGAACTGTGATAGGCCCAGACATTGACCAGCAGCTCCGTCATCCGGCAATAGCAGTGTCTTCTCTGTCAGATTTTTGATAAAAAAAAACAAAAAAAAAAAAACTGTTGCTTTTTCTCTCTTTTTTTGTGCGTTTCTGCGGTCTAAGTGGAAGTAGCAGGCGGGGGGGTGGTAGGGTGGGCGGAACTTGCCTCGATCTCAGTAGAGCTCAAGATACATGAACTGGTGGTGTTGGAGAGGAGGGCATGAACAGAATCGACGAACATCCTGAAGCCAAATCAGGAGGAATTTCAAGGAGATTTTTAAAAAAAGAGAAAAAAAAAAAAAACTGAAAAAGTCGACCACGTCCATGTTCATCATCAGAATCAGTGTTGTTGCCTGGAAAACATGGCGAACTCCACGAAGGAGGCAGTTGGCATCACCCAGCTATGGAGCGCAGACCAGTAGCCTCCATCTTCTGGCATAGGGGGGAGAGCTGGCACGTGTGATGGCAGATCGTACATGTGGCGGAAAGCATCTTCAAAAACACTTCTGCACCCAACAATTTTTCAAACACACTTCATTTCTTACTCTAACGGCTACCCTCCTCCTCCTCCTCCTCCTACCAGGCTTAGAATTGAATGTTGACACAACACATTTCAGGCCATCACTGCCGACTACTCTCAAAACCATGGCAAAAAAAAAAAAAAAAAAACTCATTTTTGCTTTAAAATAATCTAGTTCATGCCAACTAGCCCAGACTAATAAGGATATCCACAATTATCAACACACACACACACACACACACACACACACACACACACACACACACCAGCAATATGATAGTTCAATTGATATAAAAGAACGAATACTCTAACCCTAGGAACCTAAGTTTGACCCTTAGGGATGCAGAACACTCTCTCAGGATGTTTGTCTGATCATTTATCATGCTGTTGGAATGATGATCTTACCTACACCCATCCATCACGAGGTATATATATGAGCCAAAGAATAATATGAGTTGAGTACTTGAGTTTGATACATAGAAAAAATAAGAGGTAACTCACGCACGCGCACACACACACACACACATATATTAATATATACACACACACAAACATACACCAACAATATGATAGTCCAATTGATAAAAGAGAATTAAAACTTAAATCATGGAGACAAAGAGTTCAATCCTTCAGTGATGCAAAATATGTTTTCTTAGGATGTTTGTCAATTCATCTATCATGCTGTTGAAATGAGAATCTCATCTACACACATCTACCATGAGTCCCAAGGTTCACAAATGAGCCAATTAATAATATGATCAGAGTTTGAAAGATTGATAAAATAAGAGGTAACACACACACACACAAATATATATATATATATATATATTTGTGTGTGTGTGTGTGTGTGTGTGTGTGTGTATCTCATAGGATAATTCATTTGACTTTGACACAATCTATTTGAATTTCGAGAATAAGATTGTTGAGATATTAATCTCTTATAGATTTCATATTAGAGTGAGTATGTGACTTTTATATATTTGCAAAAGTAAGGTTATTAGGATGTCGTAGGTTTAAATATCACCTCAAGATCTAAGCTTGAGCTTGCCAATGCCTAGATGGAGGTAAAAGCAAGGGAATGATACAACTTCATGGGCTATTTGATCTGAAGTTTATTTTTTTATATCCTATGATTAATAATTAAAATATTGGTTTCTACGGATATATCGGTATTTGGATTTTACGGATATATCGAATATATCGAAAATATATCAGTGTGTATTTGTTTTTGAGCACCAATCAAGGATAGATATATTGGTCTTAATAGATATATCGATACTTAGAATTTATGGATATATCGGATATATATCGGTGGATATATTAGTGGATATATCGGAAATATATCGGTAAATATATTGAAAATTTTTATCATTGCCTATAATATATACTACAATGTGTTAGTTCAAATGGCATGGTGGGCCTTCAAGAACAATAGTACTATATTTGCCTGAACTTATCTAGAAGTGAAACTAGGAGAAAAGACATCTCTCTATGTTCGACTAGTCAAGGTGCCAACTTTCTAGGGTTTGAATCTCATATCTAATAATCCTGATTCACCTACACGAGTTATTTGATTCAAATATTTAATAACTAAAAGATTGAGTTTATACATTACTTTTAAGAGAGTTGATTAGAAAAAATATAATTCATACAGTCAATCCCAAATAATTATAATAAGACTTGGTTGAAAATGATGATTATGATCATATGTAACCCCTATATGATAATTATGATAGCAGAAGTGAGTCTTAGGATTGGGATTTATCGACGTATGTGTAAGATGATCCAAACATTCAAATTACAAAAAAAAAAAAAGAAAAAAGAAAAAAAATAGAAAAAAAAAATAGAAAAAAAAATGGAAAAAAAATAAAAAAAAAATAAAAAAAATAGAAAAAAAATAGAAAAGAATAGAAAAAAAAAAAGAAAAAAAAAAAGAAAAAGAATAAACCCCATATATTATGTATTCATATGCATGAACATACCTGCAGTGATTGGCATTCAATGTGTCACATATTGACCAAAAATCAAGCTTCTTATTATCTCTTGAAACTCCATTCATGTCCAAAACAGCCCAGAAATAGATCACGTCCCCTTTGGTTACATTTTGGATTCTTTCTTCTAAAACCTTTTCAACTTTGACCGACAGCGAAACCTGTTTTGAGGAAGAGATTCTGCGTTCTTAAAACAACTCTGGTTTCTTTTCCAAAAAATATAATCAAAAAAAAAAAAAAAAAAAAAAGAAAAAATAGAGGGAGGAAGAGGGACAAAGATGAAGTAAGAAAAAGAAAATTTCTTTACCTAAGAAAAAAAATAGTTCATCCCTATATACTTTGTGCGCCTGTGAAACTTTGGTGTTAGGAGAAGAAAATTGATATTTAAGCTTTTCAAGTAGGTGTTAGATCCGAAATATTTTGTAGGTGACTAGACTATCATCATCGTCCTCAACTTTATCCAAATATTAAATCCTAAAATAATTATTTCTCTTATTTTTTCAAAAGACAATATATAAACAAAGAAAAATACTCAAACATCTAATCATGGTTGTGAAATGCGCGACTTAACCACACCTAGGTTCAGGTGCAGGCAAAACACATCCATGGTGCATCACCTTGGCGGAGGCGAGGGACCTCCAAACAAGCACATGAAAAACAAAAAAGGCACGCGCCTTCCCTGAGGTGCGAAACTCTCCACAAGCATGTTTTTGTGCAAGCAAGTCATCTCCACAGAAAAGGCTTCAGGAATTACAAGTACAAACAACGAAGGTTCCTAGCTAGTTTCCGCAACACAAGCCAAAACGATGATTTGTGTTCACATGTTATGGAGGATGAATGAGGATCGGTTGATTCATGTTTTCTGCAATACAAGCCAAAACCTTCGACGCCTGTTTTCCTAACACAGGCATCGAGAAAACAAGAACAAAGCTTCATGTTTTATGCATCCACATAATGATGATGATCATTATTTGGACGTAGAGGATGAATGAGGATGAGATGCTGTGAACAAGTTAATTATTTTAATAAGGTTTATTTGGATAATTTATGAATTTGAACAAGAAATAAGTATTTGTAAGTTGACATGTTCTATTGATAATTTATATGAACTTTTAGAAATATTGGAGATATGATTTTTTGTTAGATTTATTAACATATTTTATGTATTTTTATTGATTGAATAATATTTTTGATGTTATTTAATGATAAATAATTATTATATATGATTATATATATATATATATATATATATATATATATATATGTATGTATGTATATATGTATATATGTATGTGTGTATGTGTGTGTATATATATATATGTGTATGTATGTATGTATGTAAAATAAGGTGTGGCATACATAAAAAATCCTACGACTTAAGGGTGTCTTAAGCCTTAAGGCTCTAGGAGGCTTTTGCACCTTGGTGCACCTTGCGCCTTTCACAGCTATGCATATAATAGATATCATTTGTGCAAGCTGATGCCCAACTCAAATATATATACTAAAATAGCTATAAGCATGAAAATGTTCATGATCGTTAAAAAAGATCTCAAATCTTGTAGACTTCTTCACATATCCTATTATGCATATTACATCTGCATGAATATGCCATAAAAAATCTACAAAATAATTATATATATCGACTACATAAATTAAATATAATATGATGATAGTCAGATAATTATTTTTTTATATAATTTTCCAATAAATAAGTCACATCTCTATAAGAGTATGAATTATATATCTCCTCTTTGATAAAATAATCCATTTTTATTGAGTTGGTCATATATTTCCCAAGAAAGTATTTAAGTCTCACAAAATTATTTATCTAAAATTAAGGTTATACTCCTTGATTTGGATGATTTCCAACTTATTATTTTCCATAATATTATTATTATCTATGTCCACAAAGAACAAGATTAATGTGAAATCAAAGCTCAAGTTAGGCTATAGAAGAATGAGAAAAAATAAAGTTCAGATGTATTTTTTTAACTCTTAATCTTCTTCGACTTGTTAAAAAATGAGTTGAGCTAAAAATATATAACATCACCAGTAGCTAAAACTCTATCAAACTCTAATAAAAAGAATACTTTAACTACTCTTGTCTACTGGAATAATTAAGAAACACATTTTAAAGTTCAAAGTACCATTTTATCTTGATCTAGAGTGCAATATTTTGGACAAAACAAATAGTCTCAGAGACTATGTGAGGTAGGCTAATTAGTTATTCGCTATAATATAAGATGTAAAAGTAAATACAATGAGATAAAATAAAAAAAAACATCCAATTAAAAAAATAATATATAAATAATATTATATCTCCCCTAAATCACTTCAGAACAATTCTACCAAAAAAAATATTTAAACTGTATCAATTAAATATTTATTTATTTTTTTTACATTTTCATTCTATATGGTTGTGCCTGCAAAAATTATGATATATGATCTTATAATCAGTATAATAAGTATTACAGCTGTCATACATATACTTTAACAAGTTGTTACTCATTTTTTTTTGTGTTTATTAAACTAATTTTAAATTTTTTTATAAAATAACTGAAAAATAAAAAAATTAATCTAACGTAGAAAAAAAATAACCATGTTAATCACGTACAATATTTAATAAACATAACAAAATATCATAATCTCTCTTGAGTCTAATCATTATTCGATCCCCATAAGTCTGAGTATAACGGATTAGAGATGTTAAGTAGGTCGAGCGTCATATGCATGACACAAGTCACAACCCAACTAAGTCATGCCTGGCCTGGCACAATATGATCTAGAACTGTGCATGGACTTGAGTCGTGCCGGCCTGCGGCACGATTCATGTCATGCTGGGAAAGAGATTACCTTGCCTCATGCAGAGTCAAGTACGACCCACATACCTAGCCCATTGAGAAGGTAGATCGGCAAGGTGGTTCTGACTAGAAACAGTGCCTAGACCATGATCTAGTTAAAAAAACTAGATGTTTTATTTTAAATGGACTCAAACTCGATTTGCCACATTAACATGGCAGATCGGCCAATTGGGATTTAAGTCTAAACAAAAGATGTCAAGTGGGTCAGGTGGCCCGAACATAGAGGTGTCAACCAGGCAGGGCTGGGCCGGCCCAGCACGAGGCACGGCACGGCACACCGGCACGGGTTTGTCCCGTGCCAGGTGTCCCGTGAGCCCGACCCCACGATAGCCCCTCCCACAAAAAAGACCGCGGGTCGGGTCTGATTCGACTTGACCCGCGGTCCCCCCGAATCCCGAACCGTACAGACATGCAAGCCCGAGCGGGCCGTGCCGGGCCCAGCTATTTTAAACCGTGCCGGGCCAAGCACGGCACGGCGGCACGCTCGTGCTCAAAAAATTCAGGCCGGGCCGGGCCGGCCAGTTTGACACCTCTACCCGAACATGACCCAACTAAGTCAGACATGGCCCGATAAGACATGATCCAAAATCGTGCCTAGACAAGGGTCATGGCGGCCAGAGGCATGGTTTATGTCTGACTGAGCTAGAAGTTACCGTATCTCGTGCTGGGCCAGACACGACCCGCATGCCTGACTTGTTGGCATGGTCCATTCACACGGTGAAATTAGCCCATGAACAAGTCACAAGTTACCATGATCCGGGACATTGCTTGAGACATGACCTCATTAAAAATAACTGGGTGTTTTTTTAAATAGACTCAAACCCAATCCACCATGTTCATGTGGTAGATTGGCCCATTAAGATTTTAGTCCCAACATGTGTCGAGCATGTGTGAGCATGAGATGACAAAAAATTTTTTTTTTGAACATTACTATTTTGCCTCATCCTGGACATCGAAAAATTTTCCAATGACTAGGGAAGAAATCCAACATCTGTTGGATTTTTGACCCGATATTTATTAAAAAAATAGTTTTATTTTAATATATTATTTTAATAAAAAAAATCTATAAATATAGTTTTTGAGTTTAGAGTTTTTCATTTTCAATTTTAAAGCTATCAATTCTTTTTTGCTTTATTGTTCCTCTCTCAGTCTCTCTCATTCTCAATTTTATTGTTTTTATTTTTTAAAACTGAAACCCTGAACGAAATAGCACGCAACCTCAACTTGCAATTATGCTAAGGCTTAAATGTAGTAGAATCTGAATATTTTTTATTGATTATAATTATTGACTTATTTTTTTAATATAACCAAAAAAATAATAAATAGCTAATATAAATGGTAAATTTAATTATAATGATATTAATATTAATGTAAATATAAATAATAATGATAATCCAACAAAAAAATCTGAGACCAAAATTATCTTATCTCATGACTTAGATCCAAACTCAAATGCTTTAAAAAAAATTAAAAAATCCTCAATTATTTGAACTCATTTTAAAATAATAAAAAATAAAAATTTTATATTAATCAATGAAAAATTGATATAATGTATATATTATCAAAATAAATAAATAAATAAATAAAAGTAGAGGTAAAACAGACGACCTAAAAAGGCATACCGATCAATGCACCAAAAAATATGGTACATGATATCTGATACAAACCTAACTGAGCATGAGCAATAAAATATTAAAGCTGAATCTAGTTTAATTTATTTGATCACATTCATATATCACAATGATTTTTAGCAAAAATACATGACTAAATTAATTATGATAATGAATCATTTGATTAGATTTTTGAAAGATTCTATAATAGTCACTATTATGCAAACTAACTTTCAGTCTGCTTATCATATGATACCTAAGTCCACATGTAAGAATGAGATAATTAAATATTATAAATTAAAAAAATAACTAATAATTAATAAATTTAGAAAATATAATAACATATTTTCATGACATTTGATATTTATACTAGTCGAGAGGATGCATGATTTGCATGTATCACTACCCATTATATAGATTTTTTATAAAAACATTATAAAAAATTTTAGAATTTACTGAGATTTTTCATCTTCATAATAATTATCATATATGAGTGCATAATAAGGATATTTAAGAAATATAATATTTATAATAAGATATTTAGTACCACATTTAATAATACGTCTAATAATGAAGTCCCTATTTAAATATTTGTTAAAACCATTACAGACATGCCATTATATAAAAATTTTCACGTTATGCATATGTATCATACCATCAATCCGACAACACAAGCAGGGATAAAATTTGTATCTCTCAAATTATAAAAATTAAAAAATTTACTAAAATATCTTAGGATACCTAACAGACAACATGAAATTTGATAGTCTCTTTTTATAACAAGTATAAAAAAGAAATTCTAAAATGAATGTGAGACACTGTTAAAATTATACTTACCTGATATTGAATACAAATACGTGATATTCGACTACATTAATAATAAAAGTAACAAATTTATTATTGACGATTCTGATTGAGATACAAGAATTTCTTTTATAAAATTCTTAAAAAAATTTTTATGACACAACAAATATGCATTCATCTGTGCATACTGCCACCATTTGTATTGCACTCAGGTTCATACACAATATTAAAAATATGTTTAGCAAGTTTAGAGATCATAAATTTAATATCATGATTGTTGAGATAAAAATCAAATATTTAAAGTACTAATATACCATTTTATCTTTCTATTACCTAGCTATCTGTATGAATTATAAGATTAAGATAAAAGAAATAGAGAATATATATGAATGATATTATTATCAGTTATCACACATAATAATAAGTCAAATATTCTAGCACAGATTATCCTTTTGAAATAAATTTTTTTTAGATTCGACTCAAAATATTCTGTCTCAAAGAAAGTATATTATATATTTCTTCAAATAAATGTGTATTGTATATATTGTCTCAACGAAAGTCTATAACCCAAACCAAGCCCAACTTGACCTAGCTAGTCTAGCCCAAGCACATGGCATTGCCAAGGTCGTGTCGGTGCTCATGACTAAGTCCAACCCAAGTAGGGACCACATGGAAAAATAATAATATAAAATCATAATCACCTAATTTACATCATATTATTTTTTAATATGAAGTCAAATTATAAGACATTATTTTCAATTTAGTCTTTAACAAGTATATGATTAGTAGAAATTGAATTTTATTTCATTAAAAAGATAATAAAGAAAATGTGATTTCTACAACCACACATGGTGCATCATGAGTGGTTGTGTGGCACAGTGGGCTGTGTAATGTAGAGGTGTAAAGGGTTGCATTATGTAGTGGATGGCGTGGAGCAAGGATTTGCAACACACAATAAACCTAGTAAAAGTTGAAGGCAAATAGTTATTCGTGATAAAAATACAAATTTTATTTGGTGAGGGTTTAGTCCTTTGGGCCAAAAATATGTGAGATATGATTATTTATTTATTTTTTTAATTTAAAATATCTATTTTTATGAAATTTTATCAAATGACAAAAATAAAAATTAGATGTAAAGTTATAATATTTAAAAATGATTAAATTTTAGAATATATTTCATATTAATTTTCTTATTTTTTTTAAGCGTGAAATATTTTATCAAATATCTTGTACTGATATTTCATATTAACTTAAAGAAAGAACAACTATATGTTAAAATGATTAACATACTTTTACTACATACAAATTTTCTTACATATTTTTGAGGAGAAATAGTGTTAGCTAATAATTTTCTAATCAACTAAATATTATCTTATGTCATTTTAATTATCTAATTTTATAAAATTTTATTAAATAATAAAAGCATGATTTCGATTTAAAATTAAAATATTAAGAAATAATTATATTTTAGAATACTATTTACAATAATTTTCTTATTTCTTTGAGAGTGAGATAATTCATCAGACATTTTACATTGACACTTAATGTCAGCTTAAAGAAAGAACAAATATGTATTAAAATTAATTAAGATAGTTCTACTATATAAAAATATTTCTATATATTTTGGGAGAAAAATGATGTTAACTACTAAATTTATAACCAACTTGATATTATCTTATGTTCTCATATTAACTTATTTACTTAAGAGAAAAACCTTTTTATCTTTTATGTAATATTTTTGAGTGTGCCTGCTTTGTAAATGAACTTTCTCCTGGCAGAGAGGAGATGACTGCTCATACCATCAAGTATGTCTTCCTCAGGCACCATAATACTCAAAAGGAGTACAAATGTCACTCACTAGAGGTCATGATAATCATTATGAGTACAGTCATGATATTATTTGATGATAGTTCTCTTGTCCAATTGTTATCCTCATAGAGTGATAACGAAATATGCTCTTGCATCTAATACCACCATTATAGTTGATCTTAAAAAGAATAGTATTATATCTCTTAGTATCTCATTAAAACATAATTTGTCGACGTTCCCACAGGTAGAAGTCAGAAGGATTTCAATGAAAGTATCTTTTAAGATAAGAAGTATGAATCTTTCCAGGAGGAGATTAAAATTAAGATACTTGTTGATCACAACCTAAATATGTGTATTAGACGAATACGTCCATAATTTTTCACAGTCAGGTTCTATTAAGTCAGCTAATCCAATTCAAAATATTAAATTGGACTTTCTAATTTAAGTATTGAAAATTATAATTTCTTATATTTTCTTGATAGTTGTTGGATCTCTTATATTCTTTCTAAGGCACTTAGTAGTCTAGGATGGCAATAAATTATATTGAATGAACTAAATATAATCACCTCTAATAATACAAAAATCTTATTATTAAGCCTCCAAGAAAATTTGTAATGAAATGTAGGTGTGTGCATATAATAAACATTAGATATGAAGAAAATATTAATCAATTTAACATCGAGTTGATCGCAAAAAAATTTACAAAGACTTGTAACATAAATTACCGAGATAATTTTTCTTATGTGGCAGAGATGATCATTATTAGATTGTTGCTTTCTGTCATTGCTGCTCACATGTGAAATATACCTAAGCTAGATATGAGGTGCAATCAATTTATTCAGTGCTTACAACTTTTCACCTTAAGATATGTGGATCAGGGAGACAATATATAATATTATATGTGGATAATATTCTTATCATAGAAAAAATCAAATGAGTATATCTCAAATAAAATTCATACAAATTAAGTTTTACACTGATGATTTAAGACATCTCAAATACTTTATGAGTATTAAGATTGTTTATTCAAAAAATATATTTTTTCTTTCATAGAAGAGATAAGCGCTAAATATTTGATCAAATCTTGTCATTATGAAATGTGAATTTATTGATTCTCTACTTGATCCAAGCATACTTATCCACATATATTGGTATTTTAGTTGAATCTTCTAAAGATAAAAAAATCATAAAGAAATTTAACCATCTAATAATTATGAAACAAGATATCATTTATTAATATATAATTATTTATTTTTTATATTCTCCCAGGCATATTTATATGGATACAGTTCTTCAAATTCTCAGATATATAAAAAAAACTTTAGGATGTGGTATTCTTTTCAGAGACCATGGGCATAATCGAGTAGAAGCTTACTCAGATTCTAGCTAGGCAGGCAGGCTACTATGATCACAGAGAACAAATTTATTACAAGGATTTATATTTGTATTAGAGGTAATTATAACTCTTGGAAGAGCAAGCGATATACTATTGTTTCCAGATTGGACGTAGAGACATAGAACATAGCTACATGAACAATTACTTATTAGCTAATGAACCAAGCACCTTTTAAAAGAGAGAAACTCATCAATCTATAATCCAATCAATTGAATCAAATTAATCTAAAATTAACCCAACCTAACCCAACAAGAACTAAATCCATCAAAAATAATTAAAAAGAGAAAAAAGTCATAAGTCAAAATATTCAATTATAATTTTGAGTACCAAACAAAAAATCAATCATAAAATTTCTCAAATAGCCTTCAGATACTTCGTTCCATTTGGAAAATACTAGTGACAACCATGACTATGACATTACTATTTAACTAGCAAACTTAGATATCATGTTAAGAAAAGCTAAATAATTTTTTTTTTGATAAACCATTAAAACATAGATAAAAAATATACAAATGAAATCCTACTTAATGTGCATGACTCTTGCTTAGCACAAAATATAAGAGAGGTTAATGTAGAGGTGTCAAACAAGCTGGGCCGGCCCAATCCGATTTTTTAGGCCCACCTGGGCTGATGTGCCGTGCCTGGCATGGTTCGGATTAGGTCTGGCCCGGCACGGGCTCGTGGCCTGAAATCCACTGGGTTCAGCCCAAATCAGCCTAGTTCGGGTCGGACCAAACCCTAATTTTTTAAAAAATTAGGGTTTCAGCGCTGTGTTGCCGATGCCATTTCAGGGCTCGTCGAGCCTCGCCCATCGGGTATTAGCTCGTCGGGACATCATCCCCCCGTTGTGACCATGCTCGGTGCGTGGTCACCCGTGCCAGGCACTCGTGTCGTACTTGACATGGCATGCGGGCCGAAATTCATCTACCTGGCACTACACGACCAATGTCGAGGGTGCGCCCGGCAATGGCCCAGGCACGGCACTGTGGCAGGCCGTGCAATACTTCGGGTCGGGCTCAGGCAGCCCGGGCCATTTGACACCTATAGGTTAATATCTCGACAGACTCACCTCCAAAAATCAGAGGGATTGTGTCTGATGAGTCTCAAACTCAATACCTACCATTCTTTGACGAAGTCACTTGTCATTGCATCTCAATACTAATCTTGCTCAAATACTTTTAACTTGAGAATTCAAATGAGATATAGTGTATTAGTATTTATCTCATCGCGCATTATGAAAAAGATGTACATATCAAAATTAAAAAAGATTAATGAACTCATTTTCTACAAGCGCCCCACCACATAAAATACTATATAGATATGCAAATAGAGAATATGATATACAACAAATGCATATAAGCATAACCTTTTGTTTTTATCCATAGCAAAGTGTGGGCAAATTATTTAATATCATATTATATTGTGGGGAAAACATACCTTTCTAGCAGTAGCACGCCAGGATTGAAACCCAATCCAAGGCCTCCCATGAATGTTGTCCACCTTGTTTGCGATAGAAAACATCCCACCAATCTCGCATAAGATATTCCTGTAGTACGAGCTCTCCAGAAGGGCAAGCCGCGAGACGGCATCCACATCATCTGATTTTGGCCTCCGTGCTTTCCTAGACTAAAAAAAATAACATTAGCGGAGAGATTTTCTTGGGCTTACTTGCTTCATCATGTTATGCATAGTCTGCATCTAGAGGTGTCAACTGGGCCGGGCCGTGCCCGGGTTAGGCACGAGCCATGCAGTGCCGTGCCTGACCCATGCCGTGCCATGCCTGACCTAGCACAATTCGGCCCGTGGCACGACACACCGGCACGGGTTTGTCCCGTGCCGGGTGTCCCGTGAGCCTGACCCAATCATGGTTCAGCCATGATTGGGTCTGATGAGTCTCGAAATCATGATAACCCCTCCCGTGAGCCAGGCACGGGTTTGTCCTGTGCCGGGTGTCCCACGGGTCGGGTCTGATTCGACCCGACCCGCGGTCCCCCCGAATCCCGACCCGTACGGACATGCAAGCCCGAGCGGGCCAGGCAAGGCACGGCCCGTCGTGCCTACGGGTCGTGCCGGGCCCGTCTATTTTAAACCGTGCCGGGCCAAACAGCACGCTCGTGCTCAAAAAATTTGGACCGGCCCGGCCCATTTGACACCTCTAGGTGTAGCCCGTGAGGATTGAATTCACAACTCGAAGGAAGCACGCAGTTAGAATCCGCACCGGGCGGGCAACACATGTCGTGGGTAATTTTGAATAAGTCTAACAAAATAATTGGTGGCAGGAATCGAAGAAAGAAACAAAATTTAGAAGAAACAAAGATAAGCGATGGATTAACAGAAAGCAATTACAAGACTTAACCCACGGTATAGGTAACCATGATGAAGAAAGGGCCACGTTCCAGCCCCATCATATATCTCGTAAATGCACAGCGGCTGACCAGTCCTCTCTAGTTCTCCCTCATCCCTCTCGTTCGCTTCAAAATTAAGCTTTTCAGATTTTCGAGCATTGTGATAAATCTCATCCCACACACCAATGTCTCTGTCCATTCTTTCTTCCACCTACATAAGGCAAAACAAGTCTTCTTCACAGAAATCAACAGGACATCAAGCACAATAATATGATGAATAGTTTCATTTTGGCAAAATATTTAGAGCATAAACAAGAAATGAGACAACTCTCTCATTTAACAACATCATTAAGCATCGTCAATATGCCGAGTCGAACACTTCTGGACTCTGGTCCTGTACTAGAAAATTCTTAAAATTCACCATCATTCTCTCTCTAACTCCCATGCATCCTCACACACACACACACACACACACACACACACTCTCTCTCTCTCTCTAAATTAAATGAATTGGGACCTAGATGAGGTTTGCAATTCAAAAAAAATAATAATTTAAGCAAATGTAATTTAAATATGAGTTCAATGTTAATGCTGTCTCTTGCCACTTAATTTGGAGGCTTTCAATTTAGGCTAATTCTACAAACACACACACACACACACACATGTATGTGTGTGTGTGTCTACATACACATATATATATATATAAATAATATGCCCAATGGACAAGTCTATCACTTAGTCTGAGAACTGAGAGAGATCATGTATCAGTGTGATAACAAATATCTTTATCAAATAGTTGTAGGTCTTGGATTCAAAAAATCATTAAGATACAATCTATCTAATTTTCAGAGATTAAACTATCGAGATATTAATCTTTTCCTTTATTCACATTAAGCAAGAACCTTATGTATTAGGTGCAATTTTTTTATATGTATGTATGCGCATGTGTGTGCGCATGTATTTATAGACATATATGTGTGTTGTATACATATATTGAAAATCATACTTTGATGTGATAATAAGTACTTTCATCTAAGAACAATAAATCATAAGTTTGATACAAAATAGATATGATCTCTCTAACTTTCAGGGGTAATATTGTCGATATATTAACCTTTCAGACCTCGAACTAAAGTGAGATCCCTGTCCACTCATGACTATGACCATCATCTCCACATGTTTGTGCATATATATGTGTATATATATATATGTGTGTGTGTGTGTGTGTGTAATACGAATTTTGTCAAGATATTAACCCTTTAGACATCGAGCTAAAGTGAGAGTCTTGTGTATTAGGTCCACCTATGACCATCACCTTCATATATTTATATGTATATATGTGTATGCATATGCATATGTAGATATATATATATATATGTGTGTGTGTGTGTGTGTGTGTGTGTGTGTGTAATACGAATTTTGTCAAGATATTAACCCTTTAGACATCGAGCTAAAGTGAGAGTCTTGTATATTAGGTCCACCTATGACCATCACCTTCATATATTTATATGTATATATGTGTATGCATATGCATGTGTAGATATATATATAGGTAGGCTCACATAATGCTAAAATAACATCAAGAATTATGATCGAATAACCACGAGTAGAAACATACTTATGTGATAGGAAATAAGCCCACCTCCTCAGTTTCTAATTTCTCATGCTCATCGAAGGCTTCAATTTGGCCAATAGCATCCCAATCAAAATCAGTCGGGATATCGAGCGCCATAATCTCATTCATGCTCACAGAAACGTCAGTAAAGTTAACATGGCCCAGCTCTTCTTCGAGGGGGAAAATAACACTAGATTTTGATTCTACCCTCCCCCCGTGGAGATCAAGCATGCCATTAGCTTCCAAACCAGATTCATCTCCAACCAAGTCCCACTCCCACCCCCTCTGTTGAAGATGAGAAACAGGGCGCAGCAAGAAGGCCTCTGGTGGACGGGCGACCACATTCTCCAACAGCACTGCATAACTGTTAATGCAATCTGATGCAAGCATGTTCTTAGCATGTGCTCGTGCAGAGGAAGCAATACGCCGGGCCAATTCAGAAAGCCCCCCATCCGACGACAGCAAGGGAGAAAAGGCCAGCAACAGATCTCCAGGCTCGTCGCTCGAGAACAGGATCCCTTGGGACCCATTAGCAACCTATCACATTAGAAATCGAACTGTGAACAAGGAGAAGTAGAGAAAAACAAGAGGCCCATCCAAAGAACTAACATATTTCTTCATCAGAGGGACGTCGGGTAGGAGAACTGGGATTCCAAGGGCCATTGCTCGAACAACCACGGGAGGAAAACCCTGTTCTTCTTGGAAAGACATGTGGAGGACAATGTCTGCCGCCAGCAGCAGACGGTTGACATCTTCGAACGTATAAATCAGCAAGGAGCCGGGAAAAAGTCCCAGCTCAGCAGCAGCGTCCTACAAAGATAGAAGTCGGTAAAATAACAATTAATATATCGATATGTATTACAAATTATTTATATATCCAGAATATGTAAACTAGAGGCTCTATCAAAAAAATTATTCAAGTATCATATATTAGTATTTTTGAATTTTAATAATATATCAAAAATATTAGTAACACAAAAATTAACACATCGAAATATATCAAAAATACCATAAATCTTAAAAATAGGATATATACATAATAAGATTCAGCTAATGATAATGATGATGATGATGAATAATAACTAATATATTTATAAAATTCATGGATATATATCAAAAATATAAGATTCATACATTAGAATTTAAAAAATTTAAAAAAAAAAAAATACTGAGAATATATATACTCGAATTCTATAAAAAAAATAATCTAATATTAATATTTTTTTTATAAATTTTATGAATATATCAAAAATATCAATAAAATATCAGTTGATATATCAAGATGTATCAGAAATATAAAAAATATCATATTATATATATATATATAATAAGACTTAATTGATAATGAGCTGTGTTGCACGGATACGGTTTGGAAGCGCCGTGTCCGCGTGTCGGACACCTGGACACGCGGACACGGGTCGGACACGTGTCCGATACGCCACGTGGCGTATCGGACACTAATCCGTATGAGATACGCCACGTGGCGTATCGGATACGCATCGGAGACGTATCCGACGAGTTTCCCGGAAACCGTCATTTACCTCCCGACGCGTCTTTACCAACCAACGCGTTGAGGAGCACATCGCCGACAGTGAGGAGCACGCCGCCGAGCCGCCGACTATACCTAAGGTAAGGATTTAAATCTGTATCGGGAGGGGGAGAGTTCGAAAATCAAAAATCGGGAGGTGGAGAGTTCGAAAATCAAAAATCAGGAGGGGGAGAGTTCGAAAATCGGGAGGGGGGGAGGTTTTCGGAAGGGGGGGGGGTTTCGGGAGGGAGGTTCGGTGGGGGAGTTTCGGGAGGGATTTTCGGGAGGGAGGGGGGGAAAGTTTCTGTACGGGGGAGGGGGAGGGGGAGGGGGAGAGTGTTAGAGGTTTAATTTTATTTTAAATTATTTTAAAAAACAGAATTTTAAATTATTTTAAAATACTGTATTTTAAATTATTTTAAAATACGGTATTTAAAATATATGTTAGAGTTAGAAGCTGTAACGGGAGGGGGCAGGAGTTAGAGGGTTTAAATATATTTTTTTTATATTTTAATTATTATTGTTTGTTTAATATATATATACAAAATATAATAAATAAATAATTTATTTTAATTTTAAATACATAATTTTAAGAATAATAATAAATATGCAATATTAAAATATGGAATATTTAAATATGAATACTCTTGTTAGTATGTATTATGTAATATTTAGTAATATATAATATGTAAGTATAATAGTTTTTGTTATATAATTTATTTTAAATAAATTATTGTTTTATGAAAATAATAAAAATATAATGAAAAATGTAATAGATTATTGATGGAGAAAAAAAAATAAGATTAAATTAATTTTGAATTAATATAGATTATTTAAAATGCATAATTTTTTTTCATGCAGAATTATATAATAAAATGAGTTGTAATTCTGAGCCTTCAAGTAATCAAGAAAATATTCAAGATGTTGATGATATTTATATTTAATTTTTTTTTTTCATGTCGTGTCCTAGCCGTATCCGTATCCTAGTTTTTTGAAATTTGTCGTGTCCCCGTATCCTGCCGTGTCGTATCCGCGTGTCCGTGTCCGTGTCCATGTCCGTTCAACATAGATAATGAGTATACATAATAATAACCAATATATCTACTATAATTAATGGATATATCTAGAAATAAAATTAAAAAGAAATAAAAAAGAACTAGAGGAGTTATTAGTAGTTGGGTCCCACCCAATCACTCTCTTGAAGTGGGCAGTGCAAGAATTATGTATATAATTCGTACTAGTCCTCCTCCCCTTCCTAACTAAGGTAAAAGAAAATTTACATCCCACAC
Source organism: Sapria himalayana (assembly GCA_029783825.1). Lineage (NCBI taxonomy): Eukaryota > Viridiplantae > Streptophyta > Magnoliopsida > Malpighiales > Rafflesiaceae > Sapria > Sapria himalayana. The sequence goes on along the minus strand of JAREIK010002286.1, from coordinate 759,054 downwards.
AATATATGGAATAACAAATATCTAATGCAAAGAAGAAATACCTGCAAAACATGATCATGATTGAGACTGGAATTACCACAGACGAAAGCAAATTTAAAAGACCCAACTGTTTCCCTTGGCTTGGCATATTTCATTAGCAGAGATCTGAGAGAAGGACTTGACAATGGATAATCACACGTCTTATCGTAGGAGAGAGAACTTCCAACGATCAGCAAAACCGTATCATCTACATCGAATCCGCTCTCTGTCTTCAGCTGCTTCTTGGCATCAGTCTTACGATAGCTTTCAGCAGCCCACACATCTACCGGCGATCCAGGAATCACAAAGAAATTTCCAGCATCAAGCAAATTATACAACATCTGATACAAAAATGCAAAAAAAAAAAAAAAAAATAAATAAATAAAAAAAAAAGAGATGGAAGTAGCATTTAGCAAATGACATATATACAGATAGATAGATACACAAATAGAAACATAGGCAGATACACAAAGAGATAGACGTATAGACAAATAGAAATATAAATTAATAGATTTACTGACAAATAAATAGATAGATAGCCAATAGTCATTTATATATATATATATAATAAATTAATAAACTGACAGACAAATAGATAGATAGATATAATTGCTAGTGATCCAAGAATCACAAAGAAGTTTTCAACGTCAAGCAAATTATACAACATATGATACAAAGATGTAAAAATAATAATAATAATAATAATAATAAAAGAAATAGATCAACATATACACAGATAGATAGATACACAAATAAAAATATAAAAAATTATAAAAATAGATAGATAATCATATTGACAAATAGATATCTAGACATATGGACAGATAAATAGTCAAATAGATATACAAATAACAAAAAAATATAAACAAATAGATATTTGTCTAAATATATAGACAAATTAATTGATTGATTGGTTGACAAATATACAGATAGATAAATTGACAAATAAATAGATAAATTAACAAATAGAGAGACAAATAAATAGATAGATATACGAATAGATAATTAAACACATAGACAAATATATAAATGAAAAGATATATAGATAGATAGACAGATAGATAGACATATAGAAAGATATGCGGATAGATAATTAGACATATAGATAGATATATAAATAGCCAAATAGATATTTAGTTAAATATATAGATACTTAGATAGATAGATTAATTGATAAATTAACAGATATACAGATTAACAACTTAACAAATAGACAGATAGGTAAATAGAAAGATACACACACACACACACACACACACACACACAAATATATAGATAAATAAATAGACATATAAAAGGATAGACAGATTGATTGATGAACATATAGAAGGATAAATAAATATTATTTGCTACACTAGTTTGCTTCAAAAACCAAATTCATGCATGATATCATGCTGAATACAAGGGCCAACGGGATGGGTCAAGTGATGTGCAACATATCAAACAGAGCCACAATAACACAGCACATTTACCGGCAGACTGAAATCTGGAAAGACAACAACACTGGGCCTGCTAAAGATGCTTTTCCAATAAGAAATTAGGTATTTCCACCCCATTTCTTCATACGCTGGAAGGCGGCTCGAAAGAGTATCTTCCTGAATTACCCAAATAACTGGAACTGACAAAAAAGGATCCTGCATGAGGCTGAATAAATACATAGCTTACTAACCATCGAACTTCAAGCTAAGGAAGCAATTGTTTGGAAACAAGAAGAAATCAATCATGATTGTGATGTCTAGGATCTAATTTGAATTGGGTTTGCTATTCTCCACCGACAAGAAATTTATCTCTTCAAATCAAACCCATGTTAACATGCTTTGAGAGGATCGAGAGAGATGACCAGATAAAAACTCTCAAACTCAATTCTTATATATCTTATTGTATATTCTTTTTTAATTTATAATATATATATATATATCTCCATTATTGATCAATTATGTTTTGCTTGGATTGGCCTGATACGGTTAGATATTTTTGATATTTTCATTTTTATTGGAGTTTTCTATCACTTATTATTGGATTCTCCAACATATCAGACTCATAATCTTGGAATATAAATTGAAATTCAATTATTATTCCTTGTAAAATGAAATATTCACCAAGAATTTATGAAAAAAAGAATAATAAATAATAAAATTCATAATTCACATAGAACATTCCAAGTCGATTTATAGAAAATAAAAATATTTGGGTCAGCCCAATAATTAGATGCTACCATCAAAAAATTTTTAAAAACTAGTGCGTAAATATTAAGAACACAATTTTAGAAGATAGAAAAATAAATTATAATCTTATCAAGACATTCGTAAATATATTTGCTAGTTGATCTATTATAGAAATATAAATAGTAATAATGATTATATTATTTATCTTCTTTATGAAAAAAATAATTATTTATTTCTACATATTTTCTCTGCTTATATAATATTGGATTCAATATTATATATAATATTGTCTGATTGTCATAATAAGTGTGTGATAATCTAGCATGTACTTATAGTTTGAATATCTAATTAATTGAATATGCACATTATCACTAAATATAATTAATATCAAGTCTTGGCAATTTATTTTCACATCTGTGTATGTAGGAAGATTATAAAATTAAATTTTTTATGAAAAATCTATGAAATAATTAATTCAATTAATTATATAAATTATACTTGATCCGATAATAATCATATAATTAACTTTTTATATAATTTTTCAGTATATAATCAAATCACAAAAAAAAACTATTAGACAAAATGTCAATATATAATTTATATATTACTAAACTCTGTGATAATACAATACTTTTTCAATCATATGTTATATCAACCCCAAGAAAATGTAAAATCCTCACTAGGTCACTAGCTTATAACTATAATTTAAAGATACTAATTAAATTAAATAATTTATATATTATCATCTCTAATAATTAAAATATTATTCGCATACACGATAACAAAATAAATATGTTATCAAAATTCCTCAAAAAAAAATAAAAAATAAAATAAAATATCTTTGTACAAGTCAAAAGAGAATATTGAGGCACAAGATTTAGCAAACCAGAGTCTAGGAGATTATTTTAGGCTGATCTTCTAAATATATAGATTAAATATGTTTATTCTGCTTGGTCTCAAAAACTAGATGACTATTTTATTTACATCTTTTTCTCAAAATTATCATAAACACAAATATTTTTCATGTTCAATTAATATATTATTAATTTATTAGAAACTACATGATAAACAAATACTCTCACAAATATTATCTTGGTCACTTATGAAAATATATTTTGATAATTAATTTCAAATATCAGAGTGAACACTTCCATAATAAGTCTCGCTATCAAACAATCTACCTTACCATTAGGATATATTTTAATGGTGAACACTTACATATAATCAACAATATACCTCCCTGAAAGACAAGGTATTAGCTCTTATGTTTAAATAGAATATATAGTATTTATCTATTCCATCATGAGTCACGACATGATGTTATCTAGAATACGGTATTATTTCAGAAAAAAAAAATATTCATATCCTAATATTATCAAAATAAATAGGAAAAAAAACAAGAAAATAAATAAAATAGGAATATAATACTGCATGTGAAATAAAATAATAAGTACAACTCTTTTATTTTTTCTAGAAAACAATCATAAATCAAAAGATCAATATCAAATAAGCCGAATTTAGGATCATCTAACTTCTCAAGAGACTTCTTTTTATTTTGAATAGACAACATATGCTCCCTTTTTTCTAAAATAAAATAAGATGAGTAATAAAGTTTCCCAACTCCAAACTCATTTTGAGTTTAAATTAGAATTGACTAAGAAGCTACCAACTCATATGGACTAGGAGATGACTCATTCTCCAAGAAAAACTCAGCATCTCTAGAATCAATCTATTGTATACTTGATAGATGAAATAACTCAAAATAAGAGTTATCATTATATAAATTAATAAGTTAAACAGTAACTAAGAATTAACATTTGCTCATAATTGGAGCCTCATGTGAAACTCTCATAATGCCAGGAAGAATAAGAAATATATGAGTCTCTTTTTAATTCTTATATTTCCGAGATTTGTTAAAAAATAAGTCTTGATAAAACAAAAATAACAACAACACAAACTAACATTATATTAGACTCTGGCAAATAAAATTTGTAAAATTTTAAATACTAAAAAAATCAATAAAAATATATTTTATCATACTTCATGTCATCTCATCATGTTTCCTAAGGAGAGATCTTAAACAAAAACAAGTATTCTTAAAAATTTAAGAAATAAACTAAATAATTCCACTCATGATATAAAATATAAAAAATACATGATACAAATTAACATAAGAATACATATGATTGATATACAAATTTACAATTAAAAAGTATCTCTACAAAAATATTTCATAATACTTCTACCAAATAGAAGTATCCAAGTTATATTAACTAAATATCTATTATTCTTTTTTGTAGCTTTGTTCTATGTGGATATGTTAACAGAAAAAGTTATCAGACATATAATTAATCTAAGATATTATTACTCATAATCTTTGTTTTCTATTAAACTTAATTTTTATTTTTTATGAAATAACTTAAAATAAAATAGAATATTATTATATAAAATAATAAAGAAATAACTAAATAAAACATGTATAATAATCAATAAAAATAACAATGTTCACAAACATGTAATAGTTGTAGTTGTTGTTGATGAGTGGTTGAGGTGACTAACAATGACGAGGACCTGGCCATGGGCAGAAACCCCAATTTTTTTTCCATCAATAAACCCTAATTTCTCTTTGGAAAAAAAAAATGCTTCTTGGCTTCAATACCATGTAAAATAAAAGAAAAAATATTACCATGGATTTGGATATTCTCTTTTGATATATATATATATATATATATACATATACATAGTGTTCAAATTATCTTTCACTAGCTCTAATACAATAAATGAATTTTTCCACTCTAGTAGTTTAAATAATATCTTCAAATATCAATATGTCATCAACAAACATAGTGTATATCAAAAGAATAAAATAAAGTGTAGTAGTTATGGTTTCTTATTCTTAAAATTTGATTATACATAATGTATATTAAATCATTAAAAAATTAATATTATAATTTATTTTCCTTCTTTTTATGAATTTAAAGTATTTTCAAAAAAAAAAAAAAGACATTACTTTTCATAAAATAATTATTATAAACTTGTTATCTCATATAATTACAATTCATCTTTAAAAAAAAATAAAAATAGGTATTCAGAAATCTAAACACAACACCATAATTTAACTTAGCCAAAAAAAAATTTAAATAAACATATATTTTCTTTAAAATACTTAAAATTATAAAAAAATAGAATTAAAAAAAATTAATAATGGCTAACATAACTATTTTATTTCTTACGATACATTTAAAAAAAAAGTGGAGCCCACATTGAAAAATATATTATGTTATAAGCTTCCAAGATAGACTTTTGAAAAAAGTGTTTTTCAAAAAGTTGTCCATATGTTTTTGGACAACTAGATTGTCAAGCAATCAAGACATACCTTTAAAATATTATTTTAAATAATAATCATATTAAATTTATTTTATCTTTTACTTTTAAATCTCCTGATTCAAATTTTTGTTTTAATTTTAACTTTGTATACTGAATTTTATTTTTATATTTTTTGTGTATACTCAACCTATAAGTTATTTCAATCATGTTCATCTATTATATAATAATATTAGTTATATAATATTTTATATAATGTGATTTCAATTATTCTTCATTTTATAAGGTTAATTTTTTTACAATATTCAAATGTTAACTAAATCAAATTAAAGGTCTCAAGTGAGTTAGGTGACCTGAGCCTGATACAAGGCACAACAAAGTCCAATATCATGCATGGACTATGAAAATGCCGGCTCACACCACGGCTCGTGTCATGTAATGCCAAGCAAAGCCAGTGTGCCTATCACATGAGGCCCAAAATATGAAAATAGGCACAAGTCACCTTTCAAATAATACTCTATTCTAAGTCATTAGATGAAATCCCATAACTATTGAATTTCAGGTTGTCAAAGCTCAAAGTTTCATCAATAACATCCTCGTTCTCTTATGTATTTTTGTCATTATCTAAATTTAGTATTTTTTATTTTATCTTGAAGATCCATTATTGAATCTTCATCATTGTTCAAATAAAAAGTTACTTTAATGATAATTAATCGTATTGTATTTATCCCGTCTGAAATTATATTCATAACTAGTAAAAAAATTTGATATTATACTACACATCATAGAGGTCAGAAGATTTCGTGATATTTTAGATAGCAAGAAAAAAATAAATTCGTATGATTTCTACTAATTTAATATATCAGAATTATTAATGTCACTGTGAGACAAAATCAAGAAATAATCAATATCTAAGTACCTTTATAGCTCATTTTTATTCGACGGACCTCCTCGTCATTTGTTTCTAGCTAACTAAATTAGAAATCATCTGTAAATATATTATCCATATCCATATTCGGAGACTCGTTAAAACTATAATACTTATTATCGTAATATTTAAATAAATTATCTAATTATTTATAAAAAATAATCCTTGTTTTTATGATAAATTCATGCAAACAAATATATATTTGATAATTTTTCTACTCTTTCCACCTTAATTCGAGAATTCATACAGGCAATCAAACTATAAAAAGATAAACTAAAAGATTATTATTTTAAATATTCCATTTCCATCTCAATGACTATGACACTAAAATCTGAGTGATCGCAATATTTACTAAATATATTACTAATATTACATATACATATAAGTATAATATATGTTAAGAGTATACACAAATTAATAAATATTTATTATATCATAAAAAATTTTAATATGAAATTATTGTATTTCAGTCTGATTGATTAATTATTAATTATTTATTTTTACTATTAACATAGGTAAATATTACATATTAATAGCCAAAAGATGAATGCAATATGAGATATATATATATATATATAATTCTAATGATATCTGACAATTATTTAAATTTTTTTTTTTTTGAGAATACTAAATTATATTGAATATCAAATTCTTGTAGTTTGCAAAGTATCTTAAGATATTTTATTATATTTTTTACAAGGTCTAACATGGAGAAAATTACTTTTATTACCACTTGCACTGTGAGATTAATTATGTAATATATACACTTAACATAAAAAAAATCACATAAGGACTCATCTCTAGTAGTTATCACAAACACATCTAATGTTGACTAAGACAAATAATTTATCACATAATTATTTTTTTTAAAATTCAACCTTGTTAAAAGAAATTTTATAATTAACTAAGTTTATGAGCAAATAATATAATTATAAACATAATCATAAGATATAAGAAACTTTTGGTTCTTCAAATGATAGTGATACCCAAAAAAAATTATTAATAATTCAATGCATCATAGAAAAGCATAAGTGACAACTGTGATATTTTTGGGTTAATTAAGAACAAAAAATGTCTCTATCTATGTGGGGACATGCTACCTTCTCATTATTGTATGTCCTTTAATAATGATTTTTTTACTTTTCAAGTTATTTTAAGATTTTGCTATTAATTTCAACTACTTAATAAGAGATTTAGCTAATTAGTTCTGAGTGCGAGTACATACAATAATCAAAGAATGTCTAAAAAAAAATCATCATTATTATCAAGACAAATTGTCTTAATATGATTATCTAAGAATTATGATTTGAGTCAAATCATTTGAGTAAGTAATCTTATCACGATAATATTTCTAATTGAAAAAAGACATTCTTTGATTATAATTAAAGGAATGTCTAAAAAAATTTATCATTATTATCAAGACAAATTGTCTTAATATGACTAATGAGAAAAAGTATCAATTAAAATTATAAAATAACAAAAAAATTACTTGATAGATGAATTAACCCAGAAATATCACCTTGAATTCATTCTAAAAAAATAAGTGATTCAAATTCAACCTTGATAAATACAAATCTTATTATTAACTAGTTTTATGAGAAAATAATAAAATTATAAATTATAATCATTAGACAAAAAATTTTTGGTTCTATTAATAATACCCACAAAAATTGTTAATAATTTAATACATCATGGAAAAACTTGGGTGACCAAGCCGTTCATGCTAAATCATAAAATATTTTGAGTCACAAAACTTATAGCTCATGACCAAATATGACTCAAAAGATCTAATGATCATTTAATATAATCCACTTGAATCAAACTAGAAATTTTCAAAGATATATATTTTTTCTAGACACAATCAAAATAAAAAAAATATTCATTATTATCATTATTCATAGTTTCGATATAATATCTATTTTAATAAATATCATTAACTAAATATTTTTCAATTAGAGTTAGCTATTTTTAAGGAACATCATCAATTTCAATTTTCATTCCACTAGGTCAAATAATAATTGCTCTTATAGAGCGTTGAATTAGGTCAACAAGACCAGATATAGTACTAATATTAAATATTATTAATATTAAATTGAAAAAATATTTTTGATCACATGGAATTATATGTGTAAAAGCACAATCCACAAGGCATACATTTAAATTGCATGTCATAAAATTTATCAAGATGTGAGAGAAATTCATATATCTTAACATATAACTAAAGAAAAAAATTTAATATAAAATAATACATATCAAAATAAAGATATATGTATTCAAACAAAGATAACATAATAAAATTCTAAATAAAAACATAATAATTAATCATAACAATCATTTTTATCATCAATTAGATAATCAATTTTCCTGCTATGATCCTCAAAGATGTTCAATATCCAAATGAACTAAATCCATTGAATCATTATCATCAATAAGTTCATTTCGATATTCTTTACTTTTTTTTAATCGAGGCTTGATAGTAGAGATCAACCAAATATTTTTAAGCATGTCATATACGTGATTAATGTATTTTTATACTACATTTATAATATTCATTTTCATGAGTATATTTATTCTATGATTCCACACCCTTTTTGGGTCATATCTTTGAAATATTTCACTTCTATAAATTTGAATTATTCTTTCTATTATAAGAATTCTATGATCACCATGATGTGAGGAAATGTGTTTGTCACGATCACGACCGCAACTAAATCCTCTACCTCGACTCATCCATATTCACATACTTGTCCATAAATTTGGACATATATGATATTAACTTTATACAATGACATAGACTCAATAGAATGAGATTGATAATTTTTTAGTGAAAGCTCATTATTTTGTTTAGTCATAATAAGAATTATAATTTTGAATAAAATTGAAATGACGTTCTCAATATTATTAATGAAATATCACATTTGAAACATAAATTATTATAAATATTTTTTAAGCATGTTTTCTTTTATGATTTTTTCTTAAAATAATTTTAATTACGAACTAATTTTGAATAATTTGAGTTATAATACCTATCTAACTTGAAATCTTAAAATCTTAAGCACATCCAATTATATCATAATTTTGAAAAATTATAATCTTTTAATGGTCATATTGGTCCATTAGATTATTCCAAAGAATGAATATTTTGGCATGATTCCGAAGGAATGCGTCATTTTTGTTTTTAAAAGTATTTTCAAGATTCATTGCATCTAGATGAATTTTAAATATATAAAAATCAAGATAAATAGTTTTTTCCCAAAATATCAAGAAAAAATAAACACAAACTTTACAAAGTTTAACATTATCTAAAAACTATATAAAATAATTTTATTAAAAAAAATAATTTAACATATCAAAACAAAATGATTTTATCAATATTTCATTAGATAAATAATAATTTATAATAATAAATAAATAAATAAAGATTTTAAGAATTTGTAACATTTTCATAATAAATATTAATATGATACAAAAATAATGAGAAATAAAATATAAATTAAAAGCTAATATTTTTTTTGTATTATAGCTGCAAGCTATGATTATTTTGTCAAAAAAAATATATAAAATTGAATATAATTTCAGGCTATATATTATTCATTCTATAACTTAGAGGTATCAAACGGGCCGGCCCGGCACGGCCCGACCCTTTTTTTAGGGCACGTTCGTGCTACCGTGCAGGGCCGGGCATAGCACGGTTCCTGTACCGTGCCGTTCCAGGCCCGACACGGTTTAAAAATAGCCGAGCCCGGCACGGCGGGCCGTGCCGCGCCTGGCCTGCTCGGGCTTGCCTGTCCGAGCGGTTCGGGATACGGGGAGACCGCGGGTCGGGTCGAATCAAACTCGACCCGCGGTCTTTTTTTGCGGGAGGGGCATCCTGGGGTCGGGCTCACGGGACACCCGGCACGAGACTGACCTATGCCGGGTCAGGCACGGCACGGGCCCGGGCACGAAATTTTTTCATGTCGTGCCGTGCCTCGTGCCGGGCCGGCCCAGTTGACACCTGTACTATAACCATTAGCTATACAATACTATTTTATATAACTTCTAATTATCTTGTATAATTAAAAAGAATTATGAATTTTATGTATATTTTTAGTTATACATTTATATTTTTATAATTGTATCTCATAAATTCTTGATATGAGTATGCACAACTTATGGCAAGTATTTATATTTTTATCCATAATATCTTGTTATGAGTATGCATAGGTTCTGGATATAAATTTATATTTTTATCCCATAATTTCTAATTATGTGATATTATTTTTAATAATTCATGACTAGAAATAAATTTCAATAATATTTATATGTATTTATGTATTCAAATAAAATATAAAATAACCATATAAGTTCATTACATACAAAAGAAAAATTTTATGTAGATAACATATTAATTATTATAAAAAAATAAAGAAAAAAAATATAAATAAAATTCTAAATTATTTTTTGATCTAGATATTATATTTATAAGAATTAAAAAATATAAGAATTAAATATAATATTTAATTCGTGAGTAGAGTAGTTGTATGATCATTCATAATTATCCATGTTAATTATAATTCAATAATTTTCATGCTTTTATCTCATATTTGTCCTATAAAAAAAATTATAAAATCATATAAAATATTTTAAAACCCTCAAGTTAAAAAAATAAATTTTGAGGAGAAAAATAACATACGATCATTTATAAATTTCACAAAAGAAATTAGGTGTAATGATAAACTTTAATGATATAAAACATGATTTATAATGACTATTGCCCACCTTAGAAAATTAAATATTATAAGAGTTTCATTATACTTTGTCAATTTCATGTTTGTTATTAGAAAACAAAAAAAAAACATTACTAATTAGGGCCTACGAAATTTTTTTTAGCAAAAACAAAAAATCCATCAATAATAACATCTACCTGGAAATGGCATCTTTTGCTTCAATAGAATCCACAATTACTCCATCAAAGCTGTGGAAAAGACAATTTCCAAGAAACAACATGAGATGAGTTGAAAAATTATGAAGAAAATCATACCCAGTACACAAGTCTCACGTTTTAGTGCAATGTCTGGAAGAAATTAATATCTCCACAACTAGAGGTGTCAAACGGGCCGGCCCGGCCCGGCCCGTTTTTTTAGGGCGCGAACGTGCTACCGTGCCCGGCACGATTTAAAAACATCGGGGCCCGGTACGGCCCGTAGGCACGACAGGCCGTGCCTGGTCGGGAGTTGGGACCGTGGGTCCGGATCCAATCAGACCCAACCCACAGTATTTTTTTCGGGAGGGGCTGGGTCACGCCCATGCGTGCACGCGTGAAACCAGCACGGGAAGAACCCGTGCCGGCTTGCCGTGCCGGGCCAGGCACGGCATGGCACGAGCCCGAGCACGGTTTAAAAACGTGCCGGGCCGGCCCAGGCACGGCGGAACCGTGCCGTGCCTCGTGCCGGGCCGGCCGGCTCGGTTGACACCTCTATCCACAACATTACCCATGAAAGTCAAAAAAACTAAGTCTAATGAATCTTGACCCAAAACTTACCATTCTTTGATGAAAAATATTTGTCATCACACTAAGATACTTGCAAGTTAAAGAATTATACAAACCAAAAAAGATTGTTGCATCCATATGGATTACAAGCACTACCACCCCACCCACAAAAAAAAAAAAAAAAAAACCGGAGGGAAAAATCAGTATTTTGCAAAAACACAAAACATACCTTAACCAATCTAAAAGTTCATAATTCTTGGATCCTATAATTGATATCTTACATCCCATTCTCTCCCACACTGACACAGCTTTACCAGATCCTGTTGCATAAACCTGTGATATTGATGCTTGAGATTTCATTACATTTACAAAAATTTGCAGGCGAGCTATTTACAAGAACCTATATTCTGCTATAAAGATATATTCTTTTATGGATACCAATTTTGAGAAACTTAATAGAATTATGTTCTTAAATAACCCAAAATGATATTGCTTCTAAATAAAAAACAACAGCTATCTAGTGAATGATTACATTAAATTTGAAAAGAAAAACCATGATTTCAACCTTGTCTCTCCGTTTTAAATTTATCAATAAAAAACTAAAATATATAAACATATTTAGTAATCATCATTTCAATTATATTAATATATCATAATAGAATAAAAATGGAATATAATAAAATAGACAAAATAATTATAGCAATGAATAATAAAAAACTAAAAATAAATTATACACAGAATAATAAATAAAATATATAATTCATCATTTAAATTGACAAAATTATTAATTTTATCATTGCTTGCACTCTTGTAGGCCACTACATCCTTTTTCTCTGATTTATAATTTACATCTTCATCTTCATCTACCGATAAAAGATAAAAAATACAAAATCATAAAAAAGAAATGCACGACAAAAACATTATCAAAATGTATGTTAAGAATTCTAAATATATAATACAAAACTTTTATTACGACATCAAAATTTTGGGTGCTCTCATCTATATAATATAAAAAATAAAAATTGAAACAATATAAAAATATAATACTCATTAAACCGATGCACAAATATCTAAAATATCAAGTTTAATTAAGAGAACTGCAAACATAGACTTTTTAATAACTTTGTAAAAGTATCAATTGATTGATCTGCAAAAAAAACATATGTTATAACATTAGTCTCATTATAAATTTTTAAGAATTTTGTGGAACATAGCATTGAAAATATAATTATTATCGTGATGAAGAATGATTTCTAAGTATCAAAATATGAGATACAATATTCAAAGTGTCAACTGTGTAGTAAAAAATAAGATACACTTTACACTGCAATTTAATTTTAATAATTTTTTTTATTTAGATTAATAACTAAAATATGTGTGCGTGTATATATATATATATATATATACATACAAATAATATTGATTACTTTAAGAGACATGTCGATCAATATACCAAAAAATATAATACATGAGAACCTAGACTAGAGATATAAAGTGGGATGAGCGACCCAAGTATGACATGAGACATGACCCGATTAAGTCATGTCTAGTCCGACATGACATGGTCCAGAACCATGCTCGAGGCATGGCTAAAGCCATGCTAGGCAAGAGATTTGTCATGCCAAGTCAGGTACAACCCGCATATCGGCCCCATTGTCACGATGACCATGAATCGAGACTATGTCCCGATATTGGGTCATGGATCACAATGACCTGAGACCATGCCCGGACCTATTTTTTAAAAAAAAATTGGATATTTTTTAAAGTGTTATACCCATAGTTATGAAAGGCGCGCCTAAAACTCAGACACCACCACTCCCGGAAAAAACGCCTCGCTTCAAGTGAGGCACAGTAGGCGTCGGACAAATGCGTTGTTACGAAACCTACACGTCGGTTACCAAACCGATGTATTTTTATGATTCTGACGCGGCTAACGGGGAGGGGAGAGAAGTTGGAAGCTGAGGACAAGGAGCACACCGCTGAGGCGTCGACAGTACCTAAGGTAACCTAATTCTATAATCTGTAACGGAGGGGGTGGTGTTGGAAGCTATAACGGGAGGAGGGGGGGGGGTTCAAAGTATTATTTTAATTATTTTAAATACAGTAATGGGAGGGGACAAGGGTTAGAGGGTTTTAATATATATTTTTTATATTTTAATTATTATTGTTTGTTTAATATATATGTAAAATATAATAAATAAATAATTTATTTTAATTTTAAATACATGATTTTAAGAATAATAATAAATATGCAATATATAAATATGAATACTTTTTGTAGTATATAATATTTAGTAATATATAATATAGGAAAATCATGGAAATCATTGATAGGAGGTGGGAGGTTCAACTTCATCGGCTTTTGCATTCAGCTTGATATTTTTTAAACCCACAATTCTATTATGATACAGAAGGATTAGGAATTGACCTAGATTCAAAAATATTTGAAGATGTATGTAGTTGCATTTCGAGATTGATAAAAAACAGAGATGAACAAGATGCAATTATATCACAACTCGACTTGTACATGCATCCTAGAGACCTTTTTGGTAATGAGTTTGCCATTAGAACAAGGAAGACTAAACCTCCAAGTTAGTCCTTTAGTTTTGTTAATTAGTGCATTGAAATTATTATATATATTTGGTTAAAATAGATGAAATGTTCAACTAATAATTTATTTATATTAATTATAGCTGAATGGTAAAGTATGTCTGGATCAAGTACTAGAAGTTTGTAAAAGTTTGTATTGAAGGTTCTTAACCTAACATGTAGTACATCAGGTTGTGAAAGGCTAAGAAGCACGGACACAGACACGGACACGGGGATACGACACGGCAGGATATGGGGACACGGCAAATTCTAAAAAACTAGGATACGGATATGGCATGTTAAAAAAAATAATTATAAAAATAAAAATTATTAATTATAAATATTAGGTATTTTATAAAATTCATTAAATTAAATTAAAATATTTTATTATATAAAATAAATATATATTGTTTATTTTATAAAATAAAAATATTTTATTTTATGCCACATTCCCACACAAATACGCCCGCCCCTGCCTCCCCCTCAAACACGCCCACCCCTACCTCTCCCCTCAAATCGAGCCCACTCCCTGCCTCACCCTCAAATCACGCCCACCCCATGCCAGTGGCCGACGTAGCCCATGCGGCAACGTTGACCACCTGACGTCGTCGGACATCGGGCACTATAAACATGGATACGTCTGCCGACGGAACCATCCGATAAGCCACATGACGTATTGGATACGTATTCGTGCCGTGTCCGTATCGTGTCCATGTATCCAGGTGTCGGACACGTGGACACGGCTGTAGGGAGCCGTGTCTGTGCTCCCTTGGTGAAAGGAATTGGAGTATCTTTGAGAATGTAAGTTACTAAAGCAATTACATGCAATTGAATTTGTGTCTTTAAGTTACAACATTATTTAATGTAACTTAGATTCTTCAAAACTAAAACATTGAGATATAATCATGAAAACTATTTGTTTTTTCAAATTCATAGCAAGAGGATAAATAGGTTGGACTATCAATGCTTGAATAATTTGGTATACATTAAGTACAACCAAACCTTGATAAAAAGATATATTGAGCGTCATATCATTGATCTCATTATCTTGAAAGAAATAGATGATAACAACGAATAGTTGATGAGAAGAATGAAAGATGAATGTGTTGCATAAGATAATTTGGTGTTTGAAGGTGATGATTTAACATGGGGTGATATTGCAAGAGCTAGTGGAGCTGAGGAGCTTAGGGTTTATACAAGAGCTAAACCAAGCAAAACACAAATACCAACACCAAAACCAAAGTCATGACCATCTAGTCTAAACATACCCCTAGTCTTGCTTTGATTGATAAAGATGAAAAAAAAATCTATTCATCGGGAGAGAAAAATGAAGAAGATGGAAAGTGAAAGATTGATGATGGGGATGATATTGATGAAAATTTTCTTGATTTAGATTTAAATATAGATACATGAGTGTTTATTTTATTTTAGAACTTTGAATGTTTGTTATTTTGTTTTGAAACTTTGAATGTTTGGATGATGGGAGCACTATTAATATTTGATTTTTATCTTTGATATTCTTTAGTTTATTATTAGATGAAAATTAAAGACTATATTTAATAAAATGTATAATTTTTATGTGTATTAGGTTGAGTGCGCCTCAAATAAAAAAGCTCGCACCTCAAGTGCACCTTGTGCCTTAAGGCCCCAAAAGGCTTTTGCACCTCAGTGCGCCTTGCGCCTTAAATAACTATGGTTATACCCAACATGTCCATGTGGCAAATTTTTTAAAATTTTATTTAAACTCAATTTGGCATCACACTAGATGACCTGGCATAATAGGCACGAGTCTTCCAAAAATTATGTCATCATATCATGCCAGGCTTTGCACGACTAGTAGTCATGTCGTACCAGGCACAGCACTACTCCCATGTCGGGATGTGCCCATCATGATGGCTTGACTGGGCTACCCAAAAACCAATACTGCCCATTTGACACCTATATCCTAGATAAATCTAACTTAGTAGTAAAATCTTTAAAATTTGAGTATCTTTAGATTCATTTACTTTTTTTATTTATTACAATGAATTTAAGAGAATAAATAAAATAATATTATATACTATCATGAGTTTTTTGATTAAATTTTCAAAAAATCATAAAATATTCAATATTATATAGATATACTTTTGTATTGCTCATCATAAAATACACAAGTCTACTCATAGGAATGATATAATCAAATATTTTAAATTAAAAAAATAATTAATAATTAATAAATTCATAAAACATAATAAGGTAGTATATGTGACATCCAACATTTAGACTAGTCACGAAGACACATTATTTGTATGCATCACAGCCTACTATATAGATTATAAGTAGAAACTAAATAAAATATTTTATGATTTCATTAGATTCTCTCACTTATTGATGACCAAGTCATATATAAGTGTCTGACAAAAATCTTTAAATAATATAATATTCAAAATAAAATTTTTAATATTATATTTGATAATATTTTAAATAACAATATCTTTATTAATATCTTTATCAAAACTATTTGAGATGAATCCTTAATTGATAATTTTTTTATTAAGTGTATATGTCACATAATTAACCTAATAGTTCAAATAATAATAAAAATTATTTCTCACATTGAAAAATATAAAAAATTCAATATAATACTTTAAGATACTTAACAGATAAAATGAGTTCCATACTTTATATTTGTTAGTGGGACAATAAAATTCAAATGAATATGAGATACCAATTGAATTATACATACATGATAATGAAGTCAAATCTTAGCTAGCAACATATGATATTCAAATATATAAATAATAAAAATAATAAACTTATTATTGATTATTCAACATTAAAAATTTGAATTTCATTTATGAAATTCTTAAAATTTTTTTATGATGTAATAAATATATGTTTGTTCATGTACGCTCCCACTATTTGCATTGTATTTAGATAAATATGTAATATTAGTAGTATATATAGTATATATAATAAATATCATGATATTAGTGTCATGACTGTTAATATATAAACTATGTATTTAAAATATTGATTCTCCATTTTATTTTTTTATCACTTAGTTAAATGTATGGATCCTAAAATTAAAATTAAAAGAGAACAAAATATTTTAAGATACATCATACATATCACATGCATGAATCAAGTAGCAAAATTTGATAATTGAATTCATAAAAAAATTATATTACATATTTATATATTATGATAGCAGGTATGATAGTAATAATAAAACTTCGAGTACAAACATATTTAGTATATGCAAAGACAATGCTTTTTCTATTTAGTTATCAAAGAGAAAATAAATGGATAGTCTGTCGAGTAAGAAAGAGCAGTATTGATACTTTGATACTAATTATTTGGTATGTTTGAAACTTAGACACTTAGAGAAGATTATGTAATTGTTTGTTTTAATGACTTTTTATAGTATATTTCTTTTTATGGATTTGAAATTTACATGGTATGAAAGTCAATTCTTTGGTTAAAGGAAAACAGCATGCCAATGCATAATGACTTTTTCAACATATGGAAAACTTAGTCTACATGAAACTATAAGTTATATTTTCTCTTATTATGGATTTGATCCCCCAAATAATCTCATTTCTATAAGTTATATTTTTAAACATCTAAACTCTTACATAATCTTCTCCTATTGAAGTTATTTTATAGGATAGGAAAACTTCAATGAGGACTCTACATGAAACTAACCAAGATATTTTATATATTTTCTCTTCTATGATTAAGTATCCTAATATGTACTTGAGTATCATTTATCAACTTAGTCAATCATTTCTAGACAAGCTACAAATGCTGGATCATAGTATTAGGTTTATCATCATGTTATGGTTTAAAGCCTGTTAGTTAATAAAATATATCAAAATTTCTTATCCTACCTATTAAACAAGCATGAAAAAAATTTATTCAATTTTATTCAATCAAACATATAAGAGCCTAATAAAATTAATATTTGATATGACATTAGATATTTTATTATCATTATTGATTATCATATATATTTTACTAGAGTAATATTTAATAGCATCATAATTTATTATACTGATCATGAGATCATATACCAAATTTTTTCTACTAATATCCTCCACAAAATAAGATTGCATATATAAAAAATAGATATTTAATTTAAAAAAATATAATATTTCTCTTTGATTAAAAAATATTTCAAAATATTTTTAAAGAATATAATTTTAACCACAAATTACTTGATCAATTGAATTGAATATCTTCTTTTTAATCTTTTTCTTATCATTTACTTTTCAAACCTTATATCCTGAAAATAGATAATTTAGTTTATCGCCCAAATTTTTGAGATCATTTATTTAGTTTATAATCACTCTACATAATATGATAAAATGACACACATAGAAATAAACTTATATCATTATTATTTACTCGAATATCCAAAAATGATAAAAAAGTTTTTCATTTGAGATTGATAAAATACTAGTTAATATTGAAGTTACCTTTTTTGAGTGAAACTTTGCTTTAACAAGCCTAAACAAGATAGAAATTTAGAAGAAATGTTTGGATTTCTTATTCTTAATTTCATGTAGGGCGCCAAAAATGAGAGAATATCACCCATTAGCTACTTCTAAGCTTCTTGATTCATATTAAGATGGCTCTACTTTTTAGTTATCATTTATATCAATAAATATAGAACAAATTACTTATAAAAAAATTAAGATTTCCTTGGAAATAAAATCTTCTTTTAGTCCAATCAAGCTAGTAGATCATGTGACAATACTAGTTTTAAATCCGAGTAAGTTGGAAACAAAAAAATTTGAACACACAAAGCTTCCAATTAATTTTAAGAGAAAAGATTTACTATCTTTGTGGATTGAAGTATCCATGGAAGTCATATCTAAAGACTTTGAGTGCCTAATTATTCTACCTTGATGCGATTGTAGATGAAGAAAATGCTTCTAAAAACTCTATGAGACAAGCTTAATGATATCTTTTTAAGATATAAATTTTGGAAAAGATAAAAGAAAACATCTGGATAATGAAGTAATTTACAATTAAAATTATATTTTTTTAAAAAAATTTTGAAATATATTTTTAGATTTAAATGTAGAATTATTTCAATTAAATATTTATTTTTTCATTCAGCTATCTCATTTTATTAGGAAGTATTACACAAGAAATCTGGTGTATAATCCCATGATCCATGTGGTAAGTACTGAATTTTGTCTAATATGCATATTCTAATGTATTATTATTTTTTAAATATTTTATATAAAAATATTTTTTATTATTTTATAAAATATTTAAAAAATAATTGATATTTATGATTTATGATAAAAAAATACTCATGTATTCAATGAATATTCATTAATAAAAATAATTAAATATCTAAAATTTTATTTGATGGCATCTAAACTAGGTCCTTATACGTCTGAATGTATTAAATTGAACAAGATCTTATTTACATCGAGTTGGCAGGCAAGATTGAAAGTTCTAATATGATTTTCCAATTGATATATCTTAACACTCATATTATAGGATAAAAATATCATTAAAACAACTATATTATTCTCAACTTGATAAGCAAGAAATTATAAAATTACATATCTCAAAATATTGTGCTTGATTTCTCTTTCTTTGATTTGTAGAAATATAGGCAATGCTTATAAAATAAGAAACTACTCAAAATGAAAAAAAAATCTCTCAAAAATTCAGATAATCTTAGCTAGCTCCTTTGATATCGATCTCATAGTTGCTCTACAACAAAATATATTAAAATTATATTTAGCATTCTATTCTATTTCACAGGTATTATCATACTCTAAATTAGAGGTGTCAAACAGGCCGGTCCAGGCCAGCCCATTTTTTTAGAGCACGGCTGTGCTTTTGTGCCATGCCAGGTACAGCACGGTTACTGTACAAATACATTAAATTTATTAAATTTATTAAATATATATTATATTATATATAAATAATGTATAATATATTAAATTTATAAAATAAAAATTGTTAAAAATTTAATAAATTACAAAATTAAAATTTTTTTTATTAAAAATATAATATAAATAAATAATAAAGTTTAATATTTAAATTGATAAATTGATAATTATTAAAAATTTGTAACTTAAAAATATTAATAGAGCTTAAATTTTTTTTTATAATTTAAAATAAATTTAGAATATAATTTATTAGAATTAAAATATTAAATTATAGAATTTTAATTTTTAAATAAAAGTTTTAAACAGAAAAATAAATTAAATAAAAAATTTTGTTAAAAAAAATTACAAAGTCAAAAAAACAAAAATAAACCATATGAAAAATGACTAATCAACCAATAGATACCAAACCAAACAAATACAAGTTTCAAGTTCCAACGTAACGTAAAAATAAAATATACAATCAATAAAAAACAAAACATCGAAATCAAAAAACAGTGGATCATTATCAATAGTCAATCGGCATATCATGAGTATTATCAACCACAACATCAAGATCACTATCATATGGATCATCATCATCAGTAATAAGCTCTTCCGCTTTCGCAGTGGATGCAGATGCAATCTCTATCCCAGCTTCAGCATGATCATGGATGCTAAACCTCGAATCATCTCAATCCTTCAAACAGGCCAAGGCCTCAACAATATCTAAACGTAGTCTCGATCTCATATCCGAAATTACATATACTGCAACAGAAAAAGTAGACTCTGATACTACACTCGACACAGGAGTCAGTAGATCCCATGTAATCTAGGATGGTACGGGAAAGGTGGACTCATGATTTCCACAACTGTAATATATCAAGATCCTTAGTATCAGAATGTGATAGGATTGAGCAGTAATTGATATTTAAAGTACCGAGAAAGCTCGTTCATATGTGATGATCCACCATGATGTTTCTCCCTCGCTAACTGAATGGAAAAATCGACATCTCCGAACAAGGTATTCATGTCAGTAATCACAGTCTCACTACTACCACTACCACCATCATACATAATATTGTAGTATGTGAACAGGTCAGTCAATTTTTCGTGAATGAACCATTCAGGTGAGTCTTCCAGGTTCATGCACGAGGAAATATAAGTCCGGATATTTTCTACACATTCTATCTTAACCCTAGGGTCTATGCATATAACGGGGTAATAAAGAAATGAAATGATAAATCAGTACTTTAAGTACTTTGTTTCCATCTCTGCAACCATATGGCTAAGTGTCGGGTCAGCTCGATATTTCCTAAACATGCTACTAATATTACATGTGCACCTGAGTATAATACAAATCGTGGGAGTATAAACCAACGAACACATGTTCGTCGTATCATAAAAAATATTCATGTATTTCATAAATGAAATTCCTGAAGTCCAGTCAGTGTCGTCAATAATAAATTCGTCACTCTTACTATTGACATAGTCTGATATCACGTATTCGTATCCAACACATGACTCTAACATCAGGTACGTGTAATTCCAACGGTGTCTCACATCCGATTGGAATTTCTTCTTCTTAAGATTCGCAGACAAACAAAGACTACCAAACTCTTGTTGTCTGCGAGGAATACAAATATATTTTAGTACATTACGTATATTATTAAAAACATGGGAACGCACCTTCATAATCGCTTGAATAATCATGTTAATCACGTGACACATGCATCTGACATGAAAGATCTCTCCTAATAGTGCATCTCTAATATTCCTAATAAATATGTTAATCACTACTTCATTATTATATGCGTTATCGAATGTAATATTAAAAATTTTATTTTGAATTTTATATTCCCTAAAGATTTTCACCATACACTCAAAAATGACCGAGTCATCATGAGGATGGAGAATCTCAAAGAATCCTAAAATTTTTTTATTCCTAGTCCAGTTAGAATCTACATAATGGCTGATAAGACATGCATAAAATAATTAATCATGACTTGTCCAGATATCAGACGTCACGGACACCACTACACTATATACCATAAATTCATTAATTATTTTTTATTTTTCTAACTTATATAATTTTAGTATGTCATTCATAGATGTAGACCTAGGAAAAATTTATGATAAGCAGGCTGAAAATATGTCTGCATGATGCGCACTACCCTTAACTTCCAAAAATTTGATCGGAAGACTCATCAATGTGATAAGTTTGGACATGCCGTCCCTACCTAACTCGCTGGAGTATATGAAGGGAGAAAACTTTAAGACTGAACTCGATCCAATCTCAAAAAATACAGTGCTAAGTTGAGTTTGCTTAGGATCTAATGGACCATATTTTTTGGTACATAATTCAGCATGCCTCTTAATGTGTCAATTCCAAATGAACTCTTACAAGTTAAATTTCTCATACAATATTTACACTGTCTTTTTTTTTTCCTCACCCCTAATATTTTTTTGTTTTATTATATTAAAATGCGTCCAACAACAGAAGTCATAGTTTTTTATTTTTTAGATGTTTGGATTGAGACGACTGGAGAAACCAAAATTTCAACAGCCTCAGACCTCTGTGTAATATTTTTATTTTTTAAATTTAAATATATTTCATTAGTATATATCATTTTTTAGGATTTTTGTT
Source organism: Sapria himalayana (assembly GCA_029783825.1). Taxonomy (NCBI): domain Eukaryota; kingdom Viridiplantae; phylum Streptophyta; class Magnoliopsida; order Malpighiales; family Rafflesiaceae; genus Sapria; species Sapria himalayana. Next base: position 736,034 of record JAREIK010002286.1, on the reverse strand, counting down.
AAACGGTACACTTATGTAAAGACTAGATAATAGATTTTAGATTTAACTATTTTAGGACTGAATAAAGAGACTAGATGGAGACAGAGAGAGAGAGAGAGAGTAAAAAAAACTTAAAATAAATTATCCGGTAAAACAATAAGGTCGATCAAATGCACGGTGCACCACAGTCTAGCTCAAAATTTCAAATCAGAGTTGAGATTCCCGAAAATCCGAGTCAAATGATAAAATCCCAAGTCATGAGAAAGAGGAGCAAGAATTTTGAGAGTGAAAATGTGAGATTTGAGAGAATAAATATTTATGAAAAATATAAATATTATAGAGAGGTGGGAAGAATTTTATAGATTAAAGAAAATAATTTTTTTTAAAAAAAGTATTTTTTTTAAATATTTTAGGGGGTAGAATCATGAGGACCATCGAATTTTACCCCCTAGCTGTTGAAGACGAGATCCAACGGCTACATTTTAATTTTTTTTTTGCCCGTTGGGGGAGGGAGGAGAATCAGGTCGGGTCTGATTGGACCCGACCTATAATCTTTTTGTGCGGTAAGCTAGGCCCAAGTCACTGGGGGACAGAGGTGAGCCGTGACTCATGACTCATGAAAGTGCGGGAAGCCGGGAGCCTAGGACTGCGAGTGACCCAGACCCGTGCCAACGGGCATTACCACGAGCCACCGAACCATGCCGGGTCAAGCACGGCACGAGGCCCGATTGGCCTCGGCCCAACACGGCACGAATTGTGCCTTACCCGAGCACGGGAAAATCCCATGCCAGGCCGGCCCAGGCATGGCCGAACCGTGTCGTGCCTTGTGCCGGGTCAAGCCGGCCCAATTGACACCTCTACTCTAGATTTACTCTTTTTTTTATTTTTTTTACTATTTTTCTTAAAAGTTTTAAAATACTCATGTCTCATTCTGAAGTATTATTTCTTCCAAAAAGACATCATGTCATGATAGAAGAAAGAGTTATATTTCATTCTAATAAAACTTGAGAACTAATATCTCACCTTTCGAAAACCTCATTTGTTGATTGCAAGTAAGTATTCATTATTAAAAATCAATCAAAATAAGAAGTCTGATCACATAAAATCAAAACTTGTTATAAAAGGATTTACTCATGTGTTTGAAGTAGAATATCAAGATATTTTCTTTTTAGTAATCATGATGATCTCAATATGAATACTCATAGTATCAACATCATCTCATAGATAAATAATACATTAATTAAATATAAAAAACATATTTATTCACATTAACTTAAAAAAAATAGTGTATATGGAGTAATCACTAAATTTTCATACAATGATTATAGTAAAAACTGAAAGTTTGTTTATAAAATGTTCACTGATAGTCACATTTTTTGGTTTACATAAGTGTGTTATATTTTATTTTTCTAAAAAAAATTAAGATTGCATATTTATTTTTGTTGAATGTATACGTAAATAATATTCTTATTACTGTAGGATAATAAATTGAGAATCATTCAATTTAAGGTGTCTTTAATCATAATTTTAGATAAAAAAATCTTATGAGTCTTAAATATTTACTTTTTATATACATGACAAATAATAAGATTGATATTGTACTGTAATAAAGGAGAATAGCATTTTATACTCACATAGAAATTAATCTTTTAGATCATGCTCAATGGATATTTCTATTGAGCCATGTACTAAATTTTTATATGATCTTAGCTCCCCAAATGATTCAAATATATAAAAGAGAATCAAATGAAAAATTAATCATTTGTCTATCACCAAATTAGATATAAGTTATATAGTAAGTATGATTAATTATTTTCTAAATTTTTATGATAAATTCAAGATATAGTAATGAATGATCAGGAACACTTACAAAGAGATCTATTAAAATATATTATATATTTCTTAGATACAAAGTACAAACTTATCTATTAGAAAAATAAAAGACAATAATTTTAAGATATAGCAAAGAGATAAGAGTGTAAAGCGATGATGATTAATTATAAAATATTTTAAATTAAAAATTTTAATGAGATTGAATACTCAATTACTAGTCTTACAACTTTATCATGCTAGTCAAGTAATGAGATAGATAACTTCTTCCTTAGAAAGAAGATTTATGATACAATGAATTAGAGGTGTCAACCGGGCCGGGCCGGCCCGGCACGGTTCAGCAGTGCCTGGGCCGGGCCGGCAAGAAAAATTCCGTGCCCGGGCCCGGGCCCGGGCCGTGCCTGGCCCGACACGATTCGGTCCACGACACGACAAACCGGCACGGGTTTATCCCGTGCCGGGTGTCCCGTGAGCCCGACCCCATGATGCCCCTCCCGCAAAAAAAGACCGCGGGTCGGGTCTGATTCGACCCGACCCGCGGCCCCCCGTATCCCGAACCGCTCGGACAGGCCAACCCGAGCGGGCCAGGTAAGGCAAGGCACGGCCCGCCGTGCTTGCGGGCCGTGCCGAGCCAGGGTTTTTTAAACCGTGCCCAGTCCGGCACGGAAGCAAGATCATGCCCTAAAAAAACAGGCCGGGCCGGCCCGTCCCGGCCCGTTTGACACCTCTACAATGAATGCTACCGCTTATATTACTACCATAATTCAGCCAACTAATATATTCATGAAGATCTTGAAAATTTTTCAACTTATATTTCTTTCCTCAAAACTTGGTGTACAAGATATTTATGCACCAATTTGATAGGTGCATTATTGTTATGTTTATTATTATTTTTATTTCCTTGATGTCTGGTGATGGGAGAACCCAACCTATGAGCTATACTATTGTACTTCTATTTATTTTTATATTTCTATTGGATATACTATTCTATTATATTAAGAGTTTAATTGGTACATGGAGGTTTTATTTATAGTATTTGTGATATTTTTATAACATATATTTTTTTATATACTTTTATTTTCATCACTTTCATTATGAATATTTGTAAATTTAAATTTATTTATAACATAAATATGTAAAAAAAATAGAGTCAAATAATATATATGTAAAAAATTAGGCAAGTATACATGAAAACAAGAAAAGATTATGAAAAATTCCTTTCTACTATTATAATATATTTTGCATATTTATTTTTGATTTTTTATTTTATTATGATAGGAGTATCTAACACGTGAGTTACCCTAAAAGAATTTTCTTTGTTAAATATATTAGGATTTCAGTAGATTGTTATGAGAGAATCATTGTTTTCCTTTTTATGGAGTTTATTTTACAATGATATTAAAACAAGGATTTGAACAACTTAAAAAAAGATAGTGTGCAACTATGTGTGCATGGTATATGTCCAAACAATGGTGTAAACAAGGTATGAATGACAAAATATATCGTATAGTTTGCTATGTGAGAAATGATAGTGAGTGTGATGACAGAAACTTGTCTCAGTATGGATAAATGATCACTTGCAACTTCCTATGATTGATATATCATTTTTAATGTGAAAAATATTTTTTTATGAACAACTTGAGATATATGTAACAATCACCTAGTATTAAAGCTCATACATAGCATTCAAATCTTGTTTACAAAATATGAAAGACCTTATAAAACCCAAAGTACTCTCCAAAATTTTGGTTTATCAAATTTTCAGATATAATTATCTCAATTTGTTTATATATAAGTTATAAATTATTCCTTATTTTTCAAGAGTTCAAATGAAAAATTTATTTTGTTATTTATATATGTGCATAATATTCTAAATACAAGATATGATGAAATGGGAATCATTAACCTAAAATATATTTTTATAATTACATATGATAAAAGAGTGATTAGATTGCCACAAAGAATATATGCTTTGTATACCCTCTCAAATATTGAACTTTTAGGTCACACTCGAGCATATACATAAATTGATTCGACTACATACAAAAAAATATATAGAAAAGATTAATTATTTAATTATTATTAGATAAGATATATTTTATATAATCAATATAATTAATTATTTTTTATATTATTTATGATAATCTCATATTGATGCAGGGATGCAGCTCTTTGCATAGTTAGACATGTGAAAAAAATTTCATTATTTTTATTTCATTTGATGATCATTGATATGTTAAGTTAGTCAAAAATTTAGATTCTAGTTAGGCACCAACATATGCAGAAAAAAAATTTATTACAAATTATTATATTTTTCTTTGAAATAATCATTTTTCTTTGAAAAATAAGAGATAACTATTCAATAATTATCGAGAGTTATAATAATCATCATAAATATTTCTAGTTTGAGTTGCTCATTTAAAATTAGCATCATCATAATTATCAAGAGTTGTAGCATTCAATAAGATGACTTCAAAAAAAAAAAAAAAGAACAAAGTCTCTCCAACAATCAAACTCCTAGGCAAATACGACTAATCTCAATTCAATGAGATAATTATCGAGTGAACGAAATGACCGTTGGATAGAAATTTTATCAATTTGCTTACAATGAGAAATAATCATGCAACTAGAAACCACTAGTTGATTTATACTTCATTTCAATCAAGAACTCAATTAAATAAAAAAAAAATCCTACGGGTAATAGAGATAATACCTCAAGTAACGAGTATACTCCTTACATAAACATACAAAAGATGCAAGTTGATGCTAACAAATTCCAAACAACAAATAACAGATTAACAGTGTATACCAATAGCTGTAAAACAATTAAATCAACAACAATATGGAAACACCCAAAATATGAAAAAAAAAAAACCTAAGGGTGATCAGTAAATAGGACCAAACTAGTTCCTACAACTTTTGCAAGGATAGCAAAAGTAAGAACCCAAAAATCCAAAAAAATCTTAGATCAGATATTCAGCTTCCAAACTGAAACATATAAACAGCACTCAAATCGCCTATAAATACAATTTTTTGAGAAAAATAATGAAGAAAACAACGTGCCCTATGATTATCTTTACAAAAATCAAGAAAGTACTCCGGCAAGAGCAAGACCAACACCAAACATGTTCAAAATTCAAATATACAAATGTTAAACATAAAAATAAACATTCTTGTTAGTATGCCAATTATATGTGGCAATTGAACCTGGGCTGTTTGGCCTGGCCCAAAGCCTGAGTTTTTGCCAGGCCTCAAACTCCCCAGTCCCCACACACCAGGGCTATGTTGCTGCCATGTGTCGAAGCTGTTACGGTTAGCCCTAGCAGCAGCACCTCAGGAAAAATGCCATGAGGAAACCAGGCAGCCCCAGCCAGGTCTGGTTTCCATTTTGACAATCCGCGCTGAGCCGGGCAGCCCAAAGTGCCATGCCTAATTTGTTAAAATTAATATTTTTTAAGGGGTAAAAATGTAATTTTATGAGGAATGGGTTGTTGTAATCGGTGCATCGTTTGAGAAACGAAACGCACGAAACGCCCTGATGCCTATAACTTCTCCTCTTCGTCTAAACAATTTACTACTTCCTTTTTATTGATTTTCTCAATAAACTAAATCAATCTAACATAAGTAGTGTCAGAGGGAGGTTCAAGGACCAATCTAACAATTTATGCAGTGAATTTTTTTTTTTCGAAGTTGCGTGAAGAACAAAACCAATGCAATGAGAAACTTGGCCGATGCGAGGAGCCCAAATCATTTTCGATGGAGAAGATTATGATTATTTGAGTGTGATGATGAAGACACTCTTGATCTCACAAGATTTGTGGGATTTGATGGAGAATAAGTATGAAGAAGAACCAAAAGACACATTATCACCGGATGACCGAAAAGTGTTCGATGAAATGTTAAAGGATTTCAAGAAGAAAGATGCAAAGGCTTTGTTCATTATTCAACAAAGTATCTCTCGTAAACTTTTTCCAAGAATAATTAGAGCAAGAACATTAAAAAAAACTTGAGATATACTTCAAAAGGAGTTTCAAGGGACCAACAAGATGAAGAACATGAAGCTCTTGACACTCAAACGAGAATTTCAAAATCTCAGGATGAAGGAGAAAGATACTCTACATGAGTATTTCTCGAGGGTGATCGAAGTTGTGAACCAAATCAAGAGTTTGGGCGACATCTTGACTGACAAGTCAGTTTGTGAGAAGATATTGATAAGTCTTTCTTCGAAATATGATAATATTGTCGCCGATATTAAAGAAACAAAAGACCTTTCATCACTTAGTGTCCATGACTTGATGGGTTCTCTCGAGATGCATGAACAAAGGATAAATCGACATAGTGAAGCTTCTCTTGAAAGTGCTTTTCAATCAAAAGTGAGCGTAAAAGAAGATTCTACCGGAAGCTCGAGTAAACGACAATATTTTCGTGGCAATGAAAGTTATGCAAGAGGTCGTGGCCTAGGCCAAAGAGGAGGAAGAAACTATAGTGATAACAAATTTTGTCATTGTAAGAAGCCAGGTTACATTGAAGAAAATTGTTATCACAAAGGAAAGCCTCAATGTTATAATTGCAAGAGGTTTGATCATATAAAAAGGGATTATCGAGATATAAGTAGAGAAAAAATCAATTATACTGAGGAGGAAAGGAAGTGTGAAAGTGATAAAAGCACATTCTATGCATGTCAAACGGCCGTCGGGAAAAATGACAACGAGTAGTATGTTGATAGTGGGTGTAGCAATCACATGACAGGAGATGAGTCGATTTTCTGTAAACTTTACAAGAGCGACACAACGCGAATCACAATGGGTAATGGTGCCGTAATAAAATCAAATGGGAAAGGTACAATTGTCGTAGCCTCAAAGAAAGGTAGATTGTTAATTCATGATGTGTTGTTTGTTCCGGACTTAGCTCAAAATTTGCTAAGTGTCGGACAACTTATGGTAAGTGGTCATGCACTTCACTTCGATAATGATTCTTGCAAGATTTTTGACAATGAAGAAAATAAGAGAGAATTAATGGCCGTTGTCAAGATGGAGAGGAATCGAAATTTTCCTCTTACTCTCAAACCTGCAAGTAGGTTATCGTTGAAAGTCAACATGGAATATCTGTCATGGCTATGACACAAACGGTTAGGTCATGTGAACTTTGAGAGCTTGAAGTTGATGAGTAAGAGAAACATGATATATGGTTTACCGAATATTGAAGGTAAATATGATATTTGTGAGGTGTGTGCTCTCGGTAAAATTCATCGAGAGACGTTTCCTAAAGAAAAAGCATGGAGAGCAAAGGCACCATTGGAGCTTATTCACACTGACATTTGTGGTCCGATGTCGACTAATTCTCACGGAAAAAATCGATACTTTATCACTTTCATAGACGACTTCTCAAGAATGTGTTGGGTCTATTTTTTGAGACAAAAATCGAAAACATTGTCTGTCTTCAAGAAGTTTCAAAGAATGGCTGAGAGACAGAATGACAAATTGATTAAAAAGCTAAGAAGTGATAGAGGTGGAGAATACAACTCAAAAAAGTTTGGAAAATTTTGCGAAGATATTGGACTTGAAAGTCAATTGACGACAAGTTTTATACCAGAGCAAAATGACGTTGCTGAAAGAAAGAATCGCACAATTGTCGAGATGGCGAGGACAATGATGAATGCAAAAGGGGTTACCATTGACCTTCTGGGCAGAAGCAACTTATATAGCGGTTTATTTGTTGAACTGATGCCCGACAAAGGCGGTTGAAAACAAGACGTCATTCGAGGTATGGACCAGGGGTAGAAAACGGTCGGTGAATCATTTAAAAGTGTTCGGATCCATTTGCTATGCTCATGTCCCGAAAGAAATAAGAAACAAGCTTGAAGATAAAGGTGAGAAATGTGTTTTCGTCGGCTGTAGCACTAAGTCGAAGGGATATCGACTTTTTAGCCTGAAGAAGAACAAAGTGATTGAAAGTCGGGATGTGATTTTCAATGAAAAAAAATAATGGGATAGGAAAGAGAAAGACGTTGAGAATGTATCAATGCCGGTTTACGAAGAGGATCCGAGGGAGGAATCAAGAGGAGCCAATGAAGATAGAATTGAAGAAAATGAACATCAACAATCTCTAACAACGCAACCTGGATCGAGTTCATCAACATTGAGCTCTACTCCAGTAAAAATGAGAAGGTTGGGTGATGTATATGCTCAGTACAATTTTTGTGTAGTTGAACCCGAGAGCTTTGAACAGGATATTCAAGAAGATGTCTGGGTAAATGCAATGGAAGAGGAAATAAACATGATTGAAAAAAATAAAACATGGAAGTTGGTTGAGAAGCCCAAAAAAAAAGATGTGGTTGGATTGAAGTGAATTTATAAGACGAAAATGAACCCCAATGGTTCCGTTAAAAAATGCAAAGCAAGATTGGTTGCAAAAGAGTATTCTCAACAACCAAGAATTGATTATAATGAGACATTTCCACCCGTTGTGAGTCATGAGACAATAAGAATGTTGATAGCATTAGCCGTACATGTGTCAACCGGGCCGGGCCAGCCCGGTTCGGCACGAGGCACGGCACGGTTCAGCCGTGCCTGGGCCGGCCCGACACGTAAAAATTCCGTGCCCGAGCCATGCCGTGCCCGGGTTAGGCGCGTGCGGTGCCTGGCCTAAGTCGTGCCTGACCCGGCACGGTTCAGCACGCGGCACGGCACCCCGGCACGGGTCAATCCCGTGACGGGTGTCCCGTGAGCCCCTATGTTGCACGGATACGGATACGGAGATACGACACGGCAAGATACGGGGACACGGCAAATTCTAAAAAACTAGGATACGGATACGGCTAGGATACGTCATGATAAAAAAAATAAAATTAAAAATAAAAATTATTAATTATAAATATTAGGTATTTTAAAATAATTAAATATACTGTATTTTAAAATAATTTAAAATTTTGTATTTTAAAATAATGTAAACAAAATGTTAGGTATTTTCCTTCCCCCCCTTCCCCCCTTCCGAACCCCCTCCCGCCCCCCCTTCCGAAACCCCCTCTCGCCCCCCCTTCCGAAACCCACTCCCGCCCGCCCCCCCCTTCCGAAACCCACTCCCGCCCGCCCCCCCTTCCGAAACCCACTCCCACCCGCCCCCCCTTCCGAAACCCCCTCCAGCCCCCCCTCCCGAAATGCATTTTTGGATACAGATTCCAAAAAACGACGCGTTTTTGGAATCTGTTTCCAAAAATGCGTCGGATACGTCTCCGAACAACGCGTCGGATACGTCTCCGACGCGTATCCGATACGCCACGTGGCGTATCCCATACGGATTTGTGTCCGATACGCCACGTGGCGTATCGGACACGTATCCGACGCGTGTCCGACCCGTGGACACGGCAGCTCCTAGGCGTATCCGTGCAACACAGGTGAGCCCAACCCCAGGATGCCCCTCCAGCAAAAAAAGACCGCGGGTTGGGTCTGATTCGACCCGACCCGCGGTCTTCCCCTATCCCGAACCGCTCGGTCAGGCAAGCCCGAGCGAGCCAGGCAAGGCACGGCACAGCCCGCCGTGCCTACGAGCCGTGCCAGGCTCGGCTATTTTTAAACCGGGCCGGGGCGGGCATGACACAGTAGCACGAACGTGTCCTAAAAAAACGGGTCAGGCCGTGCCAAGCCGGCCCGTTTGACACCTCTAATTAGCCACACACAAAGGGTGGAAGCTCCACCAACTTGATGTGAAATCGGCTTTCTTGAATGGTGTTCTGAAAGAAGAAGTGTATGTGGTACAACCACAAGAGTTCGAAGTTGAAGGTGAAGAAGAAAAAATGTACAAGTTGAAGAAAGCATTGTACGGGTTGAAACAAGCACCTCGTGCTTGGTATGGAAATATCGATGGGTACTTCACCGAACGAGGCTTTATCAAGAGCCCTAGCGAGCCGACACTCTACATCAAACATGGAGAATCCGGTATGCTCATTGTCTCTCTGTATGTTGATGACTTGATTTTTACTGGGAGTGATGAAAAAATGATGCATGAATTCAAAACTGATATGATGAAGAAATATGAGATGAATGATTTGGGATTGTTGCATTACTTCTTGGGCATTGAAATTGATCAATGTGAAGAAGGTATTTTTATTTGTCAAAAGAAGTATGCCGAAAATATTCTCTCAAAATTCAAAATGGAGAATAATAATCCCGTGATGACTCCGTTGGTGGTGAATGAGAAGTTGGTGAAAGACGATGGTAGTGGTGATATAAATGCGGTACAATATAGAAGTTTGGTTGGGATGTTACTGTACCTTACTAATACAAGACCCGATATCATGTATGCTACGGATCTATTATCTCGATTTATGCACCGACCGAGCAAGATTCATCTTGGGGTTGAAAAAAGATTATTGCGATATATAAGAGGGACCATGGAGTATGGTCTCATGTTTGAAAGAAATGGAAGAGAAGATATCGAGTTGTTTGGTTTTTATGATAGTGATTGGGCTGGAAGTATGAACGACATGAAGAGTACGTCCGGATATTGTTTTTCACTCGGTACGAGTATTTTCTCATGGGCGTCGAAGAAGCAAGAGAGAGTTGCACATTCCTCCACCAAAGCCGAATACGTATCGGCAAGCGAAGCAACCAAATAAGTGGTTTGGTTACGAAAGATTTTAGAAGACATGGGAGAGAAACAAAACATGGCAACAGTTCTCTTTTGCGATAACAAATCATCAATTACTATGTCAAAGAATTCGGTATTTCATTGCCGAACAAAACATATCAACCTCAAGCATCACTACATTCGAGAAGTAGTGGATGATAAAGAAGTGATGATCAAATACGTGAAGACTGATGATCAACTAGCGGACATCTTCACGAAAACACTTCCTTGTGACAAGTTTGTCTATTTGCGAAACTTGTTGAAAATGACCAACAAAAACATTAAGGGGGAGTGTTAAAATTAATGTTTTTTAAGGGGTAAAAATATAATTTTATGAGGAATGTGTTGTTGTAATCGGTGCATCGTTTGAGAAACGAAACACACGAAATGCCCTGATGCCTATAACTTCACCTCTTCGTCTAAACAATTTACTACTTTCTTCTTATTGATTTTCTCAATAAACTAAATCAATCTAACACAATTACCATGCACAACTAAGTATATTTAAAGCATAAAAAACGAATTCAATCAACAAATACTTTTGATACTCTTAACACACTTTCAATAGAACCTCCTAAGAAAGTTCAGGGTCTTTGAGTCTGGTTTAACATCTGCACAAATGATCCAAGATATGTACATAAAGAGAAACTGCAACGTAGCAGTTGCAGAATCAATGAGAATGCATGAAGAATTCAACTAAGAACCTATGGAGAAATTATGCAGATAAAAGAATCAGGATTTAACCTGAAGCACATAACCCAGTTTCTGCAGATTCTTGATCACAGTAATCAATAGCAGTGTATGAGGATCTGCTTTCATGTTTCCTAATATCTGTCAGAGTCAGACAATCAAAAGCACAGGATTACCAGATGACATCACCAATACCAAGCGAGCAAATAAGAATCCAATCACAACTCCATCTCCATAACACATAGCATTACACAAAAAATGAACAACAAACATGGTCCAAAAGAATTGTCATTTTAAACCACTGGCTGTTGAAATGAATACTTATATAAGTCTACCTTGTTAATTCACTTGTCATACATAGTTTAACAATTGTGAAATGTAGCATTCAGCTCAGTGGTTTCAAGCCTCACAGTTACACAACCCAGTATTATCCTATCGCCATTAGGGCTGTTCTTTTTGGGTGGTGGCTTTTGGGACTAAAAGTTCCAAATCAGTGTTCTTGTTAATCTTTGATAGTGTGAAACAAAGAGCACCAGGATGACCCAGGTGATGCAGATTTGGTAACATTCATGGGAGTAGCAGTATGCAGAACATCTCATATTATGATTCCTCATCAAAAAATCATGATAAAAATAAGGTCTTGGAAGTTAATGAAGTCACCTTCTAGAACAATCTCATGATCATCATTTTGAAGCTAAATGAAATCAACTATGCCTGGTGAGCAAGATTAGGTCACTGTGTCGACACAACCAACTCCATACTCACACAAAATAGCTTTTTGATTGATGCATGAGGAAAAAGATCAATAGGTACTTAGATTTATGATAATGTAGAGGCTTTGGGAGGAGACTCGGATGTCTGCTACAAAGCCACGGCTCATTTTTGTAAAATGATATCTAAGCTATTCAAACTTCGAGTTGAACATGAAAACTGCTGGGAAATTTTATTCAGTTAACAAAATTGATGATATATGTATGGGGTGATGGCATTACCATCAATCGTTCATGGATATTGCAAATGTTGAAATTATTACTTTATTTTATATTCTTCTTTTACTCTTTGTGGGTGCATGTCAAATACTCAAAATTTAAGTGTGGCCCTGATATCTTTTTATGTTATACATTTTCCTTGTACAATGCTTAATGATATATTAATATTAAAGATTTGTCTTTCTTTTTCTTCAATATAACCTATTTAAATTAAGAATCTCAATATTAAATAGCGAGCAACAATCACAAATTTGGGCCCATATAATAGAATTTTATTAATATACTATTATATAGCAATTTAAAAAATTCAAGCAATCTTAATAATTGAGATTATTGAGAATAAATGAACAAATCGAGCTAATATATAATGAGCAAATATGATTGAGTCAGCATGCATGTCAAGATCTCTCATCAACAACGCAGTATGCAATAAAAAAACAAACAAACAAGATTATAAAGCTATAAAAATTATAATATGCCCCATCAAAATGGTGCGCACATGTCACAAATATTGAGCTTTCAGAAAACAAAAATAAATTGATGGTTCTTCAAAACTTTCATAGAGATGTCTGCTAAATAATTTTTGTATGAATATATACTATAGCAATGAGCACATTCTAGATCTTCTCACTCTTAAAAAAATAGTTCACCTCAAAATATTTTGCCCTCTTGTGAAATATCAAATTTTGATCTTCTCACTGTATGATTGTCAGTAAAATATAATAAAAGAAAAAAAATAAATATACAAACTTCTCAAGTAGGTATCAGATTCATATTTTCTCACAAAAAATAATTGACATCACCTTAAACTATATCACTAACTTGATCTCAAAGCAACCACATATCTCTTAAGTTTTCAAGAGATAATGTTACCTCCAAAAAATATATATAAAAACATATCATAAATATTATCTCAATACACATTAGTGCTCAAGTAGAAAATGAATATCAAATTAACTACAATTATCCTTGTTAGTTAAAATAGATCCCAAGTCCCAAAGGTGAAGACTTCTTCATATATGAAAAATTATATCCATGTGAACCTATCTGAGAGAATCTAGAAAATAATTAATTATTGTAAGTACATACATTATATCTAATCAGATAATTATCAAATAATTAATCTTTCTTAAGATTCTCTTTTAAGTAGTAAATTTAACGGAGTCACAACAAAAAATAAAATCAATATATAGATCAATATGAATATTTTCTAGAGCACATCCTAAAAGTCTAACTCATCTAAGATTATCAAACACATACCTCTTTTATGACAAGATAATACATCTCCAAATATAAGTCACTTCTATATCAATAAAATATATGAATCTCTTAAAATTCATCATCTAGAATTATGACTAAAGCCTAAAGGTATTCTTTGAATTATATAATTCTCAACTCATCAACCTTGGTAACTAAAATATCATTTATGTACTTAATGAGCAAAATTACATTACCATCTAAACTCCTCCAAATAAATAAATAAAAATATACAACACACATATAAACCAAATAAAATAATTACTAATAAAAATTTCATAAAATATACTCTTAATAATTACTTCATAATTTCATGTCATATAGTACTTTCCACCATCTACAAACTATATTTGACTTCATTGCTTTAAACCCAAGTGGTTACTCCATATACACTTCTTATTTGAGATCAATGGATTAAAAAGTATTCTTCATATGCAACTAATATATCATCTATCTGGAAGATGCTACAAGAGAAATACAAATTAAAATAAAAATCATTTTGACTACAAAAGAGAATATGTTCTAATAGTTGACAAACATTTAAGTGAATTTCCTCACTACAAATGATAAAATAATATGTTCTAATAGTTTACATATGAGTGAATTTCCTCCCTCATATGTAATCAACAACAGATAAATTATGATACTAATTCCCAATTTTTTTAAAATTAATAATATTTATCTTTCCTAACATAATTTGACATCATCCAAAATAAGAAATTAAAATCAACATATATGATTCTGAATATAACAATAAAGATAGCCTCAATATCATTGATGTCACATGAGTCATTATCTATCAGCAATTCTTTTGTTTTATTCTGAATATCTAACTTTAAATCTTCTTTATTCTTTAAGCATTATAAGTATTTTAACAATTTGATTGTAATCTAATTTTCTATTTGAAATAATATTAGAAACCACATAAAAAATAGATTCTAATACTATTATAGACACCGAATAAGTCAATAGATCAAATATCATCTTTTATATTATGGAATATGTAGACTAGTATGATTTTTACCAACTTATAATATTTAAATTCTTATTATTATCATGTGATAAAATGAAATATTAATTGATATTTAAATATCAAGACAACTCATTCTTATTTAAAGGACCACCTCATTATTTACTTTAGAGAAGTCAACTGGGTCATGCTAAAAATCCTGACACATAAGGAATGGCAAGGCACGACCTAGTACAATGTCCATGCAAGACAATGTTAGCCCGACTAGTCAAATAAACTAGCTTAGACTAACTGAACCCAAGCTAGACTAGAACAAACCGAGTGAGCCTGGCTAGGCTTGACCCACTTGGCATGACCCAACTAAAAGCAAGCCAACTAGCCGTGTCAAGCTAACTATTTTTAGAACAATGTAAATACAACACAACTCATGATAAATATCATGTCCTGCTCGACACAACACAATGACACAAATGAACAAAAAAAAGGCACGCTGGCTTGAAGCTTTCCTATAACCAAGGAAGCACGGACACGACACGAATATGGCACGGATACATGTCCGATACGCCACGTGGCGTATCATTGCACAATCCGTATCCGATACGCCACGTGGCGTATCGAATGGTTGCGTCGGCAGCCGTATCCACATATATAGTGCCCGATGTCCGACGACGTCGGTGGCCAACATTGGTCACTGGCAGGGGGCGGGCGCGATTTGAGGGAGAGGCAGGAGCGGGCACGATTTGAGGGGAGAGGAAGGAGTGACACGAGTTGAGGGAAGTGGAAGGGGCAGCACGATTTGAGGAGAGAGGCAGAGGCGGGCGTGTTTGAGGGGAGAGGCAGGGGCGGGCCTGATTGAGGGGAGAGGCAGGGAATAAAATAAAATATTTATATAAAATAAAATAAAAAATATATATTTTTATATAATATAATTATAAAATATTATTTTATAAAATAAAATAAATATAAATATTATCTTATAAAATAAAATATTTTTATTTTATAAAATAAATAATATATATTTATTATATATAGTAAAATATTTTAATTTAATTTAATTTAATAAATATTATAAAATACCTAATATTTATAATTAATAATTTTTATTTTTATTTTTTTATTATGCTGTATCCTAGCCGTATCCGTATCCTAGTTTTTTATAATTTGCCGTGTCCCCGTATCCTACCGTGTCGTATCCTCGTGTCCGTGCTTCTTAGCCTATAACTACTAACATACCTAGTATCATTATATATATATATATATATATATATATAT
Source organism: Sapria himalayana (assembly GCA_029783825.1). Classification (NCBI taxonomy): domain Eukaryota; kingdom Viridiplantae; phylum Streptophyta; class Magnoliopsida; order Malpighiales; family Rafflesiaceae; genus Sapria; species Sapria himalayana. The sequence goes on along the minus strand of JAREIK010002286.1, from coordinate 720,422 downwards.
ATATTATTTGATGTTTCATAAATCTAACAATCATATTTTCATTCTTATGTTTGATTCAAACATGTAAATATGTAAATTAAATATTTTATACTCTTTTTACCTAGAAGTGTCAAGTTGTTTGGGGGTAGGTGTCAAACGGGCTAGGCGGTCAGCCATAGCCCAGGACCCATCCTAGTTTAGCTGTGCTTGGCTAGGCACGACACAATCTAGAACTATGTCTCACGCCGAGCCAGACATGATCTGTGTGTCAGGCCCAACTACACGATAAACTGGCCCGGGTGACCGCCCAACAGGATCCTTGTCGGTGGGTCATCCAGGATGTTTAGTTTTTTTTTAATTCGACCACCCCGTTATAGGGTTATCCATTTTTTTAAAAATAATGTAACTACGTGGCTAATTTTAATTGGTCATCCACATGCTCTTTTTTATGCACAGTACAGTTGACACGACCGTGTCCACCATGTCGTGCTAGGCCAGTGTCATGCACACCGTGCCATGTCTAACACGCCACAAAAATTTAACCGTGCATGATGGTTTGATTGGACTAAAAAAAATAGGTCGTGTCAGCACGACATGACCTATTTTACACCTCTTGTTGGGTGACCCGAGCACGACATAAGGCACAACTTAAAATAACCATGTCTGGCCCAACAAGGTCAGAATAAAAAACCATGTTTTGACCGGAATCATGCAAGCCCAAGGCATGGCTCATACAGTATTGGGCTTGCAATAGTCATGCCTCATGCAAGGGCAGACATGATCCTCATGCCTGATCCATTGGCACTATCCACTAACATAATGACCCATGATCAAGCATGGGCCACGAGTCATGGGTCATGTACTCATGGAATCAGACTTTTTTGATGCTGACATAACAAATTTAGAAAAAGAAAAAAATATAAAAAGTGGACTACAACAAAAAATTATTACTCAAATAAATTTACACAATTATGGTTAATAATTATTTTTATTTATTAGTTTATGACATTTATTAAATTTTTTATAATTAAAATATAAATAAAAAATTTGATAAATAATGACAACTCGATCAAAAGGACTAATGCCGAAACTAGGTTATATCCAATGACCTCAACTCATTTTCCTAAATACTTAAAATTAGGCAAATTTAAATAATATAGATTTTTTTAATATAACAAAATAAAATTCTAAGTATATCAAAGAAAGATCGACATAATGTATATATTATAAAAAAATATATAAATATAAAAATATAGGTAGTATTGATCACCTTAAGAGCATATTAAATTAATATACCAAAAAATATAATGAAATAATATTCATAATATCCGATATAAAAACTAACCACGATGAAGCATTATTCGTATGTCTCACTATCCATTAAAAAAATAAGAAATTCAATAAAATACCTAATAGACAACAAAAATGCAGCAGTCTTTAATTGTCTGCAAACCTAAAGAAAATATAACCAAATGTTAAGTCACCATTAAAATTATAAATATCTAATATTAAAATCATTTATTGGCTACCAACACATGATATTCAATTATGTTAATATTAAAGATAATAAAACTTATTATCAATAATTCAAATAAAGATATAAGAATTTTTTTTTTTGAAATTTTTGAAGATATATTCAATTGTATATACTTTCACCACTAGTATTATATTTGAGTGCATGTCCAATATTAATAGTATATTTAACATGCATAAAGGATAATATATGTTTAGTATCATGGCTTAAAAGATAACAACCACGTATTTAAAATATTGATTCTCAATTCTAACTATATGTTATTTGATTGTATGTATGAATTCTAGGGTTAAAATGAAAATGATTAAAAATATATTAAGATGCATATTCACTAACATGAACTAAACAGACAAGCTTGAAGGTTTTAATCAAGAAAAATTAATTAATATATTTACATATTATAACATTGGATGTGATAGTAATAGTAGTGAAACTCCAGGTATAAACATGAACATCATATTCGGATATGATAACTTTTTTATTCAATTTGCTAGAGGCAATCAACGAGATGATTCATTGAATATGAGCGAGCTATCTTAGTATTTAAATATCAATTACTATACCATCTTATCACATGATGATAAAAATTTAAATATTTTAAATTGATAAAAATAATATGAATTCACTTATCTTATATTATTTAAGATAACATGTGATTTACTGACTCCTCCAGTATATATAATAGTATTGAAGTCTAATTTTGTTTTTGATAATCAATATCATTTCAGATAGAGGTGTCAAACGGGCCGGCCCAGCACGGCACGGCCCATTTTTCATGTGCCCAGCCGTGCTGCCGTGCCGTGCCGGGCACGGCACGGTTTTTTAAATTCGGGCACGGCACGGCCCGTGGGCACGGCAAGGCCGTGCCGTGCCGTGCCGGCCCGCTCGGGCATGGGCGCACGGCAAGGCAGGGCAGGCGGGGCGGGGCGGGTCGGGTCTGTTTGGACCCAGTTGGGTCTTTTTACCGGGGGCGGGGCCCGGTTGGGTCACGAGTCACGACTCAGTGAGTCGTGACCGTGAGTCGTGACTCGTGAGTCACGACTCACGACGCAGGCACGCGTGCCGGCGTGCCGGGCCAGGCACGGCACGTGCTTTGTTTGCCCGGGCACGGGCCCGGGCACGTTTTTTGATCGTGCCGGGCCGGCCCAGGCACGGCCGAACCGTGCCGTGCCTCGTGCGGGCCGGGCCGGCCCGGCACGTTTGACACCTCTAATTTCAGATATGAGATCTTGATTACTTGAAGAATAGTGAAAATTCAAAATTGGACATTTAAAATAAAATAAAGAATTCCTGATAGATGATAACTTATGAGATATCAAGGTCAAAGATATTGAGGTCGCTACTAATACTACTTTTAAACATATACATGATAATGATGATCAATATCTACACTATCATACTGCATATATGAATTAATGACTCATTTGATTTTGAATTTTTTTTTCATAGGATATTATGATTATTTTGGGATTAATATCGATTATGATTCAATTTATGTTATGTATGATATTATGGATTATTTTTTTTCATAAAATATTTTTATTTTTAATTTGAGCCAGCATGACCCAACACGGCCCGACACAAACCAGCACAACTCAACACATAAGCATCATACAACATCCACATTCAAGCTACCCATAATGATGGGCTGAGCCAACTTATTTGGATATCCATAATAATAAAATTGATGATTTACATCCACACTACTATATTGCATCTACATCCAGCCTCTAAGCTACCTATAATCACCATGACCCAACATGACTTAGAACAATCAAGAATGGAGCCGACATGACACAACAAAGTAGTGCCCGGCTATGGGCCAATAATGATGGGTCGGGCCAACTTATTTGGATATCATGTTGTGATGACATAGCAAAATGACCCGACTGTGCCACAACCTGAAACAACCCATTTGACACTTCTACTTTCAATTTAACCTTGGGATCCATATGAGTATCCAAGCAATAAAGAGTTAAAATTAAGGACTAATAATTTAAATATTTAATTTTTATCTCAACAATTATGAAATTAAATGTTGAATATCCTTCATACTTGTTAAACATGTCATTATTACTGTATATGCACTTAAATATAATACAAATGGTTAAAATATACATAAACAAATATATATTCATTATATTATAAATAATCTTTAAAAATTTTGTAAAAAAATTTATGTATCACAGTTTTAATCATCAATAATAAATTCATCACACTTACAATTGACATAATTGAATATCATGTATTGATAGCCAATATATTATTTTAACATCAAGTAGATATAATTCAAACGTGTATCTTACATTTGTTTAAATTTTTTCTTTTTTAAACTTGCAGATAAATATTGAATATTAAATTTTTGTTATCTACTAGGCATCATAAGATATTTTAATAAATTTCTTATTTTTTTAAGGTAGAAAAAATAATTTTAATTTATATTTGTGATGTTGAATTAATTACGTGATACATATACGATATGCTTAACATGAAAAATTTTACTTGACAATCTATCTCTAGTGATTCTGACAAAAATATTAATGGCAATACTGTTACTCGAAGTATTATCAAATATAATACTATAAATCCTCATCATAAACTTATATATAAAAATATCATCAAAAGGATAAATGACATCGAAAAATCTTAAATTTTTTTTATTAAATTTTTACTTAAAATAGATATATTAAGCAATGAGGTATGCAAATAATATATCATCATGACTAATCCATATATCAAACATCACAGATACTACTATACTATATTTCATAAATTTATTATTATTAGTTAATTTTCTAATTTATAATATTTTATTATATCATTCCTACTAATTAATCTACTAAGAATTTTATGATAAACATGTTAGAAATAAGTCTATATAATACTAGCTACCTTAGGTCATCCACAAAACTAATCAAAAAAATATTATAATAAAAATTAATTTGGCATGCCTCTTAAGGTAATCAGTATCAAGGATACTTCTATATATACATATTTTTGTATGATATATATATTGTACAAATTCTTCTTCAACACTATTACATTTTTTGTATTTTTTTATTATTTTAAAGTAAATATAAAACTATTAAAATTTACTTAATTTTAAGTTTTTATGCAAATAAGTCGAGGTCATTGAAGAAAACTTAATTTTAACTTCAAACATTTTGGTCGGGTTATCATTATTATATATATTGATGTCAAATTCATTATTATTGATATCACTATTTGACATATTTTTATTTTTTTTATCATTCTAGCTTTAAATAAAATTATAATTTTAAAATTTAATAAATTATAACATAAATTAATAAATAAAAATTAAATATATATCATAACTTTATGTATGTAACAATCCATCTCTTTTTCTAAAGTCTGAGCTAGCATTTGAGTAGACAATAAGCAAAGAATGAGAAGTAGAAACCAAAAACAAAAGTAAGAAAGATAAGAAAATAAAATTTAGTGAATAAGAAAAAATGTATATTTTATATTTATAAAAAATCATTAAAAATTATTTTATATATATATATATATATATATATATATAGGGCATTAATCCAATGATCATCAAATTTTTGCCCACTAGCCATTGGAAGCATATTTGGAGGCTAAAAATCAATTTATTTTTAAATTTTTTTAATCTTTAATGACAATGATAGGACAGGACATATCACTTTCATTGTTAGTTAGATTCTCACTCGTTATGTTTAGCATAACGAGAGAGAGAAGGAAAGTTAAAAAAAACTCATGCATGCATCAGCATGAAGCATGGTTGGACCCAACATACCACAGCATGAGTCATGTCATGGGCCAACATAACTAATATCCAAGCATAGTTCTGGATCATGCAATACAAGGCATGCAAGATCGAGAACTATGCCTCGTGTCATGCTCAGGCCATCCGGACAACTTGACACCTCTAATATGTCTCTTTTTTCTAGTAAATATCTTTAGTTATGAGTAATCAAATCTATTATATTTAACTCATAATAAGTCTAAATTAGAGTAGACTCATGAACTACTATGTCGTCTGAACTTGAGGAAGATTTCCTTTCCTAAAAAAAACTTTCTTCAAAATCAACAATACCTTTACTTATTGGTATAAATAATGACTTCAAGATATTATCATTATAATATAGACTAATAAGTTTAGATGCAACAAATGTTTGACTCTCTATCCTAGTTGTTAATCCAAGTGAAATTATAAGACGTAAGAAAAATTAATGAATTCAAATATATTTTTTGAACTTACTCTTCCTAAACTCTCTAAAAATACTCATACTCAACAAAAAAAACGCTGACACTCATTAAAATTATATCAATTTATGATAAAGAATGTACATCTCAAAACTTTATGTATCAATTTATTTTAACCTAGAGAGAAATTATAGACAATATTTTCAAAAACTATATAAGACAAGTTAAATAATCTCCCTCCAGAATACATGATTTAGAATAATATGAGCAAAAAAGAACAAAAGAAAAATCCAACTAATGAGATAGTTTGTAATCTAAGTCATCTTAACCAGATATTTATTCTTCTTTTCAAATATTTTATTTTATGTGGATTTGCCGGTACAAGAAGTCCAGTCTATAATCTCATAATTTATACATTAAATATTAAATATGTCTGATATATATTCTAATTCATTATTAGTATTATTTTAAATATTTTATCAAATTAATTTTTATTTTTTATTAAATATCTGAAAAATATAAACCATATTTGATTTATCACAAAAAAGAAATGCTCATATATATCATGAGCAATAATCAATAAAATAATTAAGTATTTAAAGCCCTCTATGATTGTAAATCTACTAGATCCTCATATATTTAAATGTATCATATCAAATGAATCCATACTCATACAAAGATAGCAGACAAAATAAGAAAGTTCAGTATATTTTACTAACTGATATACCTCAAAATATAGAAAATAGATACATGTAAAAGAAAAATATAATATTCTCAGCTAAACTAATAACTAATAAGAAAATTAAAAATACAAAAAATAAAAAGTCTAAAACACTCAAATATCTAAAAATAACTCCTACCATAGAATAGAAAAGATATAAGCATATAGCTCACCCTCCTCAATCACAATTGAGTCTTCCTCAAAGTTACAATCTTACAAATAAATATCAATAGAATAAAACATAAAATTAAAATTGAATTATCTAAAAATATAACTCACAAAAACAATATTAACAAGATAATTACATGATTAAGAAATAAAAAATTAATCTCAATACTATCATATTCAATGATTTTAAAAGATTTGTTATTAATTATAATAATATTCTCAAAATAAAAAAATAAAAATAAATATATGATAATTATCTATAACTTGAGTATTAAAACATAATTAAAAAATAAAAAATCAACCTCAATATTATCATACCCAATTATATTCAATTGGGTATATTCCAATTAAAACTATTTTTAAAACTGAATTTTAGACGAGTGATTTGAAATGTATGAGATATTTTTCGAGTATTACGGTCAGATGCTCAAGAAATATGAGTTTTCTTTCTTGAATAAGATATGACTTGGATATTTTGTCTAAAATCTATATGTCAAGATGTACACGTGCTGACTCACTACTTAATATAAGTATTAACTTATCTAGAAATATAAATTCACCTATTAATTCCACCAAATACAAGATGATCATGAAAAAACTAAACTATTTAATAGTAATTAAGCTAATAATATAATTAATTATTTTTTAATTCTTTGAAATAAATTTATATGATCATAATTTTTAAAATTCTCAGACTTGTGAAGAAAACTCATAGACGTGAGATTATCATTAGAGATCAAAGACATAATTGAAAAAAACATAATCAAACTAGTAAAAATAATATAAATATTATAAGCTAAAATAATAATTAATAATTAATAAATTTAAAAAATATAATTAATTAATATATGTGTCCATGATATCCAATATATTAACTAATTATAATGATGCATCATTCATATTTTTTACCACTCACCAAAATTTTACCAGGCAAAAGCGTAAAGTAAGGTATTTTTATACTCATGAGGGAAGTCATAAGATTCGATAAATTAATACATAAATTTTTTGAGCATTACAATATATAATTAATTAATATTTTAAAATATATAAAATAAATTAATATAAATAAAAACATGAAAAACTAAAGTTATAAAAAGTGTTTTTAAGATTTGCCTTGATGATAAAAATAATTAATAAATATTTTATAATATATTAAAAATAAAATAAAATAATATGAAATATTTTAATAAATATTTTATAATATATTAAATTTTAATAAATTTTAAATAATTTATCATTATTAAATTAAATATTTAAATTTATTTTTTTCATTAATAAAATGTATGGAATACTATTTATTAATGAAATTTAAAACGTGCTGCTCTCCTTTCCCTCGCCCTTGCCCTTCCCCCTCCTCTCTCCCCTCGCCCTTGCCCTTGCCTTTGCCCCTCCGCTCGCCCCTCTCCCCTCACCCCACCCCTCTCCCCTGGTCTATGAAAAGCTCGATGAAACTTCCCAAAGGTCCTTGTTGGAGCTCCGTCGAACTCCATGATAGAGCTCCAGCGAACTCTATCATGGAGCTTGACGGAGCTCAACAGAGCTCCGTCGTGGAGCTCACTAGAGCTCAACGAAGCTCCTTCATGGAGCTCGATGGAGCTCAATGAAGCTCCATGAGCTCCATCATGGAGCTCGACGGAGCTCAACGAAGCTCCGTCGTGGAGCTCAAGGAGCTCCGTCGTGGAGCTCAAGGAGCTCCGTCGTGGAGCTCAAGGAGCTCCGTCGTGGAGCTCAAGGAGCTCCGTCGTGGAGCTCAAGGAGCTCCGTCGTGGAGCTCAAGGAGCTCCGTCGTGGAGCTCAAGGAGCTCCGTCGTGGAGCTCAAGGAGCTCCGTCGTGGAGCTCAAGGAGCTCCGTCGTGGAGCTCAAGGAGCTCTATCATGATTCTCAAGGAGCACCATCGAGCTTCATGCTTTTTTTTTAATGCCTTGAGGCATTTTACGAACACTTTACGGTGAGGCATGCATCAAGATGAATCGTGAAAATGCTTTTAAAAATATTGTCACTTATTATATCTACCTGATATTAGAGTATTGTATTAACTACCAGCATGTAATATTCAAATACATCAATAGTAAAAATAACAAACTTATTGATAATTCAGACTGAAATACAAAATTTTATTTTATAAAATTTTGAAAATTTTTTATGATATAAAAAATATATATTCGTCTGTTAAGAAACACGGACGCGGACAATGAAATACGACACAGCAGGATACGGGGACACGGCAAATTCTAAAAAACTAGGATACGGATATGGCTAGGATACGGCATGATAAAAAAAATAAATTTAAAAATAAAAATTATTTTTTTTATAAATATTAAATATTTTATAAAATAAATTAAAATAAATTACAATATTTCATTTTATAAAATAAATATATATTTTTTTATTTTATAAAATAAAAATATTGTATTTTAGTTTATTTTATAAGATAATATTTATAATTATGTTATTTTATAGAATAATATTTTAAAATTATCTTATATTATATAAAAATATAATTTTTATTTTATAAAATAAAAATATTATTTTATTTTATGCATCCCCACAATTCGCCCCACATCCCCACAGTTATTTTTAATTCGCGCCCACAGTTAGCGGCCGCCCCTGCCTCCCCCCTCAATTTGCGCCCGACCCCTGCGTCGAGTGGCGAACGTCGCCCATGCGGCGACGTTGGCCACTGGACGTCATCGGATGTCGGTCACTCGTAATGGATACGCCAGCTGACGCAACCGTCCGATACGCCACGTGACATATCGGATACAGATTGGTCAATGATATGCCAGGTGACATATCAGACACATATTCATGCCGTGTCCGTACTGTGTCCACGTGTCCAGGTGTCGGACACGTGGACACAGCTGTAGGGAGCCGTGTCCGTGCTTCCTTGTTCATCTGTGTATACTCTCACCCCTTGTATTATATTTAAGTGAATATGCAATATTAACAATATGCTTAATAAGTATAATAGATACCCTATAATTAATATCATAATTATTAAGATGAAAACTAAATATTTAAAAAATTAATCATCAATTCCAACTCTATATTATTTAATTATCTATATAGATCATAAAATTAAAGTAAAATAAAAAATATATATATTAAGATATATATCCACTTGCATTAACCAAACAAACCAATATCAACTTGGCCCTACACGACTGACGATCGTTGACTTGCTAATTTGTTAGATTTTGTTAATTAATAAAAAATTAACAAACATATTTATATTTTATAATACTAGATATGATAATTGTAATGAGACTCCAACTACTAACATGAACAATAAATTTGAAGACGATAACTTTTCATTTATAATAGTTTAGGATAAATAACAGGGTGATCCATTAAATTAAAGCAAGCTATATCAATACTTAAATACTAATTATTACTACATCATATCATATAATGATAATAAAAATTTAAATATTTTAATTTTTAAAAATCATACAAATTCACTTATCTCATGCTATCTAAAATGGCATATTATCTATTGATCTCTCTAATATCTATTATAACATTAAAATTTATTTTTTAGATAACTACCAATATTATTTTAGATAAAAGATCAAGACTATGACCAAATATCATAAATATATTTATATGTTTTGAATGATTAAAAAGATTTAAAATTAAATATTCAATTAAAAACAAAAAAAATTTATTAATTACTAATGACTCATAAAACATCGAGGATATTAAGGTCAATACTAGCTTTGACTTTAAAATCATATGACTATAATGATCTATATCTGTACTACTATACTACATACATAGATTAATGACGCATATCATGCGTTGATGATGCATATTATTTTTTTTCTACTTTAACTTATGTTATATATCATATTTATAATTGTAAGCTCATGATTTAGTTGTTATCATTTATATTTTTAAGTCTTTTTTAAGTTTGTTATTCAGCAAAAAAAATTTATTTTATTTCATACAATATTTTGAGTTAAGTCGAATATAAAATATTTTTTTAAATATTAATTTAATTCATTAAAATTTATAATGCATTATACTTTTTAATTTTATTATCTTGATTTTTAATATTTTTAATAAATATAAAATTAATAATTCAAAAATCTTTAATTGAGCTTTTAGGCCGCCCATAAGCAGCATGACCTAGCTCAACCCAAAATTGATACGACGTGACCCCAATGGAAGTGCCCGACTGTAGGTCAATCAGGCTAACTCATAATAAATCCATGCTGACATGACATGACATGGCATGGGAACCTATCTCATGTCATGTCAGGCACAACATGATGACCATACCAGACCACAAAAAATCAGATATTACAAGCACGACACGACTTATTTGACACCTCTAAATAATAATATGCTCTTTCTATGGAATGATGAGAAATACTCAAATGAGATACATTATTTCATGAGTTACAACAAAGTTTTTAAGATCAAGAGGCTTCATAGCAAATTATAAGACCATGTTACATTTATACTTTCTCAAAAAGAATGTGTTTTGAGATAAAAAAAAATGAGTTGGACACCTCGATCCCACCCTACAAAGCCCACGAAAGCTTATCCTAATCCGACAAGGTCGGCATCATGGTTGGAATAGGTGTGTACCACCCAAGGCCCAATATGTAGGCCCTTACAAGCTAATTTCAATCCAATTATTGAAACCAAGCTAATCTTGACATGACCTAGGCTAACAAGAGCTCAAGCCCTATCGGCCACGAGTTGATGACCAAACTAAGCTAGCCTGAATCAAATCCGTGTTTAAGCAATGTTGGGCAGGCATAGCTAGTCTCAACCAAACATGACACGACATGACTCAAGCAGCCTAAGTGCCAACAGGCAATATCGGGATGCCTTCTCTTAGAAGAATGCCAGAACAACATCATGACCCTATTTCAAAACTAGGTTGGCACAGCCCAACACAATGGGTCACATGATCCACAAAAAATTAGCCGTACCAACCCAAAACAACTCATTTCCACCTATATACAAGAGATGAAAAACAAGAATAATTATGTTTTAATAAAATATCATAAGATAATCAATAATTAAAAATCAATTTAAAACCAAACCTTCTTTGTCTCATCACCAAAATGTTGCTTTGTCAAATGTTCAAATTTCTCTTGACTAACAAATCATATTATCTCCAACAACCCATCTTATATAATTCATCTATTTAAGCTTCTTAATAGTGATAAATAATATTTTTCAATTACAATAAGCAAAAATACAAACGCACTACATCACACTATGCCACACAATCACACCAAACAACACAATGCCGTGCCATATTGCACCACACAACATCATACAACACCGTGCCAAACCATATGGCACAAAAATATACCACTCTAAACACCACATTGTACCATATTGCACACTATACGACACTACTACACACACCATTGCACCATACTACACATCGCACACAATGTTACACCACAAAATTCCACACACGACATCAAGCAATGTCATGTGCCACATCATGTACAGTTTCACACACATCGCACAATTGACAATGCGCACGCATTGTGCCAACTATTGCACACATAGCACCATACACACACATTGTGCCAACCATTGCACAACAGCACATACATTGTGTCCACATTGATGCCATCATGCACACATTATAGATATGATATACAGTGTTCAGACACACATGGTATGTCATGCACACACCTTTGCACATATTTACACCATCACATACTATCTCTCTAGGGTGTTTAAACCATAGCTCTTATACCATGATAAAATACGCTCCATCAATATATTTCCCCCATACATATCAGATGACAAACCCTAATCTAAATAAACAAAAAAAAAATAGATTGAAACATCCTAAGTATTAGGTACTCCCATATAAAAGTAAAATAACAACTAGATATTTTATAAACTACAACAAAAACTACTATGGCACGCTTAATCTACCAGGAAAGCTAAATGAATTTGTCAAAACCATGACTTTATAAAAAAAATTGGAGCTCTGCATGTGTGACTTAGTTTACATCTATAAGTGTGTGTGTGTGTGTGTGTGCGCGCGCGCATGCTTTAAAATATAGAACCATAAAGCATCAAAGCATTATCCCTAGTAATCAAAACAAACATGATTCTATTGTCATTTAAATCATAACAAACATGCAATGTATGGCTATAGTTCAGAGTAAAAACGTCTACCCCCTGCACCAAAGTCATTCCATTGTATTTTTCCTTAATCTTCATCTTGATGGATAAGATTCTATTTTCAGCCGTTTTCCCAACTCCACTGTATTTCTTGTGTGCACCATGAATTGTTTCCACAAGCATTTGCATTGAAAAAAGACATTGGACAATACTACCCAATTGGCAAAAAAAAAAAAAACACAACTAATTCTTATAATAAAATTGGCGAAAATATTCAGAGCTAAACTCACCACGGCAAGTTTTGGGGGTCGCACTCCAACTCGATTACCCTGCGATCTCATTTGTTCGCGAGCACGTCCCTCCACAGCTTCCCTTGATCTCCACATCGGCACAAATCTCACGCTCTGTGACCGAAACCCCTCCTCAACAAATCTCCTCTCCTCACTCTGCCCGTGGCTAATCACCATTCCAGGAGCGGTTTTCTCCAAAACTATCGACGCCAATGTAAACACGAAAATCACGAAGCAGATCACTGCGTAGAAAACATATGACCCACAAACAAGAAACCATGAAGGAGGTCCCCTCCTATAGGATGCATTGGGGTTCTGGTGTAATCGAGGGCGTACGCCCGGTCGTTCGAAAGGCGACCTGGCGTCGATCGTGGTGGGAGCAAGGATGTTTCTCTTGAAACGGAAGCGGTCCCGAATTGGAAGAAAATTGTATTGGCTTGAATTCGCCCCGGCACCATCGTTCGCAGTCGCACCACCATTAGTCGCCGCTGAGGTGCCAGGTTCCTCCATCCCTGGAGCAGAAAGTGCCGATCCATCATCTTAAACAGGAGTCACGTTAAAATAGTAGACGACCAGGCATAGATATAAAAATGATAAATTATATAAAGATAATTTATACGTAAAAAGAAAAATCCGAACATTAAAATAAATAAAAACATTAAATTTTTAAAAAAATTTAATGCGGTGTATATTATTTTCGAAAATCAGACACATAGTAATAATATATTCAAAATAAAAATAAAAAATAATGGATCAATTTGGTCCATATCATTCATTTAAAATTCATAGTTTCTCTATTTTTTTTAAAAAAAAATTATGTAAAAATGGTATGACTTGAAAATATATTTGCAAAATAAAATATTAAATTTTTGGTGATCTCAGATATGAAAACCCAAAATTACCCTTTTTATGTCTTATCATCATGCCTAGTAATGTATTTTTTATAGAATAAAAATATTTTTTAAAAAACATTTATGTTAAATGCTTTCGAATGTATGTATATTTTTTTAATTATTTTCAAATTAGGCCATCGTCACATAATTTTTCCTTTAAATAATATGTTAAATATAGATGAAAAGGGCATGCACAAAGGTAGTCACTTAAAACTAAGAACACAAAAAATGAAAAATTAATATATTTTCATTTAAAAAAACAATTATAATTTTAAATGGGTAAATGATAATAGGTAATTATTATTTTAAAAAAAACTATATTTTTCATCTTTAATCATAAACTATTTAACTTGAAAGAATAATTATGTTTTGGTGCACCAATCCAAAAAAATTAAAAATAAACACAACTTAATTTTAATATTTAAAAATAGGTACACCAAACTCTTAAATAAGTAAGTAATGGTGCACTAATTAATATCAATACAAAATACCCTTAATTTAAAAACTAATTAACCTAACTCTAGTTTTTAAAATAAGGCCACAATAAATATTAATCCTAATGGGTTATTTAAGTTTTGTATATCAAACATAAAATATTTATGAAAAAATACTTAGATATTTAATAATTTTAAAAAATTTACTAAATTAATAAAATATTTATGTTTTTCCACACTCTAGATACAAAATTTATAAAATATTAATCCATTACTTATTGTACACAACCTATTAAAAAAATAAAATTTAGAAAATGATGGTTTTGAATTCAAAAACCACCATTCAAAGTGTAAACCCACTTTTTGAGCTTGGAACCATAACATAAAGAGAGAGAGAGAGAGAGAGATATATATATATATATATATATATATATATATATGTATGTATGTGTGTGTGTGCATATATATAGACACACCCACCCACCCACAAATAGCCGCACGCACGCACCCCCACACAGCCACACACGCATGCACATACACCCACATAGCCGCACGGACGCACGCACAGCCACATACACTCACACATAGCCGCACGGACGCACGCACACACAACTTCTTTATCCAAGATTTGGAACTGCCAATGGAAGCATCGCACCTTCACAAATAATGAACAATTGTAATATAAAGATCATTCATTTATTACAAAAGTTTGTTTTCTTAAAAGAGAGAGTGGAAATTAAGTTCATCTTCACAACATCGTAACAAAGAAGAAGAAGTTTGCTAGCAGCACCCATTTTTTGGACCCGAGGAACCCCAAACCCAAGCATGCACTCTGTTTGAAGTTGAAGCTCATACAGTCCAACCCAAAGCATCGTGCTCAGATGCAGGGTCTAACATTGAGGCGAGTGGCAAGCTTCTGACCCAGAGACCTGTCGCACTGCAGCACGTGCAAATCACAATGAACACTCGACGCAAACAGTGATGGGAAAGAGAAGACGGAGCAGGATGATAGAATTAAAACCCTGACCTGAGCCCAAAATGAGATCCAGATGCTACAGAGCTCGTGGGTCACCCGCGGTTCAGACAGGTACTTGACCAATCGACAGAGGAATCGTTCTTGCCTGCGCAGCCCAAGGAAGAAAGGAACAAGAAAAAACGAGAGCTAAACTACAGCCAAGGAGAATTCGAGTAAAGAAGAAGCAGGGATTGAAGGAGGCGTCGAATCACCTATCTGGCGTCCATGATCTGTATCTATCCCCTGGCTGCTTAAAATTGTTCTCCTTCTCGATGACACGCTGCGTCGAACAGCAGGATTAGGATGAGAAGATGGAAGCATGAAAAAAAAATGATTAAAACAACAAGACTGACTTTCTCCCTCCTCCCGATGCAGATGGCAGACGCAATCGGGAATTTCTCGGCAGGGCGAACTGGATCGAACCTCGACGAGAAATAATTGACCTAAAAACAAGAAGATACGGCTTCAATCTAAGCTTCACTGGAGCAAAACAATTTTTGTTGCCAAATTTTGATCATGGTTAAACATGTCGAATACCTCTTCGTCCCTGTGCATGAAATTCATATAACCATCGTAGTGATTGTTATGGTGAGGGCACTTGGGAGCGTTGACTGGAAGTTGAAGATAGTTTGGTCCGAGACGGTGTCTCTGAGTATCGCCATAAGCAAACAGCCTGAGCTGGAGCAGCTTGTCATTTGAGAAGTAGATTCCAGGAACAACGAGCGCTGGATTAAAAGCAAGCATCTCATTCTCGGCAAAGAAGTTATCGACGTTCTTGTTCAACACCAATCGGCCAACGGGGTGGAGTGGCAGGATATCCTCCGGCCAAATCTTGGTCATATCGAGCGGATCGAAATCGAACGAGTCTTCATCCCTAGGGTTCATGGTTTGGACGTAGAGTATCCACTCGGGATAGTTACCTGCTTGGATTGAATCGTACAAATCCTTGGTTGCATGGCTGTGATTCGATCCTCCAACCCTAATTATCTCGTCTTCGTCGATCAGACACTTGACGCCCAGCGTCGGCTTCCAGTGGAACTTCACGTAAGTTTCAACGCCGGCTTTGTTGATCAGCATAAATGTGTGCACGCCAAAACCTTCCATGTGTCTGTAGTCCTGTGGAACACCAACATCATCAAAGAGGAAGACGAAGGTACTCAAGCTTTCTGGATGGTGCGACAAGAAATCGAAGATCCTCCAGTATTCCTGCACGTTCGATTTAGGGTTTGGCTTGAACGCGTGTACCACGTCGGGAAATTTCATGCCGTCGCGAATGAAGAACACGGGAAAATTGTTTCCCACCAGATCGAAATTGCCCTGATTTCAAGGAGGAAGATCAGTCGAAAACTGCAGCGATGTTGTGTGGGGCAGAGGTGTTGATTAGCTTACCTCTCTGGTGTAGAACTTGACGGCGAAACCTCGAGGGTCTCGGATGGTTTCCGGGCTACCACGCTCATGGATGACGGTGGAGAACCGGACGATGACCGGCGTCTGCACGCCCGGAGCTCGAAGAAAATCGGCACAGGTGAGATGAGAGATGTCATGGGTAACCTCAAACACACCCTTCGCGGTGACTCCCCTTGCATGGACAACTCGCTCTGGAATTCTCTCTCTCGTGAAGTTAGCAAGTTTTTCGATCATATGATAGTCTTCCAGGAGGATTGGACCTGAACTAAAAAAATGCTGAAATAATTAAATAATTAAATAGTACCATATTAATTATTAATTATTAATTATTAATTATTAATTATTAATTATTAATTATTAATAATATTTAAATAATATCTAGTTATTACATATCCAATATTGACGTTTTATTACACCATATTAAAATATTTATTTTAAATTACCAAAACACTTTTTTTTAAATAAATTATGAACAAAATAAAATCTAAAATATTCACAATTTATCCTTATCTCATCCAAGCTTGCCACGTAATACAAAAATAAAAAATGAAAAAACATAAAATAGTAATTTACATATTTCATTTTGGTGATATATATATACGCCTCCAAAAACATATGCACACACACACACACACACACACACACATATTGATATAATCACACACAAACAACACAAACACACACATGCATGCGCGCGCGCACACACACACACACACACTTATGTAGATATTTATATATTTATAAAGATGCTTGTGTGTGTGTGTGTGTGTTTATATATGTATATATATAATACATAACTATATAGCTATATAATATGCATATATGCATCAGTATGTAGATTCATATATACATATGGGATATCTATATATGTATCATGATATATACATCACACGCACACACACACACACACACACACACACACACACATATATATACATAACTATATAGCTATATACTATTCAAATATGCATAATTATGTATATTCATATATATACATACATGTGTGTGTGTGTAATATATATCTATATAGCTATATAATATGCATATATGCATAAGTATGTATAATCATATATACGTATATATGTGCATCTGTAATACATAACTATATAGCTATATAATATGCATATGTTCATAAGTATGTATATTCATATATACCATTTATGGATATCTACATATGTATCATGATATATATAACATGACACACACACACACACACATAACTATATATCTATATAATATGCATATATGCATAAGTATGTATATTCATATATACATATATAGGGATATCTATATACGTATCATGATATATATAACATGACACACACACACATACAATTATTATTATTTTTTTTAATAATTGTGTAAATATTATAATATTGGAATGCAAGGATATAATAGTTATTATAATTAATAATGCAAAAAAAAAACATATAATTTGAAAGAAAAAAAATTGATTATTAAATTAATTAACAAGTCAAGAATAAAGTTTGACACATCAGCAAGTACATAAAAATGTTAAGTGATCAATAGACATCATGGGCTGGCATGAATACCCGTGGTTATAAAAAAATATTTATGCATGATCATTAATAATTTTAATATCAGCTTTTAATTATTTATAAATATTGTGTAATATGGCTTATTTGATAAATAAAATACACTTTTTTTATTGTTTAAATTTCAACTAAATAAAATAACATGGTAGTGTCTCATATATTTTTTTTTTCAAATCACCGAAGAGTAAATTTTAATAAATATTGATATTTGATAATTTTTTAATGATGTTTAAATTTATAAACATTATTATAAATTACAACATTATTTATGATCGATTTAATATTATTATAAATTTAAAATAATATTTTTAAATCCTGCACTACAATATTAGAGTTGCACACATATAATGTGCCATGTTATCCTAATTAAGGGGATTTGAATCTAATAAATGTAACATATTTATATTAATTATTATACAAATTTAGACATTAAAATTAAAAATAAATTACCTCGAGATCCTACGGTCATGGATGAGTCATTGTTCCAAACCGGTGCACCAGCATTGGTTGTCCAAAATTGGGTGTTATGAGCACTAGAAGGAATACTCTAAAACAACACAACCAAAATAATTAAATTATTTTTAGATAAAAATAATCAGAAATTTTGAACATAACTCACTTTTTGTTACCTTAAAAATATTTATTTTTTGATAAATATATCCTTATCTTTTAATTTTGTAAAAAAAAATTGAAAATTTTGAATGTTATTTAAGTCAAAAAATATTATTCTTAAAGTAAAAAAATAGAATAAATTATTTTTATAATTTTGAAATATTTTTATTTTTTTTCACAATTAATCCTAAATTGGGTTTTTATCAATTTAAAAAATTATCACACATATATGTTATATGTGGGTGTCTTGAATTTACAAATTAAAATACTTTTTTTTTTTGAATTGAGCTCTAATTATACGCGCGCGCACACACACACACACACACACATATTGCATTATTAATTAAAATTTTAAAAAAAATATAAACATTAGTTCTCGATTTTAATTCATTATGCAACAAAAAAAATACAAATTTTCACTTTTTAAAGAAAAAGACCATAATACCCTCATAATTTTACATTAGGGAAGAATTAAATGATTTTTAATAATTAAAAAAATTAAATTTATATATAGTGATTTTTTAATCATGAAAATATAGAGATTTATTTCCTAAAATTCCAAGCAAATAAATTATTCTACGAAAGATAAAGATTTATTATTTATGAAAAATATTTAGTTTATCTGAATTTACCTTGTTCCAAATAAAATAAAAGAAAATAGAAATTAAAAAAAAAAAAAAGAAACTCTTTAAGTTATCTTTATCATAAAACAAATTTATATATTTTAAAAATGTTTTTTTCTTTGCGGGAAATGGGTTTGCTTTTGCTATGAGCTGCGCCATGGATAAGCAAGGAGACGCTGGGAGCGGGAGGCGACGGCCGTACCTGGTATGGATCCATGAACAGCTGTGAGTTGTGACGATGAGGTATCGGCTCAATGTGTCGACTGTCGATGAGATGAGAGAAGATGAAACGGAAAACAAGACCTGGCGATTGGCAATGGCGTGTGGCAAGCTTCGCCCATGAGAAGAAGTCGAGGCTTGGTGCCCATGCCTATATGTAGGCCCACGGATCGGAGGTGGGGACCACCCATCTACTTTTCTGCTACACCGACGACCGCTTGGCGGCTTGGCCATCTAGGCAACCTATGCTCTCCCATATGTTTTTGAAAAAAAAAAAATTAATTTTTCAAAACAAAAAAAAATTACATAAAATCAAATGATAAACAAAAATGTGTGTGTGTGCGTATCTATAAAAACACATGCATAAATAGTTATATACACACACATATAAACATGCACACACACACACACACACATACACACACGCATACACACAGACATGCACTATAAGAAAGAAGCTAATTAGAAATGGCAAAATTCATCTATAATTCCATAGTAAAGTGCAATTAGCGACATAAATAGAAATGAAATATTTCTGTTTCTAAAAGGTTCCTTTCTAAATTTTAGAAATGGAAAATGCTAGAGTGTTTCCAATATGTGAGATGCAAATTCACTATTTCTAACTATAGTGACGAAAAAGAAATTTCAATTTCCATTTCTATTATGATACTGAAATTGTGATAGAACAAAATAAATATGCAGATTCAATTTCTAAAATAGAAACGAAATTAAGACGTCATATTCAATTTTTATTTTCTACAGCAAAAACGAAATTAAAACATCAAATACATACATAAACCATATGCCTTGAAATCTAGATTACACTTACACATTATTCATCAAATAACATTCACATAATATTCATTTAAAAGTATAAAATCAAATAACGAATATTAAAGTTCAACCATACCAGTACTCATTTATTACATTAAAAAATAGGAACACAAAAACAAGAAGTTTATCACAACAAATTTTATTGCAAAGATGCAATGAAATAATATGACAAATAGCTACGAGTTATTATTAAGATGAGTATTCTCTTCTAGAGATCTAGATGGATCTTCATCAAAATGATGAAAAATAGATGAAGCTTCTGCTAACTCACACATAATTTTCTTTATCTTTAAAATTTTTCTTGCATTTCCTTATCTCTTTTTAGTCTTTCTTCCTCTCTTTTGTTCATCTCTATAATTTGCATTTGCATATCTTTATTCTTTTGTTGTATCGCCTAATTTATTTCTTTGTAAGGTATCCTGAATTTCTTATATCTTCTCTCATAACCGCTCATCAAACAAACAATTGTAATTGGATGATGAAGATTTAAAGTTACAAATAGAACATAAATAAAATATAGATGCAAGAGTACTAAGACTATACGCTCACTATTTTTCGGTTATACTTCAATAGGCTAAAGGTAAATTTGTACAACATCAATCTCTAGAGCCTCTGTAGAATGATATGTCAATCGTGAAGCAATGGCAACCATGTTATCTGCAACTTCTTACAATTGTTACAATACAATATAACTCATCAGTACTATATTCAGATAAATTTATAGTGGCACATCAAACTATTAATACCTTACTAAAGATTAATATAAAAATGAAATGAGTCATTATATTTAAGAAGTCGATATATAATAACTCACCAGTATATATATTGACAATCATGATAGAGTTTGAGTTCCACAACTAAGATTATGGTAAATTTGGTTTGTATAGTTATTCATATGATGGGTATCTAATATTTTTCATATCACACATATGAAAAAAAATTCTTTGGGTTGCATCCCAAACATCACTAGGTTTAACATCTATAACTAGATCTTTAATACCTCATCACTTCCATCATTGTTCTCTACTATCCATACTAGCCTTTTAGTATATGGTTTTATTTTATTCTTTATTGTTTATTCCATCTATTTTAAATGAGTTGCACTTTCTTATTTGGTCTTTTCTTCTTGTATCCTCAAAGTCATGGTGTTAAGCATAATTATGGTTTTTTCTTTCTGCTTTTCTCGGCTAATTTTTTTTGTAAACCCAAAGTTGCGGCATTGAGCATAGCTACAATTTTATCTTTAAGCCTCTTTTTGTCTATTTCCTTGTGTGACTTTAAAGTCATGGTATAGTGCATGGTCATAGCTTTGTCTTTCAACTTATCGTGACCCATTTCTTTCGCCCAAAGTCACTACACTAAACACAATCATGATTTTTTTATTAATTTTCTGATAGACAATTTCATCATGTAATATCAAAGGCATCGTGATGTATAAGGTCATGAATTTTAAAATCACTTTAGAAATTATATCTTAACTTTGTCTTCTTCACTTATTTTCTTAGCTTCCTTAAAATTGTCTATATTATATTTTTACATAATCAAGGCTATAAAGAATACCATGATCTTATAGTAGTCATTTTCCTTATTTTTCTCACTTTTGCAACTCTAAAGTAGTTCTTTCTCATTATCTTCCTCATCTTCATTACTTTCACAACTCCAAATTTATTCTTCTATCTTATCTCACTCATCTTCATCTAGTCAGTAGTCCTCTACATAATCATTCTATCGAATATTGACTTTTTACTACTCTTCCATATAGAAAATTTTATCTACTCTCCAACATCTAATCTCTTCGTCAACTAGACTCCTTGAGTATTTGTAAAGATTAATGTTTACTTGTTTTTTACTAATTGGAAGGTAAACTCCCCTTTATTGACTTCAATAAGGGCTTATCCAGTGGTCAAAGATGACCACCCCAAAATCATCGATACATAATGATCTTCCTCCATATCCAATATAACAAAATCTACTAGAAAAATAAAGCTAATGATCTTAACCAACATATCTTCAATAATATCATCTAAGTACTTGATTGTTCAATTAACCATTTGAAGTGAGAAAAATATTGGAATAATTGTTTTGAGACTCAACCTTTGGGTAATCAATAAGGTCATCAAGTTGAAACTTGATTCTAAGTCACATAATACTTTCCAAAATGTATGATTCTTTAATGTACAAGGTATTGTAAAACTTTTTGGATCCTCTTATTTCTATGGAAGTGTTCATTGAAAATTATACTATACTTTTTGGTCATATTCATATTTCTATACAACTACAACTTCTTCTTATAACTACTCATGATATCTTTCATAAAATTCATATAATTTACTACTGAGCTAGAGTTTTGGCAAATGGTGAATTTACTTATATTTTCTAGATTATAGTAAAAATTTTCTCAAACTATTCATCTAATTTCTCCTTTTTAAGATATTATAGAAATAAAATATTCATCAAAAATTTACCTTTAGTTTCATTCTAATTCTTTTTTCTTTATTCATAGTCTTAGGTAATCTCTATTCACTCATTTATTTTATTATTTCCTTTAATCACACCCAGGGGTAAGAGTTGAACTTATACTTCCACTCGACTCATAGCTTTGTAAGGTGACATTATTGCTCTCATCTATGAAAAATTCTTAGTATGAGTCATGACTTTTGTGAAAGTTATATTTTATTAGCTCAAGAATTTATAGAACCCTCTTGCTCCATACATTGCCCTTCTAGCTCTTTTCCATTTTAAAGCAACATAGATAAGCACTTATATGAGTTTGCCTTTGTATTACTTAGGAGTTTAATAACTTTTTTATCATTCTTCGATAGTGCTAATTGTCTAATTTGATTCTAAATATTTTATATTTTTGAACTTGTGTAATCTAATCTCACTTCAAGCATATCTATTTTGAGTGTCTTGGAATTAATTAAATTTTATCAATTTTGTTAATATAACATTTATGTTTTCTTTCATGATCGACTTCTTTCTCTTCTTGTAGGTTAATAATTTGAGCTTGATCCTCCTTGATTATTATAGCGGACCAAACCATTCCCAAAATTTTTCAAAGTTTGCCCATTATTTTATAGTCCACTCTTATAGCCTTTATATGAGAATTTTTTGTGATTTATCATATTCAGATGATAATGCATTGAGATATTATTATTGGATTGAAATATGTACTATTTACTTTACAATCCATTGACTTCCCCCTTTTAATAAATTGGATCTAATTTTTTTCATTTCATATAATTGCAAAATAGTGATTTCTTCCTAAGGAAATTATCTCAATCACGAAACAACCTTATCTTGTAACATTCCAAAACCTCACAAAATCCCAAAATCAATAATCAATGAGTAGACTGATAATGAAAGATCGTGCATGGTAGTCAAGGAGGTCACACAAGAGGATGGTTGGAGTGGAGTGAAACTTCAAAAGATCATTTTTAGGGTTTTGGTTACATAACACATGTTCATATTCAAAAATAAAGGAGGACTAAACTTGATAATAAAAGTGTTACAAGTGTGCCATTGGGGTTGGTTAGGAATCAAGAGGTTATAGTCTATTTGATTCTATTGCTATGAGACATTCAGTGAGTAGAGATTAAATTATTGAAGAAAAATAATGCAATCGAGATGTGAATTATAGAAAACAAATAGTAGTAGATATAGAGTAGAGTGACAATGATGGTGAGAAAGAAGAAGTGATGAGTTAAAATTGTAAATGGATAAACTATTGATAGAGAGGTAGGAGAGACTCATGATGAGGGAGTTATATAAGTGGAAGATGGGTCTAGTGAGGATAAAGAGAGAACGAGGGCAACCTTAAATGGACTGGCAATTATGTTAGCGGTGAATGTCTATTTGAGGTTGAAATTCATATGGTTTTGATGATTTTGAGGAAGTTGTGAAGAGTGCAAATTGGAGATTGGATATAAATAGTAAAATCAAATCAACTGATAAAAAAAAAAACATGGACACTCACTAAGCTACTTGTTGTGAACAAAAGAATGAGTGAAGTGGATTTACAAAATAAAATAAAATGAGTATGAAAAGATCAATAGGTACAAGGCTTATTTGATTGGTAAATGATACTTTAAGAAGTATGGAGTGGACTATTATAAAATTTTTTTCAGTGGTGGCAATGATGGATACAATACCAATGATTATTTCATTAGTTACACAAAAGAATTAGACAATTTTTAGTTTAATGTCAAGTTAGCTTTTCTCCATGGTGAACTAAGTGAAGATGTTTTTGTTGAGCAACCAAAAGGATATGAAAAAAAGGTAGTGAGCTTCTAGTATATAAGTTACACAAAATCCTATATGGATTAAAATAAGCTCTACAAAATTGGTTTAGTCGAATTGAAGCATATTTCATTAGTAACAAGTTTCAAAGACGCAATAGCAAGCATGCATTATTTATAAAGAGACGCAAAGAATAAAAAATTATCATTGTATGTATTTTGGTAATGATTTAATCATTACTGGTATGATGAAATTATATCTGAACTTAAAAGCTCTATTTTAAGAGAGTATGACATATCTCACTAGGAGAAGATGAGGTTTTATCTTAGGGTGAAGGTGCTACAAACGTTTTATAGTATTTATATATACCAAAAGAATTATGCATTATAGGTCTTGAGAAAGTTTGGTATATGGAAAGTAATTTGGTGGACAATCCAATAGTTCTAAATTTCACAATAAGTGATGGTCAAAATAGAGATTTTGTTGTTGAGACATATTACAATCAACTGAGGGGTAGCTCAATGTATCACACTATCATTAGACATGACATGATATTTTTTATTTGTCTCATTAGTAGACACATGACAAAACCAAATAAAATTCATCTACAAACAACTTAGAGAGCACTTTGATACTTAAAATGGAATGTAGAATATGGAATCAATTATAAGAAAAGAAAAGATAGTGAGTTGTTGATATTCATAAATAGTGACTATGCTAGAGATGTGAAAGATATCAAGTGTACATCTAATTACATGTTTTTAGTGAATTTAAGTGTTGTTTCATAGTATTCAAAAAAGTAACCTATTATGACTTTATCAATTACATAAGCTGAGTTTGTGGTAGTTAGAGTCTGTACTTGTCAGAGTCTAGATGAAACATATTTTAAAGAAGTTGGGACATTGTACTTGAGGTTGTACTACTATAATGTGTGAAAATATTTCTACCATCAAGCTGTTTGTAAATCTAATTTTTCATGGACACAACAAACATATTGATTTAGGTTTCATTTCTTAAGGAACCTGTAAGAAAGTACAATTGAATTTGTTCATTGCGGGAGTTAAGATCAGGTGGCAGACATAATGACCAAACTATTGAAGTTTAAAGTTTTTCAAAAACTTTGAAATTTGATGGGAATATGTGATATTTCTGGCATACACTAATTGCTTAACATCACTTTGTTTAAGGAAAGGAATGAATGAATTTATTTTTGGTTTCCTATTGGGAAAAAGTTATAGTCTTAAAATATATTTATGTGTATTTGAATTGTTCCAAGATAAAACTCTAATCCTTATAGCATCTTAGTCCTTGGCCTTTTCATGTTTGTTAAGAGCATGTATTGAATGGCTATTTAAGCTAAAGTTATTCTTAATAGTACTATCATTCATTCTAGCTTATTGTAATCTTGTTCTTAGTTTAATTCTAGATCAAAGTTTCTAATAATGGATAGGAATAATTTTGAGAAGCAAAAATATATGAGCCCTATAATCAACTATTTTCAAATATTTTATGCGTTATATACCAAAAAACAATTTTCACTATTTTTTTATCAATAAGTTTAGATGAGAAGTTGAGAATTGATTAAAAAAAATAATTTAGGAAAAATTTTGTGAAGGAGGTCCAAAACAAAAATATATATGTTTTGGTCTCACTCTCAAAATATTTTAATCAAATAATCCCAAAAATGTATAATATTTATGTTTTAGGATTTTTTTCATATTTTTAAATTTGACCAATTTAAATCATTAAAAAAATGAAAATTCATTAAACTTAATATTGGAAATACTATTGAAATAGTGTTTTCAAACATGAATAGTATATTCGTAAATAGTATTCATGTAATTATATACATTAAATGTATATAGTTATATATATAGTTTAAAACTATATAAATATATATCAAAAACTATATATGTTAGATTAAATACATTAGAACAATATAGTTATATATATGTACACATGTACATATATAGTTAAATATAGTTTTAAACTATATATATGGTAAACTATATATGCTAAAACTATATAATTATACATATACCATAATATATATATATATATGGATAGTTAAATAATATGTATGCATAAGTAGTTTAAACTATATAATGATATATAACATATATATATATATATATATATAAAATTAAACTACATATAACATTAATGTATATATATAATAATATATAAACTCTATGTAAAAAATAATACATATGTATAGTTAAATACTATGTATAGTTGAAAATAATTATATATGCATAAGTAATTTAACACACACACACACACACATATTGTTTAACATATACATACTTATATTGTTTAACATATACATGGATATGTTAAACTAAATGTATGCATATGTATAAAGGTAAATAATATAGGTAAAACAATAAAAACATACACGTACATATATTTATAAGTAAACATTATATCTTAAATAATATATATGTATACATACATATAGTTTAACATATAAATACATATATGTATAGGTAAACAATTATATACATTAAACTATATGTACATATTATTGGAACCATTTTATAATTAAAGTCATTTTTGTTTATTTTTCCTTTTAATTATTGGTTTGAATCATTTTAGTTTTCTTTTGAACGACAATGAGCTTGGATTGTATTTATAATATATATATATGTGTGTGTGTGTGTGTGTGTGCGCGCGCGTGTGTGTTCTATATTTAATATAGTAAATAATTAGGTGCATAGAGTTTGTCTTTTGTTTGGAAGGTCGAATCATCGATTCTTATAGAATATAAGTTTATTGTTCATAATCTAGACAGAGTTTAGATGTATTAAATTGGCCGTGTCGTGCTGGCATGACCCTTTTTTTTTGGCCTAGTCAGGTGATCGTGTCATGCTGGGCACGTCACGACATAATTAATGTAAGCCCAGCATGACCCAGCTATCCTGGTTCTAGAAAGATTCTGGTTGGGTCATGTCGGGTCATGCCTAGTCATGCCTAGTCATGCCAAGAGACTGCCCATATCCCACTACTAATCTAGTTGATCGTCGAGCATTGACTAGTCACTAGTTTATGATTTTAATTTTTAAATATTAATTTTGTAAATTAAACATTTTATGTTATCCATTATGAGTTAGAGTTACTGTTATGACATTATTTCATAATTCATATTTTTTCCCAAATCACAATAAAATAAAATTATTAACTCAGATTTCAATAAAAAAAATAACAAAAAAGAAATTAATCATCTAGTCCAATCAATAATGAAATAACATAAGTACTCAAGTACACATCATAAAAATTATCAATCATAATCAAAGTCAATCAGAATACCAATCCCTATAAGTATGCAATTGATCATCATCACGTAAGTATTTGGTGGTATTACTAGCGGTGGGCTCAACATCCTCAAAGTTCCATGAGTCATCATTTGCCAGCAACTCCTCTACTCTTATTCCAACCTGATTCTAGATGTCCAGCCTCGAATTTTCCTAATCATTCATGCATGCTAATGCCTCAACGATATTTGGCCATAGTCTTGATCTCCTATCCGAGATGATAATGACTTCAACAAAAAAAGTAGACTCAAATATTATGCTCAAAACATAAGAAGTCAGTAGATCTCATGTCATCTTAGATAGTACTTGGTAGGTGGACTCATATAATTTCTACCATTATAAAATATAAAGGTTCTTGTATTATTATGTGATAAGATTAATCAGTAATTGGTATCTAGGTATCAAGACATCTCGCTCCTATTTGATACTCTACCTCATCATTTCCATCTCACTAACTAAATGGAGAAGTCATTGTCTCTAAATAGTGTCCATGTATGTACTTAGAGCCTAGCTACAACTACTACAATATCTAGTGTCACAGTATGTAAATAACTCAGTTAACTTTTCATGAATAAACCTTTTAGGTTGGTATTCCTGATTCATGTACATGGATATGTATGTCAAAATATTCTTTATCCCTTTCACCTTATCTCTAGGATCTATGCAGATCCCCAAAAAATAAATAGATGGAATGGTGGACCAGTACTTTAAATACTTAATTTTTATCTCAACAACAATGCTACTAAATGTATGGTCATCTCTAAACTTTCTAAATATGTCACTACTGTTGTAAATGAACCTGAGTGTAATGCAAGTGGTGGGAGTGTAAACAAACAAACACATGTTTGCAGTGTAAAAAAAATCTATTTCATAGATGAAATTCTATATCCCAGTATTTGTTATCAATAATAAGTTCATCTCATACTATTGATATAGTTAGATATTATATATTCATATCCAACACATAACTCCTACATCATTCACTATAAGAAAAATCTCATATAGCTAGGGACAATTCCCTAGCTAAATGAACATTTTCTGTTGCTAAACAGGATATAGCGACAGATTACCGACAGATTGATTCCCTATCTAATGTACTTCTTGATAAATTTTAGCGACGGAATTGTCTCTAGCTAAAAAGTTAGCAACGGAAAAATTCCTTGCTAAAAAAGAAAAATTCTGTAGCTAAATTAGCAAGATAAATGAGATATTTTATCGCTAAACAAAAATAACGACGGATGATTCCCTAGCTAAAGTGATGGTATATAAATTTTAGCGATGGATATAATCCCTAGCTAAATAAATTTAGCGACGTATTCGTCACTAATTTTAATATTTCCCTAGCAAAATTTGCTAGGGAAATTTCACTAGATAATTTAGCAAGGGATTTTTCCCTTGCTAATTTATCAATGGAATTTTTCCTAACCATTTTAATTTCAAAAATAATTTCAGAATTTAAAAATATTTAAAATTTTTTAATTAAATAATTTAATATTTTTATATCAAATTGAATAAAAATTGAAACTATAAATAATATATAATAAACAAAAAATAAAATCATTTAAAATCTTTATGTAAATTCAATATTCTACATAATTGAAACAAAAAATAACAAACTTTTATTTGATATTATTCATCAATATATATATCGACAGTGCATAAAATATAATTATCCATTCATTGACGTTGCTTTCTCTCACTCTGTTCATTCAATTATTATTTTTCTACTGTGACAAAGCTGTCTGAGTCACGGCATGTAATGTCTAGTGAAAAATTCCATCACTTATAGAAGCTTTGTATGATGAACAATGTGGTATCAAAATTAAACAACTCAGTCAAATTAATAAAAAAGGTTATGTTTTGATACATATATAATTCTGTAGTATATATGTAAATATATACTAACATTTCACTCGTGCATATATTACTACAGTATATGTACATATAAACATCAATATTATGTGTACATATAAATTAAGTACAAATATACTCAGTATATACGTACATAAAATAGTGTAGTATTAAATGTACGTATATCCTGACTTTATTCGTATGTATATATCTCATTTGGTGCTGTTGCTACTGCTCCCACTGCCGCTCCTACCATTGCTAACGTTGCCGTTGTCGCTGCCAATACCACTGCAGCTGTCACCGCTGCCATCGGCGGTGCTATTGCCGAAGTTGCAGCCGCCGCCGCTATTGCCGCTGCTGCTACAGTCGCCGCTGCCCTCGCTGCCAGTGATGCCGTAGCTGTCGCTGCTACCGTTGCCGCCTTTGCCACCGCTGCTGCTGCTTCAGGTACTGCCGCCGCTACTACCGTCACTATCACCGCTACTTCTGGTGCAGCTGTTACTGCAGCTACTGCCTCTGCCTTCTATGCCGCCGCTCCTGCCGCTGTCGCTCCCGCCGCTACTACCGCCGCCGTAGACCCTGCTGCCGCCACCGCCACTTCTGCCACCACTGCCGCTTCCGCTATCGCCTCTGCCGTCGCTTCCGCTGTCGCCTCTGCCGTCGCTGTCGCAGCTACTATTGATGATAATATGATTTTACATACCTATAATAGGCTAAAACTCTACCCAAAAAATTCGAAGACACACAAACATTTTCATATATATATATATATATATATAATAGTTATAATAGACATGAACAAACACAAATTAAAGTTTACTGTCATTCAGCTTAAACTAAAATTTAATTAAATAATTTACTATTTTTATATTAAATTTAATAAAAACAAAAACTATAAATAAAAATATTAAATTAAACAAAAAAGTTCATTTAATAGCTCATTCTAATACCATATTTTAAATAACTAAAAAAATAACAAAAATTATATTACATCTTAGTAATCAATGTATCTATCGACTATGCATAAAGTATAATCTATCAGTGCATTAACGTTACTTTCTCTCCCTCTCCTCCTCTGATCACCAACTTTCCGCGGCGAAAAAGTTATCCGAGTCATACTACTTTATGTCTATAGATGCATCAAGTCTAGAGAGAGAATGTATATTTTAGGATAATAATTATATTTTTAATTATTAAAATAATAAATAAACAATATATATATATATATAATAAAAAATACTCATTAATTTTATTTACTATCAAAATTTTTTCAACAAAATTAATGTGCGTGTAGCAAGGTACAAATGAAAAACAAATATCTTACAATTTTTTATTATAATATTAATTAAATAATAAATATATAAACAATAAAAAAAATATGTTTTGCATTAAAAAAAATATAATAAGACATGAATGAAAATATGATTTGTTTTCTAGTCACTCACCTAAAAGTTATAAAATACTTTTAATGTTAAAAAATCTATAAAAATTTATATTCTATGATAAAAATTTTTAAGAATTCATATTTATTTTTATAAAGATAATATGAAATAAAAACTTAATGTTTAAAGCTAATTGTAAATATAATAATCAATTGTTTAATTTTTATAAATTTTAGTAGGATTAAATATATATATATTTATTTATAATTATTATTTTATTTTTTTTAACTTTATTGAAAAAATTATATTTTTATTATATTTCAAGATTTTTAAAATTTGTATTATTTATTTTTTTTAAAGTTATCTATAATCATAAATTTTTTTTAATACTTATAATAATATTAATATAAACTAGTTTATTAGTCAATTCATATATTTTTAAAAATATTTTCTATTTTATCATACATTGAATTAATTTACATTTAAATTAGTATAAA
The DNA here is from genome assembly GCA_029783825.1 of Sapria himalayana. Classification (NCBI taxonomy): domain Eukaryota; kingdom Viridiplantae; phylum Streptophyta; class Magnoliopsida; order Malpighiales; family Rafflesiaceae; genus Sapria; species Sapria himalayana. The sequence goes on along the minus strand of JAREIK010002286.1, from coordinate 688,548 downwards.
TTTTAATGTATGTTAATTTAATTTTTAAATTATCAAAAAAATTATTATACTTATTGAATTAATTATTTAATGTTACTTTAATTTAAATTCTTTAATTTCTAAAATAAAAATTTTAGAAAAATTTTTTGTATAATTTTTAAAAAAATTAATACATCAAAAAAAATCTTTATTTTAGTCCTTATTAATATAATTTTTTTTTGTATTTTTATATATTTTAAATTAATTATTTATAATATCAATTTTTTTTTTTATTTTACGAGGAGAATGTGTGTTTCAAGAATTGCTCATCTATACACTAATAACATAAATTTAATAAACAAAATTAAAAAAAAAATTAATACAAATAATAAATAAAAAAAAATTATATAATTAAATAATGGTTAGGGAAATACCGTCGCTAAATACGCAGCTAAATTATGGATTTAATTAGCTAGGGAAATTCCATCCCTAAATTCATCACAAAATTAAGAATTTTATTTTCTACTGAAATTCTGTCACTAAATCCGTCATTAATTTATGAATTTTATTAGCTAGGAATATTCGCTCGCTAAATCCGTAGCTAAAATATAGATTTTATTACCTAGGGATAGTCTATCGCTAAATCATGAATTTTATTAACAATGGAAAATCCGTCGCTAAATCATAAATTTTATTAGCAAAGGAAAATCTGTCGCTAAATCCGTCGCTAAATCATGGATTTTATTAGCAATGGAAAATCTGTTAATTTTATGCTTTTTGTTTGCGAAGGATATTCCGTCACAATATCCGTCGCTAAAATCCCCGCTTTTCTTGAGAGGAAGTTACGAAAATTTTTCGTTGCTAATCCATCGCTAAAATCCCCGATTTTTTTGAGCGGAATTTATGAAAAATTTTCATCACTAATTCATTGCTAAATCGCGTTGCTAATTCCCCCATTTTTTTTGAGCAGAATTTTCGAAAAATTTTCTCTCGCTAATCAGTCGTTATTATTTTTTCCTAAAGAATATCATAAATCCCTTGCTATTCCCTAGATAATCCCTTACAATTTATCTAGGGATTGATTACTAGTTAAAATTTTCTAGCTAAATTGATATTTTCTTGTAGTGAGAGGAAATAACAAATCAACTAGTTATTCAATAATTTTTGTTTTTATATTAAAAAATTTGTATAGTTTTCAAGAGTTTAGATTTTATTAGTTATTTTTAAAATATTTTTATTTCATTTTTAGATTTATGATTTATTCATGGATATGTTCTTAGGGATTTTATTTTTTATAATAATTAATAATTATAGTACAAAAAAATTTTATTTGAAATTCTATTTATCTTGGATAATATCTGACACAATGATAATAAGAGTAAATATGCAAAATACATTATTTTCAGCATTCAATATTTATTATTATTAAACTATATATTTATATTTGGCATTCAATTAACATTAATTTATCAAATAGTTTTTCAATAAAAATTCAACAATTATAAAATTCATTACTTAATTTTTAAGTACTTATTTTTGTAAAATGAGATCTAAATATTTTTGATGCTGACTATTTTAAATAATTTTATAATAATTTATCCTGGTGGCCCATACGCACATTCACATATTACAATATTAGGAGGACAATAATTGAGATTTCTGGCACTGGGGCCAGGTGTTTGAAACGTCGAGTCCACTGTTTAAGTTTGTCCTGCTCCTGCACGCGTAAAATAACGGATAAGTCGATAAGATTAAGACCTCTTGCAACGCAAGAAGACAATTATTTATGAGCCCACTGGGACCTCTGACTCTGACCATGAGTCATGACGCATGAGCCTTCTGGTCCCAATCCAACCACACCTTGTTAGGTGTTCGTTAAATGTCAGCCTTTCAAATTCATTTAACCAAAATGAATTTTAATAATATAATGTTGAGAATTAATATAACGAGGTATTTGTGTTTGTGTGTACCAGACACATTAATTTAAAAAAAAAAAAAATCTTTTTTTTCAAAAATTTTAAAAATGCACTAAAATTAAAATATATTAATTTTTGGTGCACTCAGACTGCAAAACAAGTTTTGCCACCACACTTTAAATAAAAAATTAATCAAAACTAATGATTTTTAAATTTTAAAATTACCATTTAGAATTTGATAAATACTTTTTAATTCGAAATTGATTTATCAAAAATATAAAACCTATTTTTCGATTCTAAATTGATTTACCAAAAAATAGAAAACATTTTTTGATTCCAAGATAATTGATTTGAAAAATACCAAAAACCACTTTTCTTTATGAAAAGTTGTTTTAGAAAAAAAAATATAAATCAGCTTTATAAATTTATAAATATACACGTGTGTGTGTGTGTGTATGCTATATGGACTTGTAGACTTTTATATACACACATGTGTGTGTGTGTGTGTTTGTGTGTGTATAAGATTACATATACGTATAAACATTTATAAATATATATGTTTTAATATATAAGTATATACATTTATATATATAAATTGATAAATAATATATATGTGTGTTTTGATTTAAAAAAAATGATTTATTTTCAAAAAATGATTTTCGCATGGAAAACGTGATTTTTGCTTTTTTGGAAATATTTTTTTCAAATGGAAAAATAGTTTCCATTTTTTGGTAAACCATTTTTGAATTAAAAAGTGAGTTTAGCATTCCACTTAGTTGTTCTCGAATTTGAAAACTACTGTTTTTAATATATATACATATATATATATATATATATATTTCAAAGTGCATGGAAAAAAATGATTTTATGAGTTTGAGCGAATCAAAAATTAATAATTTTTGATTTTGTTATATATTTTTCAATTAAAACAAATTTTTTAATTATTGTATTTGGTTCGCCTAACCACAAATCCTCCATTGAAAAACCACATGTGGCTGTAGTGTTTCTTGAAATTTATTTAATTGGTAATTCTTCTAAAAATAAATGCTAAAATTTAATATCTATTAATGTGAGCCCTAGTAATCACACAAAGAGACAAACCTTCTTACTAGTTTTGTATCAAGATAAGAATGATTACTAATTTTGTACCATGTAAATAGTAAGCCATAATTTATATTGTGAGTCCAGAATTTTTTTTGAGGCATAGTACATTTCATAGGCCTGTCCAGTGCCATAAAAATATTTTAAATTATAATTAACTCTTTTATTTATTTGTTTAGAACACACACACACACACACACATAATTGAAATGCTTAATTTGATTAAAATCATATTAAATGGTTTAAATTAAAATCAAATTAATTATTTGATTATATTTATATATATATATATATATATATATAAATATAATCAAATAATGCCAAAGCTACTCAAGCTAAGCCATGACAATTATCTAGCATTGTGACTTTTGGACAAAATGTTATATTTGACATTTACTAGAGTATAGTTATTTCTCAAGACTATGACTATTGTCCTCAAAGGAAGGTAAAACCGTAACTTATATATTTGAGCTAATTGCTAGTGTCATAGCTTTTTGTAATGTTGCTACTATGTGATATATGAGAAAAGCCAAGGCTAGTATGATAACCATCCTCAAAGGCAATTATCATCAAGAGAGGCCATTCTTTGCACCATCACCATTACTAGCATATTGGCCATATTATGCACATAAAAGGTCAATCCCAATACATTGGTCATTCCTAGCATGGTGGCCAAATGATGAGTGAGAAAGACCAATACAAAATCTATGAATATTCTAGTGCTATAACTTTGTGATATAGAGAGGATATGTCCAAGTTGAGATCACTTTCTAGTATTATAGCTTTGTGTTATAGAAAGATTGACACATATTCTAGAGTCACAACTACTTTCTAGAGCTATGACATCAAACTTAAAAGATGAAGGTCAAAGTCATGATATCTTCTGAAAGTCACTACTTTCTACTTAAATAAATATAGAGATATTAGAGTATAAAAAAGAAAAGAGAGAACAAAAAATGTAACCTTTTCTTTCCATTCACCAAATAGAAGTTGAAGCACACCAATGAAATCTTAGGAATAATTTTCATACTCTTTAGGGGCTCAATAAGTAAGAAAGAGATGCAAGACATAAGCTAAACTATAGAGTTGGGGTACATCTCCCAAACCCCCCATTTCTAAAGTAGATTCGAGAAAATCTATCAAATAAGCATGAGATCTAGGATCAATGTAATTTTATTTATGTGATATATAAATGATTTTGACATTAATAAAAATCTTTGATTTATGTCATGGAATAAAGATTGATGAATGTGGCGTTTATATAAAATTTAAATTAAGAATTTGATTATTGTTGAGCTTGCATAAGTTGTCATGGTGGACAATGATAGGTAAACTATGAGGCTCACTTGCACATATGATAAGAAAACATAGTCCTTCCAAATTAAAAATTTGATTTTTCTTCTCTTCATGAAGGTAGACAATTAAACATTGAGCTTCCTTGATTATTTTGCTTATTGCATTATTACCAATATTTCTATATGATTTCTCAATATTCTATAGTCTACTCCCATAGTCTATATACAAAAAATTCTTTTGATTTCTCATGTTTTAATAATAATATACTAGGATATTATTATTGAGTCAAAACACATATCATTTGTTTTGTATTTGATTGGCTTATTCCATTTGATAAATGAGATCCAAGTCTATCAATTCATGCGGATGTAAAATGGTAATCTACCAAGATACTTTTTTTTTATCTTGGGTATCAAGTTTCTTTAAAAGAGCTTTCATTTTCGCTTCAATTATGGTGAATTGATTCAACTCCAACATTCTAGCCTGTCTTCCTCTATACGGATGTTTCATTAGAGTTTGATAGTTAATTTATTCAAAACTTATCTTATAGCAATCACATCAATCATGTATATCATCATATAGTTCAACTCATTGTAAAAGGTTTGGGCCTGACACCACAACTCAAATTAATATTGAGAAATTCTCCTCAAAAACTCCTTAAAATGGTCCCAAGTCTCATATAGAGTATCTATCTCATACTCATATTGTTGAAACTGACTCATCTCGCTTCATAATTGAAATTTATTTTGAGGCAAAAAGAATTTAGCAAGAAAGACTCTTACTAATTGATCCTATCTTTTAATGGAGCTCTAATATAAATATTGAAATCAACTTCATGTCTTATCACTTAATAAATATAGAAATAAATATAACCTTATTTCATTGGGGCTAACTCTATTCATTTTCATCATGTCACATAGCTCCAAAAATACTATGACATATCATTTAAGATCCTTCGATGCCCTTCTACTATACTGATACTGTTTAAGCATAGCTATAAGGCCCATCTCCAACTCATAGTAGTTGGTTTCCACTATTTGAAATTGAATATCTAAATAACTATCCATAATTATGGGTCTCCAATACTCTCTAGGGTAAGATGGTAGATGGACATTCAGAAAGCTTGCCGCATTACTACCTCGGGACTCTCTATTACATCTAGTTCACTCTATATGCTCTTTATCCGCTCTTTATCAAGTAATTACTTTTTTAGTTCTTTTAATTAATGAGTCAAAAGGGGTTAGTTCAACCCTAGATTTTCAACTCAAAAAAAGTGCTAAACATGTAACAAATAAAAATAAAAAGGATATAAACAAAAACCAAAATATAACTATCTACTTTCCAAAAATATTAACAAGATTTAGCATTTAGATTTGGAAAAATTTATCAAACTCAACACTATCTAAATTACTATTTATAAGGACAATTATGTCAACTCATATTGACTAACTAAATTTAATAATTTCTAGCAGCATCTCTAAAAAATTATTATGAGTTTATTATGCTGTCTAATTTTATTATTAGGTAATGTTCCAAAAGCTCATTAATAAGAGTATCTTATCAATAAAATTCTAAAATTACATAGGTCAAACATGTAGTAAAAAGGACTTTCATACATATATCGATCTCATAAGAATTATATCAGTAGTTTAGTTATTTAATAGTGAGAAACTCTTTTTAAGCAAAATGATATTTTTGTTGTGGGACAATCTTAGGTTTAAATTTAAATTAGCTTGACTTATAATTTGTATGAACATAGAATGAAGGTTGGAATATTGTTTAATACCTCCTTACTCTAATGGCACAAATGATAGTTATCATCATTGAGCCATTCCCAATGGTGGTCACATTATAGATGGTCCCTCAATACACTACTACCAAAATAACAAATCATCTCTACATGAAAGTCATTTACAATCTCATATCTTTTATATAATTTCATCAACTACCCTTGACAGTTATTTCATATGTATACTTTTATTCTCTTGATTTATAAGTATTTATACTTTTGGCTTCGTAAGTACCATGCTCACACAATTAACTTATGTATCTCTCAAGTTTCATTAGTAAAAATTATATGAGTGAAAGTAACTCACAAGTGCCTATGAGTGAAATTAACTTATATCGAGATGTCATGCCTACTTAGTTAACAAAAAAATTACCACCAAAAAGGAAGGTGAACGATTAAATTGAGTTGGTGCAAAATGTCTATCTGATGGCCAAGATACCCTATCGAAAGGCTCACGCAAAACTCAAAGAGCTAATGAAGTAACTAAAAATGTTAATTGATGTTGAGTATATTTCAAATTCAAAGGCTCCATATGATAATCCTATTTTATTTCAAAGAAAACATGATATATCATTATGATTAACCATTGATCATCAAGCCTTCAACAAGTTGACGGTAAAAAATAAATATTTGATTTCTTTGATTATGGACTTGTTCGACAAACTTGGGGATGCAAGAGGTTTTTCAAAATTGATTTGAGGTCAAGGTACTATCAAGTGTGAATAGCTGCATGTGACAAACCAAGGATAATATGTGTGACAAGGTACAAGTCCTATAAATTCTTGTTGATGCCATTTAGACTTATAAATGCACCAACTATATTTTGCACACTTATCAATAAGGTATTGCAATCTTTCCTTGATCATTTGATGCAAGTATATAAAACCTTAAAGGAAAATTAAAGTTTAAGTCAAATAGAAGAAATATTTTTTTTTCCAACTAGAAGTTTCATTTCAGGGCCAAATAATGAAAGATGAAATAATACAGAAGAACAAAGACAAAGCATTAGTTATTGTCGAATGCTAGCTTTCAACTAAAATGATGGAGTTTAGATTATTCTTGAGTTGACCAATTACTATCTGTATTTTATTCAAAGATATTCTCATATTTCCACACAATTAACTACTATGTTATAGAAGGAAATGATTTGGAAGTGGAGCGAAGATATCCAATAAGCTTTTGATTATTGAAGCAAGCTATCATAGAAGATCATATTCTAGCCTTTCAAAATCATTCCAAATCATGGGAAGCACATAAGGATGCTTTGGATTTTGTAATCAGAGGGGTAGTTGTCCAAGAAGGCCATCCAATTACATTTGAAAGTCAAAAATTAAATGAAAGTTAATTGTGATAATTAATTGTGAACTATCACTACCAAGGATGATTCCTTTGTAGTTATATTTTACTACTTACTCTTTTCATGCATCATTCATACTTCTACTCCTTTTAAAAAATATATTAATTGTCTTTGATGACTACTTTGAGTATGAATTTTTATTATCCAATCTCAATAATCATAAAATATATGAAATAATATAGTAACAATAATATTTGAGCTTTTAGCTTTATAAACTTTATACTACCATCAATTAACATATATCTTTCTAATTAACTTACCTATAGAACTCATTCAAGAGGGCATGATCATAAAGCTATCATCACCTTATGAAGAACCTCTCTTTGTTGATGTCATATAACTCATCTATCACTGTCCATTATAGCCAACACATGACTCACATATTATGGTGAAACCCCTATGTTAGATATCTACATAACCCATATATCATTTAAAGACTAGTTCATCTTGAATATGTATAATGGAATAGTCATAAATTTATTTGTGCTTTTGACTTCATGAGTATAATAATAGCATCAATTAAACTTAGATAAATTTATGGTTTTTATACATAGGTTTATCTCATGAGGTGAGAATAAAATAGCTATCACTTCCCCTTGATTCCAATCTCATGGTGTGTTCCCTGACTTATGAGTGTGTCACCATCTACTATAACCAACACATAAATCTATTTAGTGTGAAATCTTAATTATATGTTCTAATTAACATCTTCAAAACATGAAAATTTCTTAGTTAAATATTATAAATTCACAATTATCATACATGTATACATAATATCTCTATTTAACCATACATTGGGGAATATTTCATGCGAGAGGTTTGAATCTTCATTTTATAAACTTGAGGATTCTCAATAATAGCTAATAAAAGGATCTAAGTCTCAAATATAGTTTCCAATCTATCATTGCTTATATTTAATTTGCATTTATCCCTAATTAGGGGGTTAGAATTCTCATCCTTGTTGTGGCATGTTCTTGGCCTCAAAAATTAAATTTCTCAACTCAGCTTTAAAAATATTTAAGTTCTCATTTTATTTATATCATTTGGGTCTCATTACACACTGTTCAGATTTTCAAGTTAAAAGATGACTCTGGGTTGAGGTTGTGTCTCTAGTTATTCTTTGAATTTTCTCTAGAATACAAAGCCATGGCAAGAAAGAAATATAATGACAGAGTTAATTTCCCTCTAGAAAATAATAATTGTAGCAGTAATGAATATAAAGACTGAGGGAGTTCCACTTTGGAACACTTGGTCACGGTGGCAACAATGCCATGACCAAAGCAATTCTTTTCTAAAATACAAAGTTATAAAAACAAATAATTTCATGAATGAAAAAGTTCTTATCTAGAGCACTTAGTCATAATAGCAAGAATGTCATGACTAATAATTTTTCTCTAGAACACAAAGTTACAGTGACAAAATATTCATGACCTAGAGAATTTCTCTCCGAAACAAATATTCATGGCAGAAAATAATATCATAGCTAAAAATTAGTTAGTATTGTGTAATTTTAGCTCTCTAATAAATATGTCATGATGTTGAAAAATATAACAACTTCTAGTATCAATTGACACCTGATTGCCATAATGTAAAAATAACAACATGGCTAAATTTATATTTTAGAAATATTCTGGCCGTAACTCCAAGATAATGTTATAGTCATGACATGAAAAGATTGTCATGACTTATTTGTAGAGTTGTAGTTAATAGAAGTTGCAACACCTCAATATGCTTATGCTAGTGTAAACAAGTCATGATATTAGAAATATCATAACTCTTTTTTACTATTTACCTTTCAATTCAACTTTCCACAAAATTCACAATTTATACTTAATTTTTATCTAATTTTACTATTATTCATCTAATTCCACAAAAATCATAATTCTATGAAATTCTTATATTTAAGGCTCATTATTAGAACAATCACATCATAAAACAAGCAAAAATAACTATAAAAACTTGATACGTTGAGTTTCAAATACTAAGATGAAAGATAGAGCTTGTAGCAATTATCCAATCGCATGGATACTTAAAAGATCATATTTGAGAAGAATTATCCAAATACCTGATGATTAAATATATTACGGAGTATGCCATTAAGAGAAAAACTTGAAGATTCTAGGTGGATAATAATTTACTCTTCACAATAGGCAATGACTATATCTCTCATTTGAGAAGTTGCAAATAGAAATGATACACGAGTTCCATGATTCTAAGTGGGCTGTCCATCTAGCTATGTATCATACTATAGCTCTAGTGGATGAGAGATATATTTGGTCATATATGAAAAATGATGTGGATGCCTATGTAAATACTTGTCTAATTTTCTAATAAGACAAGGTAGAGTAGAACTAGAAGACATCATTCGGTCTTCTACTACCATTACAAATCCTAGAATGCCCGGGGAAGAGTATCTTCATGGACTTCATTATGAGATATCTCAAATTTGATGACTTTGAAAGCATTCTGGTGGTAGCTAATCAATTGTGAAGTATTGAGGTGTTCTATGATCCATAGTCAATGATTGAGATGAGCAATTCATCAGATAATTTTGGACATATTTATTCAAATTGATGGAATCAAATTTAAAAATTTTAATGAGTATTCACTCCAGATCGATGAGAAGATAGAAAAGGTGAATGCGTTATTAAAGATATCTTTGTGGTACTTTATAAAGACCTCACAAAGAGATTGACCAAAAATACTTGTTGCATAATTTAATACAACCTTCAATAAAGAGAAGTGATGCTGCGGGGCCCTTTTGAAATTGTGATTGAGAAATATTCATACACCCTAAACATCATTACAATAAGATATGCAGAAAAAAAATCCAACGGCTTATTATTTTTTCAATGAGTGACAAGAATAAATTAACTTGATTCAGATGATTGTACAAAGTAGCTAAATGATTGAAGAAGTGGACTAAAAGTGGTGTACTTACGATTGGTAAAACTTCACTTGGTGCAGTGGCATATATGAGTACACAAGAGACTAGTTCGAAGGTATGATGGACCTTATCATAATCTCAGAAGGGCTGGTAATATCTCATACCAACTTGATTAGCCTCAAAAACTTAAATTGTATCTAGTATTTCACGTAAGCATACTAAATCTAGTCTATGAAGATCAAGGTAATCTAACACATGATGAGTTGCATTGAGCACCAATATAAGTAAAAATCTTTTATGAAAAGATAATAAAAAAAATACTTTGGTAGAATGAGTCAAGCGGCAAAAGAATTATATGCCATGGCAAGAATCCTTGGTAAAATAGAAGAGAATACCAAACATCGAAGCTAGTTAGGAACTCACTGATGTATTACGAAAATTTTAGAAGAAGATTGCAAATTTTCACAATAATGCTTCAATGAGGGCGCCAACAAGATCAATGGGGTAGAATGTCACAACTTAATAATATTCCAAAAAATATCAAATCATGGGATGGACTTTTGAAGACATCCTTAATGATCTCGAAGAGGTTCCAGATGAATTTTAGAAAGTTTTAAAGGCTTCAATGCCTCTTACTATTCTAGAATATTCTAGGAATTTTTTATGTAATGAGAATGCGACATATGACATACTTTGAACTACTCACTAAAGTTTCAATAATAATAAATTTTACTTTAGGGAATTAAGGGAGAGAATTTCTTAGCCTATGACATCACATATAGCACTAAAGCTTATAATCAGTGAGACATGGATCAACATAAAGCACTATCCAAAAATGATCATACAGTGACCCATAACTTTATGGGCAAAGTCTTAATTCCTAACCTCAAAAATTTTTTAAATAGGCTTTATATGTATTCAAATATGTTAAGAGTTAAGAGTACACGTAGGATATAGTTTTATTTCTCAACATGCTTTGGCAATTTGGCTAGTCGTCTTATGTATCCCCCTTTTATTATTAAAATATTGTTTTTCTGAAAACACACAGACAGACACAGACACACACACCATATATAGATATATATGTTGTATATCCATGGTATGTAGGTATATATGTTGCATTTCAAAAAATATGTTGCATATTTTATGAAAAATTCAAAAAATATCTAAAAAAATTCAGAATTATAAAATTTATAAAAGTATAAGAATTTTATAAATTATAAGTTTAAATTATGTTTTAAAAACTATAAAAATTTTAAAAATTATGAATTTAAATTAAATAGAACTTAGACTTTATAATTTTTACAATTTATATATATTTTTGCTTCTCAAAATAGTTTAAATTTAACTGTATAACTTTTATAATTTTTAATTGTAGAATTTATCAGATTTTAAAATAATTTGACTTGAAAAAAAAATAAAATTACATTTTTTTAGTTTTAAAAATCATAATGTTTTTCAATTTCTATAACCTGATAACATTATGATTTCTAATTCCTTTTGCTATCTCATTTACTATATTTTCAGAAACTATGTTCATGGTTGAGATTACTATGTTGGTTGAAGTACTCAAAGATATAATTAAGTTTCTCAACTATCAAGATGCAAGTGGAGGAGCAATGAAGCTTGTAACTCATCTTCTATGAACATCTTCATAGATGTTGGATAGTTCATGAATATTTAGAAGATGCACATGTATACAAACCTATTAACTCCATCCTAATACTTTAGTCTTTAGGCTAACCACATGTCTAATTAGCAGTCTTATTTCTTGGTGTATTTTTCTTATACATTAACTATATTTTTTGGCATGACATCCATGGTAGCTTTGGCTCACCAAAAATCAAGTCAAATAGATCATTAATTATTAAAAGATCCAATATTTTTGTCTTCATAATTATATAATTAGATAGTGCCAACTTAATTAGGTCAAATGAATGTTGACCTTCCATACCAAAAATTCAACTAACTAATGTCTAATCAAATAAAAATTATCAACCACCACAATCATAAAGCTTCATCTAATACCACTTGTAGGTATTGAAATACTCTTATATCACTTATTGGGACACCTAGAAACTCATATACCATACCAATAAAACAATATCAAAACTTAATTCGATCTAAATACATGTTAAGTTGATTGTGGTGATTACGAGATTAAAAACTTTATCTCAGAACAATTTTATATTTTTTCAAAGTTTGATGATTACACAATAGAATTAAATAAATAATACATAAGTATACAAATGCACACATATGTTGTATATTTAACTGAAGATAATGTGTAGAGATTGATCAATAAAATTTTCATAATACATTTATAGCTATAAAATAGAGTGAACATTAGACATATTCACAAAATAAAATCTACAAAATCACATATATTAAACTTATAAACATGCTTTTATAAATATACTACTGAAATAAAAAGATATACCACAAGACCCATAAAACAAAAATTGCATAAATATAACGTAATTTCACAATTTAATAAAAAATATCATCGCGTTATCTCATTTTTAAATTTTCTCTGCTTGTCTTTCTTGTTCCATTAGCAAAACCAAATGATGAAGATCTTTCTTTCATGTGCGTCCAGAAGCTATCACTTGTCTATGTAGAATCTATAAAACCAAGGAGCTTCATGTTGCACATCTCTCCTTCATGCTATCTCATACGTTTCTCTTTCCTCGTATGTTTTTTTCTCCACACCTCATGTGTTTTGTATTTTGTTTTTTTTATCCAACAGACTCAATAGGAAAATGAATTTTTCCATTACAATAATTCAATAGGAAATGAATTATTATGTTTTGTATTCTTCTACATGCGAGAGAGAGAGGGAATAAAGTATCATTATAGGAGAAAACCCAAAGGTAGAGCTATAATAAAATGTTACTATTATTGAAATTGATTTATACTAAAAGTCATTTTTGATTGTTTTTTTTTTTTTTTGATTCATATCATTTTCTTGTTTTAATAAAAAATCTTATAACGAGCCAAATTTGTGGAAATATATGTGCCATTTATTCTACATAATAGATGGTTTGGTGCGCAGAATTTAGCTTTTGCACAGAAGATCGAGTCATTAATTTTTGTGGAATATAAATTTATTATCCACAATATAGATAGAATTTGACAACCTATCATCAAGATTCTAGCAAAAGATTTCAATAAGTCTATCTTGACTATTATGAATAGTGAAGTTATAACTTCCAGTACTAGTACACTTGAGTGTATTGAATGGGACCATCACAATGTGATTATTTTATACTAACACATAAAATAAAATATATCATTATTATTATAAATTTTATTACTCTTATTCTTGAAATAATTAACATTTATGTGTACTTATTAATAATTATTTTGATTCATAAAGAGTGATATCTAAGAAATAAATTTAAGAATTCCATGAATTACATAACTTTATCAAGTCTATCGTGAATATTAATTGCTAATAGAATCTATGTCCTATTAAAATGATTGATGATGTTCCCTTGATAAAGATTATAAGTTTTAATATCATCAAACCCTGCAGGTAGATTTTGATCTGTATTTAAAATAAATTAAGTAGAAAGTATCAAGAAATAATTAGAGATTATTTGAAATAAATTATCAATAATTTAATTTAATCAAAGAGTATTTGTAATCTCAAAATGAGGAGTCTAATAGGTATTGAGTAATAAAAGACAAATGATTTAAAATAAATAAGTATAATTATAATTCTGTAGTGAAATAAATTATAATTAATTTAAATTATAAGGTAAAATAATTTATATTGGGAGCTTAATATCTTATTTAGGCCAGGATCCCTTCCATAGCCTTATCCAGAGTTATAACAAATGTTTTTAAGATTTGTATTCATTTAAAGTATGTATGTGTATATAATTAGAATAATTAATTTGATTAGAGTCGAATTATTTGATTTCATTATTAAATCAATTAACTAATTTGTATTAAATTAATTTTGATTTTACACACACACACACACACACACACACACACACTCAAAATGTAATAACATATCCTATGTGTATTATTGGTTTGAAGAATTTTTTATATCCATGGTTCTCCTGCAATGATATCAGAGAGAGATGATGATAAAATCATGTACGGATGGGTTATGTTTTATTGAATATGTAGATTCCTTACTTAGACAGAGACATCCTAGCCTCTACTGACTCAGTTAGACAACACAACTATATTTTATGGAAAGTGGTAATGATTTTTAATTTATAGGTTGTAATTTGCACTTGTTTTGTGTGACTTTTCTCATGTGGTTGTAATTTTTCACTTCTCCATTGATATTCTATAATGACGGTAGTTGACAAGGCTAATGATGGTTGTTGGCATGGTTGATGACGGTGTCCATGGTGATAGATGTGGCCAACAACAATGCTGGTGGTGATATTCATTACCGACAAAGATCACTGTGGAGGCTGTCGTTGGCCAAGACAGCCTCCATAGTGACCTTTGCGAAAATGAATACCAGCACCAACACTATCATTGTTTTAAAGAAGATTCGACACTATTTTAACTATTGAGAATTACAAATTTATACTCATAGATCTATGCTCTGATAAATCTCATGAAGGGGCAACCAATGAGGAAGCAATACCATGTGAGAAATGGGTAAATGCTGATGAGATGATGAGGTATTCTATTTTGGCTTCTATGTCAAATATACTCCAACATCAGCATCAATCCATGACTAAAAATACCATAGCGAGAGATCATTTTCTCAAAATGATTGGTATTTTAAATAAACTAGAGATTTATGGAGCAAAGATTGATGTGAATTCTCAAATTAATATAACTCTTCAATAAATGTATAATTCTTATAGGTACTTTTACCTAAACTATAACATGAATATACCTAACTAGGCTTTAGTATAATTTTTTAAAGAATTAGTACTCACAGAAAGTATTATTTGGAAATCATCTAGAGTATTTATAGTTAAAAGAACTTATTATAAACAGAAATGTAAGAAAAAAAAGAAAATTTAGAAATATGCTCATGTTCCACCGACAGCACTTAAATCAAAAGTGAGAGTGAAAAAAACTAAAAGAATATATTTTCATTGCAAGCAATTAGAATTAGGATACTATAAGAAGTAATGTTTAATTTATCTCAACAAGGTAAATAATCAAGATATATCTCAATTACTAGTAATTAAAATATATTTAGTGGTGATATCTACTGATACCATGTGTGTATATAAAATATGTTTAGTGGTTAAAATAAGAAATTAGGACATTGGTAGTTAAAATATGTTTAGTGGTGGCATAACTAATCATGTATGAAATTCTATATAATAGTTTTAGGAAACTAGATAACTAAGTGATGATGAAATTGATTTTCACTTAGTAAACACTACGAAGGTAGCGGCTATTATAGTGAGAGATTACATGCTTCAGTTTGAGAGTGATATTATTTTAATTTTGAGAGATTATCTTTATAAACATTCAATCAGAAAAAAAAACATGTTTTCATGTTTCCAGTTTGGTTAAGGATGAATTTTCCTTTTTATTCACTAATATTGTCACATTTTACTTGAATAATAAGATTATCTATTCAATTATATTAAAAGATGACCATATTATTTAAACAATCTATGCTCTTCTACAATAATGCAAGTCAAATAATATCAATACCTTATCATTTAATGGAAAATAATCTTTTGATATGAACTAGATAAATCTTTGGCTCTTATGCATAAGCCATATAAATATGAAATGAATTTTGAGACTGATTAAAGATTGAATTTGAGACTGATTAAAGATTGACTTTTGAATACATTGAAGGTAGAAATACTGCCAGCATGCTAGTCATGCTTAGAAGGAAAAATGAACAAACAGTCTTATATGGCTAAAGGCTATAGAGCAAAAGAGCCATTGGAATTAGTTCATTCTAATTTATGTGGGCCCATGGCTATCGAAACAAGATGTGATTTCAAGTATTTTATCATTTTTATTGATGATTATTCAAGATATGAGTATATCTATTTGATACATCATAAGCTTGATACATTTAAGACATTCAAAGTACATGATGGAAACAAAGAAATATAAGAATAAATATCTTAAGACACTACAATTTGATTGTGGTGATGAGTATCTTTTGGGAGAGTTTATAGAATACTTATTGGATCAATAGATTACATCCCAGTTGTTTGCACCAGACATTCCACAACAGAATTGTATGATAGAAAGAAGGAATATAACTTTTATGGACATAATAACATCATTGATAAGTTATTCGAATATATCTATTTCCTTCTAGGGATATGCATTAGAAATAACAGCTCATGTTTTAAACTTAATTTCATTTAAGTTTGTACCTACCACTCCAACTGAATTATGGACTAGAGATAACTCTAGTTTAAAACACATTTATTTGTGGGGTCGCCCAGCACATGTACTGAAAGGAAAAACAAATAAGTTGAAACTTAGAACATAAGTTTATTTTTTCATGAGATGTCCTAGAAGAAATAAATGTGATTTATTTTATAGTCCAAATAATTAAAAAGTTATTATGTGCACCAATGCTCAATTATCAGAAAAAAATTATGTAACAAACAACAAGCCTAGAGGCAAGATTATTTTGATAGTATTGATAGGAGATAAATTAGTTCAAACTCCTTCAATACCAGTAATATAATAAGACATACCACAGGGTAATATTTTAAATACCTCATTACCTCATTGTAATGAAAGATTTATTGATGACAACATTGATACTAAACCTCATGAACCCATCATTGATATATCAGTGGCATAGTTAGATGGCAATGGTAATAATGGTTCATAGAAATCAATATTCGTGGAACATGTCACTAAATGTTTATAATCGGGAGGAGTGTTTTGTCATACTGGGAGGATTATTCATCAACCTATATGGTATAAAATTTTGGAAGAATATTATGACAGATACCTGATGAGGTAGATACTAATCCAAGAAACTATGATGAAATACTTAAAGATAAATATATAGAATATTAGTAAAAAGCTATGGAATCAGAGATATAATCAATACACTCCAATCATGTTTGGGATTTCTTGGATCTGCCTAAAGAGATAAAACCATCAAGTACAAGTAGATCTATAAGGAAAAAAGAGGAATATACAATAACATTGAGATGTAATGTTAGACTCGTTGCAAAATATTTTACTCATAAAAAAGGAATCAATTATGATGAAATCTTTTTGCCGATAGTCATGCTAAAGTAAATCCATATTTCTTATCCATTGGGACTTATTATGACTATTAGATTTTGTATATGGACATAAAAATTTTATTTTTGAAGCATACATATATATGACACAACCTGATGGTTTTGTAAAAAATGGTCAAGAGCATAAATTGTGTAAATTAAAGAAGTTCATTTATGGACTAAAATAAATATCTAGATCTTGGAATACTCATTTTGATCAAGCCATTATGTCTTATGCCTTTGATCAATATCAGGATAAGTATTGTGTGTATATAAAGTGAAGCAGTAGCATGATGGTGTTCTTGGAATTGTACATTGATATATTACTCATCGATAATGATGTGCATTTGTTGTCTTTAGTTAAGGTTTGGTTGTCCTATCAATTTATACTTGCAAATGTAGGAGAAGCTACTCATATTCTTGGGATTAAGCTTTTATGAGATCACAAGTGAAGAATGTTAAGTTTGTCATAAGTTATTTATATCGATTAGATATTAACTCATTTAGCGATCAAGATTCTAAGAAAGATTTTATTCCCTTTAAACACAGAATCACATTATCAGAAGATCAAT
The DNA here is from genome assembly GCA_029783825.1 of Sapria himalayana. Taxonomy (NCBI): domain Eukaryota; kingdom Viridiplantae; phylum Streptophyta; class Magnoliopsida; order Malpighiales; family Rafflesiaceae; genus Sapria; species Sapria himalayana. The sequence continues at coordinate 670,458 of JAREIK010002286.1, read as the reverse complement.
ATCTCAAAATACCTAGCTAGATAGAGAAAATAAAGATAATTCCTAATGCATCAATAGTAGGAAGCCTAATATATATTACTTTTCACCAAACTTGATATCTATTTTGCTGTAGGCATGGTAAGCAAATATCAACCTAGCCTAAGACAAAAATATTTGATAACAATAAAACATATAATCAAGTATCTAAAAGAATTAGAGGTTATATGTTAGCATACCAAGTGGACAATCTTATACCTATTGGGTATACAAATTTAAATTTTTAATTAGATGAGAATTTAAGAAAGTTCATCTTAAGATAAGTGTTTACCTTAGGAATTGGAGCCATAAGTTGGATAAGCATCAAGCAAAATTGTATTACTGATTTCATCATTGAGATCGAGTATGTGGTAACTTTAGAAGCAACCAAGGAGGTTGTATGACTTAGGAACTTCCTAACAAATCTATGGGTCATTCTTTTTGTGCAACTACCTATAAAACTCTATTGTGATAATAACCGAGTAGTTGTTAATTCAAAGAATCTATAACCCACAAGAATACAAAATATATCAAGCATAATTATTATCTAAAAAGAGATATTATAAAAAGAAGAGATGTGATAGTGATATAAGCAATATTGGTAGACAACGTGACATATCTTTCTTATGATGAGCCTTTCCGCTAAAGCTTTTAATAGCTATGTGAAAGGAATGAGAGTCAAAGAAATTATTAGAATTGATTTATACTAAAAGACAATTTTTATTATTTTTCTTAATTTATATCTTTTTCTTATTTTTCTTAATTTTTATTATTTTTCTTAATTTATATCATTTTCTTGTTTTAATAAAAAATTTTATAATAGACTACATTTATAAAATGATATGTGTTCTTTATTGTACATAATAGATGACTTGGTGTATTGAGTTGAGCATACGTACAAAATATCGAGTCATCAGTTATTGTGAAATATAAGTTTGTTGTTTATAATCTAGATAAATAAATAATATATCAGTAAGATTATAGCACATGATTTTAGAAGATTGATCTTGACTATGGTGAATAATATAGTTCTAATTTCTAATGCTAGTACACTTGAATATATTAAATATGATCATTACGGTGTGATTATTTTATACTAATACATAAAATATATTACATTGTTGTTATTATAAACTCTATAACTCTTATTTTCAAAGCAAATTAATATTTTCATGTACTTGTTAATAGTAAATTTGATCTATAAAGAGTGAGATCTAGAAATAGATTTAAGAACTCTATGAATTGAATAACTTTATCAAGTATATAATGAATATTAATGACTAATAGAATCTATCATATTAGAAGGATTGATAATGCCTCCCGGAGAAAGCTTATAAGCTTATAAGCTTAGAATCTGTCTATAGGTAAATTATGATCTGGTATTTCAAATAAGTCAAGTAGAAAGTCACGAGGAAATAATTAGAGATAAGTTGAATTAGATTAATAGTAATTTAATTCAATCAATAAATATCTATAATCATAACATGAAGAGTTTAATAAGTGTTGAGTAATAAAAGACAAATTATTTTAAAAGTGAGAGAGTCAATTACAATAATCAGAATAATTAATTTGATCAGAGTAAAATTATTTGATTCTATTATTAAATCAAATTTATAGATTCGTATTAAATTAATTTTGATTATATATATATAAAATTAAAATCTTTAATAACATTTTTTTTAATATTAAATATAAAATTATAAAACATCACATTTAATGTGAAATGTTTTATAATTCTCTTATTATTTAAAAATGATGATGGTTCAGATGATGCTACCCACCATAGCATCATATTCCTCATGGAAATCAGAATTATACTAGATAAGCTTTTGCCTGTGCCTGTGACTAAGATATGTCATTCTTGTTACACATATGTATGAACTCTACTCAAAATGAAAACAACCTATCCTATGTGTGTTATCTCTTTGCAATATTTTTTTTTATATCCATGGTTCTCCAGTAGCTATTATGGCAGGTCAGGAGATGACAGACTATCAAGAGCAGAAGAAACTCTCATATGAGCATTGTAGAGGAGATGACACCAAAAAAGAGATGGATACATTTGCTAGGCAGATCATTGTTACCCAGGTCAATGATGTTGGCTTTGCCAATATGGTGAGTCAGGAGAGTGACAGGGCTCCTCGAACCTATAATATGACCGTTATGAGGTTTCAACAGAGTGCCTGATCCAGTTGCATCATTTCATGTCTATATGGAACCCAATTGGTGTACATCCTATACGATGGGTGACTATAGGAGTTCGGATATGTAATGACAACAAATTAAGGGTTGTAGGTATTCGGCATCTACATTTTTTAATAGGAACTAGATATCAATTGGTCTTGAGAGAAGTCTAACATGTCCTACATATTTAAATGTAGGACCCACCATAGTTCACCTCATAGATATAAAGTTGTCACATTCACCTCAATGTTCGAGGCTATTGAGGATGTCCAATTTCATTTTTTTAGGCGATTGTTCCAATGTAAAAAGAATTCTTGGTGGGGCCCTTTATTCAATGGCTACTTATAACTCATAAAAATTTGAAAATTAGTCATATCAAAAGAGAACTCAAGTGTCATAGAAAAAAAAAAGTTCACTTTTTTTTCATAAATATGCTCCTAGTTTGGGTTTTCATAAAAATCTCAACTTTATAGTTCATCATTCCTAGTGTTTATGGTATTCAAGATTCTTTACTATTTGAGAGTATTATTTGATAAATAGTTTTCTAAATTCTAAATTTCCATCTTTTTAAATAAAAATAAAAAAAAAAATTATATAACAAAACCCTTATCCTAACCACCTTGGGTCAGATGATAAATATGACCAGTCATCCTAAATTATTCTCACACAAACATCAAAGCATGCTATAAAATAAGACACTTTGATATCTTCAAAAAGAAGAAATTATCGAGATAACAAATTATTATTTTTTATAATTCAAACTAGATCTATCGTGTGTTCCTCTCTCACAGTCACACATGCAACAATTAAAAAAAAATGCAAATTAACATAAGAAAAATTAAATAATAATTATAAATACGTATTTAGCAATTAGAGAGCAAAAAACAGGCATAATTTTGAATAAAATTTTATTTTAATGATGATTATGATTAATTTTTATAAAAAATAATTACACCAGAATCAATTTATCACTAATACATGGAACAATGTTAAGTCAAAATAAATATATAGGAGACAATACAAAAAATGTATGTAAAATCTAACATTTTTTTTAAAAATTGTTTATGACATCACTGGTTAGACCATGGTTCAACCACTTAAATTTAAACCCCTCTTGCAAATGATAATAAATCAGTCTCTCTCTCTCTCTCTCTCTATACATGTATGCATGTATCAATGTATGTATAAAATCAATCAGGGAGGCACAATCTCAAGGGTTGAAGAGCTTTCTAAAAGGCCCATCCTTGCGGTCCTTGGCCGCTTCGGTCAGAGCAAGGAACCGCTTGAACCCAGTAGTGGCGGCGCCACGCCCGAGCGCTGCGGCTCGGGTTAGAACGTCTTCTCCAGAGGCAATGAAACCGACTGACGGGTTTAGAAGAGCAGGCGAAGCGGGTGCGGGAGCAGTCGGAACGGGGGGAAGAGATGGGGGGTGGTGGGTCGGGGTGGCAGGGCCGTGCTTGTTGAAGTCATCGAGCACTATCTGCTGATCTGTCTTTCTAAGACCCTGCCCAGTCCAACCAGGAGGCTTATGGTTACGACACAGAAAAATTATAGACTATTTTTTTAAAAAATTTAATTACATTTTTTTTTTCTATTTTCTGTTTTTTTTTACCTCACATTTAGAAATAATAAATTGGGGAAGGAAAGGGCACCTTGAGATCGAGAATTCTCTGAAACTCCATGGGCGTTCCCTCGGGCAGCAGTGCCCTGTACGTGCCTGCCACTGAATCTATTGGGGATAGGATGACCTTCATTTGTAAAAATGTAAACAATACCATAAAATGTAATTAATCAACACAAAATAATAAAAAAAAATATAAAATTTTATTTTAATAACAATGCAAGTAATGGTTCGCTGAATATTAAAAAAAAACCAAAAAAAAAAAATAAATAAATAAATAGGCCTCTTCTCAATATAAGCTAGTGCCCAAGTCGAATCTGATTACCCTGCCTGACCCTAAAACAATCCATGTTAGCCTGGGTTAGCCGCCACAGCCAGCATGGGCTACTGGCTAGCGCTACTGTGCTAGCTTAGCCTGGCCCAGGCTAGGGACCCTAGTCGCTGCCATTGCCAAGGCAATGACCCTTAATAAAAATGCACGTGACATAAGATAATGGAGGCGCACATGAATTGTGCTCTCTCTCTCTCTCTCTCTCTCTCTCTCTCTCTTTCTCTCTCTAGAAATGCTAGGATTTGTACTTGCTTAGGTTTTGGCTCTAATATTATGATATAGCATTAATGCTAAGAGCTATCTGTCAATAAATAAAATTCACGAACAATAGGAACAATGGAATGCCCTGTTATAATTTCTTTTTAATAAAGAAAATATTAAAAAGAAATAAAAAACTACAAATTAAAAATAAGTTGCAACTAGAATGGCATTCGAAAAGCAAGAACAAAAAAAATATTAGCAAAGAGTGGTTAGCTACAATATGACCATTGACTCCTGAGTTTATAGCCAATAAACAAAGGTGTCAAATGGGAGGTGGAATGCCGGCATGACCCATTTTGTTGTGGCCCGGTCGAGCCATCGTGCTATGGCAGCACAACACAACATCCACATCAGTTAGCTCAACATGGCTCAGTTGGTAGACAACACAGGGCACCACAGCGCCGGGTCCCACCGGCAGAATTCTGCATTATGGGGAATCATGCAAAATAATACATTTACATATTAAAATAATATAATTAAAAACTATATTACATATCAAATTATCAACATTGCATTAGAAATTAAAATAAATTAAAATAAATTAAAACAAATTAAAAAAAATTAAAATCAAATTATTACTAAAAAAAATTGATATTTAGTTGGCTTAACTCTAAAATAAAAATATTTTATGAAAAAAATAATCCATAATACCATACATAACACATGATGAAACATCAAACCCAAAACAATCATAATATTATATACAAAAATAATTCAAAATCGCACGAGTCATCATCCACTAACAACTCTTTTGATTTATGCTGAATGTCTAATTTTAAATTTTTCTAATCATTCAAGCATGCAAGTGGCTCTACGATATCTGATTACAGTTTGGATCTCATATATAAAATAATATTGACTACCATAGAAATAACAAACTCCAATGCTATGCTAAACACTATAGAAATCAATGAACCACGTGTCATCTTAGATAGCAAGAGATATATGATATCATATGATTTTAGCCAACTCAAAATATGCAATTTCTTATTATCATCATGTAATATAGTGAATTAGTAATTAGTATTTATGTACTGGGACAACTAGCTCATATTCAATGGGCCATCTCTGAATACGATGTCAATCTCTATATGCATGTAGCAAAAAATATCTTCTATTGTTGTTAAACATGCTACTAATATTGTATATGTACTTATGTGCAATACAAGTGATGAGAGTGTATACAAACCAATATATATTAGTCATGTCATAACAAATTTTCAAGAATTTTATTAAAAAAATTCCTATATCCTAGTCTGAAATATCAATAATGAGTTCATCACACTTACTATTGACATAGTTAACACATGATTTTAATATTAAGTAGGCATAATTTTAATGATATCTTATATTTATTTGAAAATTTTTCTTTTTTAGGCCCGTAGACAAATAAAAATTATTAAATTCTTGTTATGTGCTAGACATCATAATGTATTTTAATAAATTTCTTATTTTTTCTAATATTAAAAAACAAATTTCTTTTCTGCTTGTGCTATTAGATTAATTACATGACATATATACATAACATGAAAAATTTTACCTAATACCTCTAATAATTCAGACAAACATAATAATGACAAATCTATTATTAAAAAAATTATCAAATACAATAATAAAAGTTTTATTCTAAGTATCATTTCTCATAAAGATTCTCTTCATACACTCTTGTAAGATAGAATCATCAAGAAGATGAAGAATCTCAAGAAATTCTCAAATTTTTTTTATTAAACTATAATTTTGAATCTATATATTGGACTGTAAGGTATATGAATGATTAATCATCATGATTAATCTAAATATCATAATTGATTATATTTCATAAATTTATTAACTATTAATTATTTTCCTAACTTAAAATATTATATTATATAATTCTTATTAGTGGACATAGAAATCATGATTTTTTTTCGTAATGCCATTAAATAGGAAGTATATACGAAGCAACTACCTAAATTTTGAACCGATACAAAGTACTCAAATTTAGTTTTCAATTTGTAAAAAATCTATATGACCTCAAGCATTCCCCAAGAGTTTCATTTATCAAATTTTCAACCATATTTGCCTCATTTAGCTTGCATGTGTGTTACCACTTGTTTTTTATTTTTCAAAGGTGAAAAAAAAAGAGCTACAATCGGAGATGCCCGTGGAATTAGTAAGACTAGTTGATTCATGAGCTCTCTCTATAATCTAATTCGCCAATCATAGAAAGGACGCCCAAAAGATGGTCTTGGTATCTTTGACTTGGATTGCTAGTAATAAGATGAAAGAAAAGAGACCTAATGAATATGAAGGTCATGTTCATTGCTTCATCAACGGGGAGGAGCATATCAATGTATGGGGCGACTACGACAATAGAAGAGTTTCGGGGATAAATTTATTTTGTTGATTGTGTATATGAAAGACATCCTTATTATGAATTATTTTGAGTTAAATCATTCTACTCAAATAAATATTTTGAGTCACAACTCTATACAAAAGATTTTGAGAGTATCAGATACTTTCTCAAGATTGAAGTGACATATGATAGCAAAAGTATTACATTAACTGATATGAGTCCACTTGATTTGACTATATGCAGAAGATTAACAAGAAAAATTAATTATATAATCATTATCATACAAAATATAACTTATACAGTCAGTATAATTAGTCAATTCCTAGATTTTCTATGACTTGATTATCTTGACACAATTTTTCACATAGTTAGACACAAAAATCTCTAGGATTTATTATTTAATTTGAGAATCTTCAAACTCCAATTGGATATCAACTTTTGCAAAATAATGGTCAACTACAAATTACTATATTTTTCTTATAAGAAATCTCATCTCAAAAAAAAAATAAAATAAATATGAAATCCTTAGATATAATATAAATGCAAAGTACAGGATGATAATAACAACTAGTTTTCAAATTTTTTTGATCAAGCATCTACTTGAGAAGATGATATTTCTAGTTATTTTTTTCACTACTCTCTATTTTGATAGTCAGACATTAATATAATATTGCATGAGTAGATAAAATACATAAAAGTAGATTATTTCTAGATGTGTTAAATGGGTCATGTCGGGTCCTCATGCCTCTAAAAGAGAGAAGCTCGGCACAACCCAGTGGCTCGATGACATCCAGTGTCGTGCTAGGCTAGGTTGTGCTAGGCCAGGTAGGGCCATGTGAAAACCTATCATGTCCCAAATATTAAGCAAGATTTCGTGCTAGACCCGACATGGCTCCAACACAATTTAGCTTGGGTTTGGGCTAGGCTCGCCAAGGTGTAAGCAAAAATCTAGCTTTAACCTTCTTGTTGCCATGCCTATGTGGTGCCACATGCTTTTGCAGCACATAAGCCCAACCCCTTGGCCCGAGCTATGCCACCACACTAGCCCGCCCTCATTTTAAGCATGCAATTGGTCATGTCTGGGCCAACTAAAATGGGCAGTGCCAAGATTGTCCGACTTATTTTTCACATCTAATTATTTTTTTATCAGGATGAAAATACAAGATGAGACAATAATTATAACCTATATTCCTATAATAGCTTAATTTGTCCACATTCACAAAAATCTAAAAAAAACCTCATTTTTTCTTAAAAATTAATGTTCTAGATATTTACGTATCAGTTTGAGAGAGAAAATTTTCTTCAATTAATGCTTAATAAGCTATCCCAATAGGAATTTTTATTATTTATAAACAAGGGTTTGTACTTAATTTGCAAGACAGATCACTATGTTTTATTGTGATGAAATTTTCATTTTCAAATATAATTTGAAAAAAATGACAAAAGTAAACAAAAAATACAAATAACAAAATTAATATCAATTAGATGAAATGAATAATAACAAAAAATATTATCTCGATAAAAAAATATATTAATAGATAACTATTGGACCAATCATTCTTTAGATTCAAAATACGAGATTACTACAAGACAAGGTATCCATAAAAAAAATATAGTAGAGATACGTATGTTAAAATTAATACGCAAAAATACCCACAAAAATAAAATTAAAAATGAGAACTAAAAATTATCTATATGTCACACCTATACAAGATAAATTATTTATATAATAATCATATTATTTGGAAATCTAAAATAAAAGCCTAATTCCAACAGCATTTTGGTTGAGGATGGTGCATTAATATTTTATTATAGCTATTACTTTTTGTAGCATACATTTCTGAATGATAATCACATGCAATCACAATAAACAATACACATCAAATTTAGATGCCGCAGTTAGGGTGAAACGGAGACACTAATGCGGCTGAAACACCAAAAAAAAAAAAAAAAAAGATGGTTACGAACCTTCAAAAGTGCTTCAGCTTTACTCATTTCACGGCTGACAAACTTCACGTAGCCATCTGAGCTTGATGTCTATTATCATAAACAAAAGGGTGGGCCATAGTTTGCATCACAGTTACATGCTAATAGCTTTGCTTACACATTTTAATCTTGTTCAAGTAAAGGCAGCACAAAACTCTCACAAAAGCTAGTCACCTGGTTACCTAGCGAGGGAATCTCCAGCAGCATCTTTTTGATTGCTTGTGTATCTAGAAGCATCTGCCAACGAATTCAGCCACTTATCCATGAATCAAAAAGCACAAATCCTCAAATGTGTGTGTGAACACAAATACATGATAATGTCAACGGAAAATACAAAATGACCAAAATGGCCATCCCAATCCCATAGTCCAATCTTACATAATATCTTATGATTTCTATTAGCAATATTATATTTATCGATTTTTTTTTTATTTTTTTTTAAATTTTTTCTTTTTTTTTTTATTTTTTGTTTATTTTTTTTTATTTTTGTTTCTTATATTTTTTGAATATTATGGTAATAAATAATAATCCTTCAAAAATTATTGAGCATAATTATATTTTATTTGACTATTTGTTTCTTTCGTATATTTTATTTAATTCTGATTATTTTGTTATTCTTTTGTTTGTGAGTATCTTTTCTAGATAATTTAATTCAAATTTTACTTTTTTGTCAACTAATATTTATAAGTTAAATTAAAAGACTGAGAAAAACTTTTTTTGAATTTGAGCTAGGTGGATTGTATATCATTTCTTCTATGATAAGAAATTCAAATTAAATATTTGAGTATATTGGATCATTTGCTTATGCATTCTCAACATGGACTCATCAGTAACCAAGTTGAGAATACTTTATCTTACTCTTAAAGATATTATTATTATTATAAAACCAATTATCCTACCTATTATACTAGTGTGAATTAGAATACATTTGATTTGAAACATTGAGACATAAGTGAACTTCATAGAAATGAGACTGAGGGGGTTTTAGATACTTGATTTCATGTGCAAGCACATTCCCACATAACTAAAAGAGTTGAAAAAAAGAAAAATAGATATCTGATTAAAATGACTCAAACACCTCAATCTCAAAAATATTTCAAAATATTCTTGAGAAAATATAATATTAACTACAAACCATCTCATCAATCAGGTTCATTCTCAGTGTGTGTCCCCATATCTTGCATCATGAAATGAGATTGTTTAGCATGACTTATAAGATCTTTGAGAGAACTCGTTTTGTTTATGAACTTTTCCTAAGATGAGATAAAATAATACTTATGTCCTTTAATGATATTGTTCTTAGTTACTTTAGTATCCAATAAATATATAAGTATTTTTTATAAAAACAAATAAAATTTTAGTAAGTGTTAATATTAAATTTTTTGAGCAGAATATATTTCTTTGTCGAGCCTAAGAAAAGCAAGAGTCCATCGGGTACAACTAGACCCATTATTTTTTTTTACTATGTAATTTCATTTAGGCCTCTAATTAGGAGAGAGAGTCACTTGTCAAGTGTCAACTATTATGTGATTTCATTTAGACCTCTTATAAAATCATATGTACAAAGTACATATTATATTGACTTTAGAGAGTGATTTTCTAGGAAAAAAAAACTCACCCAAGTCCAAACTACGCAATAATTAATGAGTTTGCTCCAGTTCAGGCTATTGATTTGCCAAAGACTAAGAGACTCTGGCAATAACCTTTCAGGTTGGTGTACTTAGTTCCTGCATGTTGATATGCATGTCAAAATATTTTCTACATCTTTCATCTTAATTCTATAATCTATATAGACAACCAAAGAATACAGAATTAGAATAGAAGATTAATATTTCAAATACTTAATTTTCATATTTACAACTATAATATTAAATACGGGGTGACCTCTATACTTGCTAAACAAATTACTAATATTACATATGCACATAAATATAATACATGTAGTGAGAGTGTATGTAGATAAGTAGTGAGAGTATAGGTTATTCTTACTATTGATATAGTTGGATATCACGTGTTGGTAACTAACATATAACTTTAACAAATATAAATATAATTTTAATAGTGTCTCACATCCGTATAAATTTTTTTTTAGTCCAACAAACAAATATAAATTAGTAAACTCTTATTATCTGCTAGATGTCTAAAGATATTTTAGTGAATTTCCTATTTTTTCTAATATTGTAAAAATAATTTTCAATTATGTTTATACTATCATGTTAATTACGTGACATATATACCTTACATGAAATATGAAATATCTTATCTAACAGTAAGTCATACATTCATATACAGCAAGACTATGATGAAGATAAAAAATCGCAAAAAATCTTAAAATTTTTTTTATTAAATTTCTATTTAAAATCTACAATATAAGTGGTAAGACATGCAAATAATACATAGCCACGACTATTTCATATATTAGATATCACGGATACAACTCTACTAAATTTTATAAATTCAATAAATATTTTTCAAACTTATTAACCTAGAAATCCTATGATAAGCAGAATTAAAATAGGTTTACATAATAATAACTATCTTAAGATTTTTTGAAAAGTTAATCAGAAGACTCATTATCTTAGATAATTTAGACATGTCTTCCCTCCCAAAATTATTATGGCATATAAAGAGAGCCAAAGAAGCTGAACTAGATCCAGACATTCAGCTTGTAAGACCCTAACGCTACACTGAATTTACCTCTCATATAATACACCATATCTTTTCATGCATTGAATAATATACCTCTTTAAGTGTTCAATCTCACTCATACTCCTATATGTATATATCTTTTAACAATATATACACTGCCAATTCTTCATCATCCTTAAAATTTTTATTTTATTATTTTAAAGTGTGTCCTTAATATTGATGTTCGTCAAATTTTTTATTTTTTAAATGAAAAATGAGCTTTGGTCAAGGTTATTGAAGAAAATATAATTTTGGTCTCATATGTTTCGGTAGGATCATCATTATTATCTATATTTATATTAAATAGAGATTTCAAATGAGGCAGGCAGTCCAGGCACAGCTCATGATATGGTCCGGCTCAACCGTGCCTGACCCGACATAGTCCAGAATCATGCCTGGACCTAGGTTATGCTAGCCCAAGGCACAGCTCATGCTGTGCTGGGCCAAGTGGTGCTAGGCTTCATGCCGAGCCAGACATGACCTAGGTGCCAAGCCCATATTACGATACGATAGGACATGTACGTTATTTAGATGCATGTGGTTTTTTTAAATGCCACGTGCACCAAAATGACATACCCATGCACATTGACGAGTATGTCAGCTCGACTTGCCTGGTACACATGTATGTCATTTAAGAGTTCATTAGTGCAACTAAATGACATACACATGCACATAAAATAATATTTTTTATGTAATTGGCTGCGTGCCTAGAAAATCTGGCATTTTTTTAATTAACCCACCACATGGTTTGTTGAGCACATCCACTTGACACGACCTAGGTGCACATGGACATGCCTCCCTCCCCCCTAAGCCACAGCCCCACCAAGTCCATGCCGAGGCTGAGGCTGAGCCCCAACTTCAAGCTTGAGCCGAAGCTTCTGAACCATTCAGAAGTTTCGGTTCTTATTTCTAATAGGCAGCTAATGATAAAAAAAAATGTGAAGATCCAAGCCATTGGATTCACTTCAAATGGCTAGGAAAAAAGATTCAACAGTTGTCGGGGTTCTACCCTAATTAAATTTTAAAAAATATTAAAATATATATATATATATATATATTTTTAAAAAATCAATATGAATGTGATTAGAAATTTGAGTTTTTCATTCAAATTTCTCAACTCTTCTCTCTCTCTCTCTCTCAAAAACTAAAATTTATAATTTTAGCTTTAAAATTTTTTTGTAAAGCTTAAAGAAAGTGAACCATTGATATGAAGGAAAAAATTTAGATGCAGGTTGCAACTTTTTCTCTCTGCTCCATAAACCTAAATCTAACCAAGTATTATTTTTTAATTTTTATTTATTTTTTTAATTTTTTTAATATCAATTAATTCTTAATTTAGAAATTATAATATAATTTATAAACTTAAAAAATTAGGAATGATAAATAATGAATTTAATTATAATGAAATTAATATTAACATAGACATTGATAATATTAATAATGATAACTCTACAAAAATGTGTGCATCCAAAACCATATTTTCTCCAATGATCTCAATCCAAATTCAAATATTAAAAAAAACTAGAATATATGTAATTTAAACTCACTTTAACATAATACAATTTAAAAATACTAGGAATATCAATGAAAAATCTACACAAAACAAATATTATAAAAAAAATATATACAGGTAAGAACGTGTGTGTGACTAAATACCTAAATAGGCATACCAATCATTGCACCAAAAAATATGATGTAATATATCATAGGCAAACCCAATTGAGTGGTGAGATCTTTAAGACTAGATCTAGTTTAACTTCTATATTAATACTCTTCATATACCACAACAAGTTTGAGAGGAAAGATAAAACCAAACTAATCACCATGATAGGTCTTCTGATTAAATTTTCAGAGAATTCAAAGATAATTTGTATCATGCAAATCTATTTTTGGCTTGTATATCGTAAGATTCTTTAGTCTACATGTAAAAATGACATACTAAAATATTATAAGTTAGAAAAATAAATAATAACTAATAAATTTAGACAATATAATAGTGTGGTGTCCATGAAATTTGATATCTGGACTAGTCATGTTGATGCATCTTTTGCATATCTTATCACCCACTATATAATTCTAAATGAATATTTAAATAGATTTTAAGATTTTTAAAGATTCTCCATTTTAATGATGACCCTACCTTATATGAGTACATGATAAGAATCTTTAGAGATTATAATATTTAAAATAAAATATTTAGTATTATATTTGATAATATATTTAATAATAGAGTAGCTATCAACATATTTGTTAGGACTATTAGAGACAAATTATTAGAAAAGATTTTTCATGTTTGATACAAATATCACATTATTAACCTGATAGTACAAGTGAGAATGAATATTATTTTTCTTGCTTTAGAAAAAATAAATTATTCAATAAAATATCTTTGGATATCTAACAGACAATAAGAGTTTGATAGTCTTTATTTATTTGTGGGTCTAATGAAGAAAAAATTCAAATAGACATGAGACATCATTGAAATTACAATTATTTGATGTCAACCATATGTTAGATATGAACAGGTGATATCTAACTATGTCAATAGTAAAAGTTACAAACTTATTATTGATGACAGTGACTGAGATATAAAAATTTTATTTATAAAATTCCTGAAGATTTTTTATAATACGACGAAGATATATTCGTTAGTTTACACTCTCATCATTTATATTATACTCAGGTGCATATATAATATTAGTGACATATTTAATAAGTTTATAGATGACCTGACATTAAATGATATGACTATTGAGATAAAAACTAAATACTTAAAATACTGATCCACCATTATATTTCTTTATTGTATGACTGCCTGTATTAATTCTATGATTAAGGGGAAAGATAAAAAATATTTTGACATATATAACCAAGTAGATGAATCAGGAATACCAACTTGAAAAATTTATTTACAAAAATTGATTAAAATATTTATATACTATAATATTAGGTATGATAGTAGTTGTAGTGAGGCTCTGAATACAGACATTAAATAATGAGTGAACCATCAAAAAAAGTGGGTTATCTTGGTAGTTAGATACTAATTACTGCTCAATCCTATTAAATAATGACAACAAAAATCTTGATATTTTATAATGATAAAAATCATATGAATCCACCTATCCCGTGCTATATAAGATGACACGAGATTTACTAACTCTTTCAGTATTAAGCGTAGCATCAGAGTCTGCATTTTCTGTTGTAGTCAATATCATTTTGGATATGAGATTAAGATTATGATTAGATATCATTGAGACACTAGCATATATGAAAGATTGGAAGGATTCGAGATTAGACATTTAGGATCATGCTGAAATAAGACCGAATGAGTTACTGACAGAATATGATACATGAGACTTTAAAGATGTCGAGCCCACCACTAATAATACCATCAAACACTTAGGTGATAATGATCATTTGCATATTTACACCGATAGACATTAAGATTGAGCTTGCATGTTACATGATTATGATTAAAAAATTTTACTTTATGTTATGACATGTTATTAATATTTTTTTTGGATTGAATTGGAAGAGGAATTATGAATGTGTTTTTTTATTATGAAAATATTATTTGTATTAATAAATTTATTTTTTAGTGATTTATGTAAAATAAATAAATAATGTAATGTAATAATTCATAACGAGTAATAAAGTTTTAAAATTGTAAAAATAAAATTTAAAATCATTAAAATGCAATTGGTCAAACTAGGTTTGTAGCTGCCGGGCATGACCCAACATGGCCAAGCATGACCCGGTCCGAATTTGCCTAGACTAGGACTGGTTGGGCCATGACAAGCAGGTCATAATCAAGTCGTACCATGCCAAGAATACCACGACTGTCATGCTAGGCATGCCAACAGGGCCACCAAAAATTGGCATTACCAATACTATATGACCCATTTTTTTGATACTTTCACATTAATATCATATTTATTATCGTTAAATTTATTATATGATATTTTTTATTTATTTATATTTATTAAATAAATTATGAAACCAACAAAAAATAAAATTCACAAAAAATAGATATGAAAAAAATACCATTACCACATATCATTTTATTGTAAAAACTGCACCAGCTTAAAAATTTAATCTTAAGGCAAGTTGCACAGGCATTCCCATATCACTGTTTCTTCTATATGCAGAAGTATAAACCATCACCAAAATTCTTAAAGTAAATAATTAAAATAAATAATTACATAATAAAATAATATAACAAATAATAAAATTTCAAAGACAAAACTATAGAAGGGTACAAAGGAGAAAAAAAAATTTAGAATAAAATTCTAAATTTCTTCTTCACTATTTATAAAGAATTCAAAAATATTTAAAAATTATTTTTTATAATAAGTGGCCATAATCATAATCCATCATATTCTAGCCAGGAGCTATCGGATGTAATCTGATGACTACTATAATAATGTTAAAAAATTAATTTTTTTTAAAAATATCCAACATGAACAGTGGCAGGCACGACCTGTCGCTATCCATGTCGGAGCCCATTATGTGAAAATGCAACGGGCAGGATAGGGAGGCACCCCAATTGTGACTGGCCATGAAAGAGGAATCAGACTTAAGTGGCTACTTTTTTTTTTTTTTTAAAAAAATGGCCATGTAAATGATCACACACGACAGGGCTAGACCATGACCCGAGAACTACCGATGCCAGATCCTAGGTCATCAAGCTGGTGGATCGTGCCAATGGGCCTGACATGCGGGTTGTGCTTGGCCGTGCAAGAGGCACAAATTACACCAACCTAGCATGGCACGAGCTGTGCCTCGGGCCGGCATGGTCCAGGACAAAGCATTGGCTAGAACATGTTGTGCCCAGGCCATCCCAAGTGATTGACACCTCTAGTGACCACTACTTTCTACCAATTTCTCTGATATCATATTAAAAAAATAACAAAATAAGTCATTTCATGAATCTCAAAGCATTAACACACAAAGTGCAAAAAACATTTGGAGCACACTCGTACCTTGGACACTCATCTATCTATACTAATCACATGATGGAAACATTGCAAATATTTGGAAAATAAATAAATAAAAGTTTCTACACAGAACTAAAGAATAGTTTTGAAAATTAGAACATGGTAGGGGACCATAACAGATTTTTTTTAGGAATTAGATTGTTCACATCTAACTAATGGGAATTAAATGTGAAGTCTCATAGAGATTGATAACAGTAATAATGACATAATGCACATCATTTCAAAAATTATCATTTTCTTTGTTTTAACCAGCAAAAAACAATTATTCCAGACTCAGATGCTGAAAATTTTGTTACTTGTTGAGCTCCAGTTTCTGATACGTGCTTGCATTTGAAAATGCTGGCGTAAAACCGTGGACCTAGGGATGATGCAAGCTGCATAAAACATGTAATATAAATTAAAACTTAAAAATTTGTGCTCGAGGATGTCTCATGATAATTGCTGATTACATCCCCAGAGAGCTAGTTGGAGTGTTGTGGGTTCAATCACATAATAATAAAAGTCTGAAAAAAATGTTCCATTACATGAAAATATAAAATATAAAATTTTAAGTGATAATTATCACAAAATATTTGAGTGCAAGATAGAAAATTTTAAGTCAAAGTTTACATATACAATATCACTATGCTTCAATCTTACAATAATTGGGCATGACTATGCAAATTTTTTTATTTTTTAATCCAATTCTATTAGAAATTTTAAAAAGTATATCCATGAAAACATAGATGGGCACACCTTAAAATTATTTTTTGGAATAAGAATAAAAATATAAATGAAAAATAAACCATATGCATATATAGCCAAGTAAAGATAAATAATATGAATGCGAAACATAATATTATAATTAGTGTTGAGTCGTGTTGAATTGTTTATGCTTAAGGGTGCTCAAATCAATTGTTTAGCTAAAGGACCACTCTCAGTATATAAAAGAGTACTTGTGGATTCTTTTTTCTTCATCCTCATACACACAAACACACACACAGACACACACACACACACACACCAACACACATATACACACACCAACACACACACACAATTTTTTTGAGATATTTATCTATTAATAGAAATTATTTTTTCTTTCATTTAAGGATGTTCAATTGATCCTAAAACATTACTATTATAGGAAATGTTGATTATCTTTCAATTGAAGCATAATCTCCAGATAGTTTCAAATGAAAAAACTTAGCTACCTTTGCTACTTTCTTATAATTCAAATTATCAAATAAATAATTCTTTTAATCTTGAAATAGATTTTACTTTAAAGATAAATATATTAGTTGATTCTATTAGCTATGATAAATTATAGGAAAACTATATTAAAAAATAATTACTAGATCAAATATTACTTATATTATTAAAATAATTTATTATTTTCTAAATAATTCTTTGATATTTTTCTTTCAGATATAGAGAACACATTCAATTGATTAGTTATATGTACTTTAGTTAAACTAAAACTTTTAGAGATCAAAAGTCAACTATAAGGTACTATATTTTTTTACAGGCAATGCCATTTTGCAAAGTTTGATTAGGATAGTTGTTGTCAATTTGAGTGTCGAGCGAGTGTAAAACAATGATATTTGTTACGCACGAGTTCATGTTGATCAAATATTTGTTCAGCGAAATTAAGTTTTCAAGTTAAAGATTGATTATCTAATTTTGTCATAGTAAGTCAGCATGCTACAATCTACATCACATCAAATATGATTTTTAATGAGCTAACAACATAAATTAAAGCAAACTAACATTTTATCTGTGATAAGGTTTTAAGAAGATTTTATCACAAAAATTTACGAGCCAACTAAATACCAACTCATAGATGTATTCACGAAAGTCTTGAGAAGAATTCTCATATTACCTATCTTTTCCTCTAACTTAGTGTTAATGAGTGCCCTAATTTATAAAGTACTCTAATTTTTTATTTTTACCATGTGGGTGGATGGATATGTGTATGTGTGTGTGTGATCGTGTGTGCATTTACACCCACACACACACACACACACACACAATCACAAATACACACACACACACACTCTAATTTATAAAGTAATGAAAGATACATTCTAATTACTCATATTCTATCTTTAACAAATACTATTATTATGTATTCTATGATAGTCTACAAATTAAAGATATATGCTAGCTTGAAAAAAAAATTTCATTAATATACTAGCCTATTTTTTTAAAAACTTGTGTAAATTAAAATCTCCAACCAGGATGCAGCATATTTAATTTAGAAAAATTTTATTATAATATTTTTATCAAAGAGATTCTACAAAACATTAAGCCAACAAAAACATAATATTCATAAAACTCAAGTGAATAAATAACATACATGTGATAGCCATATATAATGGTCAATGAATTAAGGCAACTCATAAATTAGGCACTTATATCAATACTAAAACAAAAAACAAAAAATAAGCTAACAAACTATAACATCTTCAACAATGGCAAAGGAGAAATGTGAACAAACACAATTTTCATTTCATTCATGTAGAAGAAGATTCTTATGAGAGTTTCTTCTATGTTTTTCAACATCTATTTAATTACAATAGGAATAATCAACATATGCATGTTGGTTTCAATTCAATATTTCTGATCATTCCAAATCTTACTGCTGAACTTGCATTTAAAGATGTAATCCAAAAATTTAGCCTCATTTCAAAAGGTACACTAGAGTTAAGTTGATATAATAAAATTACAATCTTTAGACCAATTTTTTCACAATACAATGTTTTATAGTCAGAGCCTATAATGGCAACACAGCCTCTGGGACTGTTCAATAACAAAAGTGTGGGATTTTGAGTCTGAAAAAGAGCATTTGTGTGTTTTTTTTTTTGCTTATGTAAATGGATTTTCAGCAAAAGTTTTAGTGTTTTCCAGTAATTCCCATGGTAGTTTCACGCAAGCTGTAGTGGTGGACCATAAAAAATGGTGGTTATGGTGGTGGATGGTACAATGGCTGTGGTGATGACTATGATGACTGCTATGTTGATTTTTTTTCTTGATCAGAATAAGTGTGTAGCCACTGAGAATAAAGTTTGAAAATTAAACACAAACACATTTATTATGACTTTGGTGAGAATTTGTTAACTAAACAAGTGAGATAACTATTAAATTAATTACCTCGTATTGAGTCAGATGAACAATTGGTGATTAATTCATAATTTTTAGTACATCTATGATAATTGATAGACCCGAGTATATCCAACATATTTGATCTTTGCGATAAGAGTAAGAAAGTTTGTGACCCAACTATGTCAATGTATTCATCGAGTAAATTTTACCTGTTTGATAATATTACTTAGTTGTTGACATACAGTATGCCTAATCAGGATTAGAAGACTCATTATGTCCTGAACATAATTATGTGAGTGGATTAATAAAATGATATTCACATTGACATGTCAAATTGTATTAAGAAATTTGAGTAATTAGATTCATAAGATTTTATATTTATATTCGTTTGGTGAGCGATACATTATTTTATAGATCAAGATCTATTGTGAAAAAAATTACTCAACCTTTTTGAAAATTTACCAAATAATGATTAAAACATCTACAACTAAAGTGAGTACACCACATAGTGGAAATGAGAGACCAAGTAGGGCTGCTTTGAAAGGATGAAAGCCAGTGGTGATCCATGCCTTTTGTGGGAAGTTGGGATACACTCATGAGATATATTGGATGTTGCATCCAGAGTTATGCAAAATATTTCATGGTGCATAAGTTATACAACATGTTATTGAATTCATTCAGGCTAGATCTTCTACTTGCACTCCTACGAGTCTTGTTACACTTACTCATAAAAATTCAAAATTTTTTTTTTGGGCGTTATTAGCTCTAGCTGAGATACTCTTACATGTATATTTTTTTCTTCTCAGCACCTCCTCACTTCATATGCTCGAATCATAAATTCATTAGCTAATACTATAGGTGATCAAACTCTCTATATTTTTCTGTGATGTCTAAAGTCTTTGATATTGTTGAGCCCAAAGACACTAACCTACATGCAATGAGGAAAAAATAATGTTAATGTTGAGTCATTTCTTTTGGCTTATTCTATTTGTTTTGGAGTTTCATCATAATATTTTTTCTACCAGTTACTTTTCTAAGCAACTAAATTATGATGATTTTTCACCTTATGGTGTGTTTTTTGCATGATCAACGAACCATTTGGATGATTACCTTGTGGACTCTAGTCACTTTACCTATTTTCTCCACCTATAGAAACTCCTCTTGGTACTTGGTTACCATTAGTTTATTGATCGTACACTCTTGTCTTAGTCATCAATTATTGGATAAACTTAAAATTCTAGAGTCAAACATCAAGTGGATTATTCTATTGATTATGAGATACATCAATTAAAAAATCATACTAAAATTTCATATCCGATACTTTAGGAGGATGTAAGGAGAAACTCATTTCATTTGATTTATTTAAATATTTTTAGACTCTGTAAGAACACACATGATAATAGATATTTTATTATATTTTTGATAATTATACTAGAAATACATAACTATTAATTTTCAAATAAAAATCTAAAAGTTTATAAAATAATAAAAATACAATTTGTTGGTATCAAAATAATTTTTAGAAGTAATGAAATATTAAAAAAATACTTTTCATCAATTGTTTTTTTGAGAAGCAAAAAATAATTCATCAAACATTTCATGCTGATACACATGAAGAAAATATGATAGCTAAAAGAAAGGATCAACATTTGGTTGATACAAGCTACTTATACTATATAGAAGTATTCATATACATTTTTATAGAGAAGTAATATCAACCATTAACTTCATAATCAACAGAATATTATATGTTACCTAGAACTATACAAGAGATGATGAATTGATAATCACTCATGACTAAGAGTATATACTAAAAAATAAAATATATATAGTCTGGTCAGATCAAAGATGAGTTGACTAAGAAACCAAATGATCCTATAGTCATCCCCTCCAATCCCGACCCTTCGATTGCACTACAAAAGAAATAAAAAATGTATACACAATACTTGATCCAAAGATTTTGTTACTCATACATTATTCCTTCATTTTTTACTCACCTTAATGATATAAGGATATCCAACTTGTATTCTTAAATATTTCATCCAAGATGGTGTCAAGCCATGTTTGAAGAAAAAGAAACCCTATAGTCTAGTGTGGATTAAAAATTAATACGACATTTAAAAAAATCAATTATTAATTACAAATGAATATTTACTATGAAGACAAATCTAATCTCTATCAGAATTTTTATTTTACTAATGACATCTCATAGATTTAAGATATATCAACTTAACATAGATACTATTTTTTTTTATCATTACCTTGGGGAGATGTATATGAAACAGTTGATTGGGTTTCAAGCATCACAATCAAATACAGTATATAGACTATACAAATTATTATATGATCTAAAATAATTATCGAAAGCCTAATTAATAAAATTTTCACAGAAAATTATTTCATTTGATTTACTTAGATATATTATAATTTTTTTTTTGTTTTTACAAATAAATTCTAACAGTATAATAATTTTATTTATTATATATGTAGATGATATTTTAATTAAAAAAAAATAAGTTAGAAATTATCCAACTCAAGTAGTATTTTCAGTTAAAATTTCACATGAATGACCTTGAAAGGCTATGATACCTTTTTAGAATATAGGTGACTTACTCGACAAGAAACATTATGTTATCAAAGAATGAATGTGATTGATACATTTACAAGAGTTAATTTATTGAGTTGTGCATTAGCAAATACTTAAATTAAACTAAACATTAATTTTTTGTCAGATATAACTATTTTAGTTAATTTTATTACCTTTTAGATAATCATATGAAATATTAACTATCTAATTATCACTAGATCAAATATAACTTATGCAGTCAATATAATTAATTATTTTTAAGATTCTCCTTAATAAACTTACTTGTACATAAATTTTTATAAACTGAGACATGTGAACAAGTCTCTAAGACTTGCAATCACTTTCAATGATCACATATAATTATCAAAACTTAGTATATAGTGATAATTAGTTTATAAATTTTTATAAACTGAGATATGTAAACAATTATATCAAAACTTAGTATATAGGCAAAATTCAAGACAATGACAATAATTATCTAGGAGATACTTTACATCCAACACCTACTTGAAGAGGTCGAGTAATTTCTTCTATAATGATTTTTTACTATTATAATCAAACAATGAGACATATAATCTCTAATCTCATATTTCAAAAGTAAATATTTCAAGATTAAATAATTACTATAATTTATATTCAGACAATAGATCAACCAATAAATATCCTCACGAAAATCTTAAGAATATTTCAACTTATATTTCTTTCATCTAATTTTTGTATGATAGATATTTTGTTCTTTAATGTATTACATTTTGAGCAAAGGTATTGCATTTTTCAATGTATGATTTGTTTTTTAATTTATTTTTTAAGTTATTTTAATATTGTTAGTACCTAAAATATGAGTTGTTCCAAACCATTAGCCCATTATATAAGGGCAACACTTGTATATTATGTCTTATTGAGTTTATGCTTTCTAGTTTCTACAATACAAGTCTTCTCTCGCACTCTCTCTAACCCTAGAGTTTATGTTCCCTAGGGTTTTGGCTCTAATATAATATTATTAAAATATAAAACTTAAAAATCTCAATTAATAAAGTTCATAAAAACACTAGGGTGTATAAATTCTCTCTAACCCTAGAGTTTATACCCCCTAGTGTTTTGGCTCTAATAGAAGATTATGTAAAGAGCAAATCCTATTGGATACATGCCATATGTTGAGTGTTTCCATTTACATAATAAAAAAAAATATAATAAAGTTGAAACTATAACACCCCTATGAAGTTGCTGCGTATAAATCTAAGATAACTTGAAAAAAATATAAGTTGAGGTGTCTTCAAGAATTTCACAAAGATGTCCGCTAAATATTTTACTATCTTAATATATACTGTAATAGTAGTCTCATCAAAAATTTTCTCATTGAGGAAGAAACAATTTACTATCATATATTTTGTCTGCTCATTAAATACTAGATTTGTGATTACCTAAATGAATAAGAGCATCTATTTAAGCATAACCCATAAGCCCAGCTCATAATAAAGTACCGAGCATATATCTCCTCTATAACAAGACAATACCCCTCCTAGAGTAATTTATCTATACACCAAGAAAATATTTAAATCTCTTAAAATCATTTGTCTAAAACTGTGGATGAATATACTCATTGATTTGGTTAATTCTTAATTTATCATTCTTCGTAATTAGATTATTATTCACATGCACAATAAACAAAATTATTTTAGCATCAAGACTCCTCAAAAAAAAAATATAAAAAAATTATAGCACATTTGTGTAAATAAAATGCCATGACACTATATCAATGAGATACTACCAGAAAATTAAGAATCCATAGAGAAGGTATAAAAATAATTAACATCAAAATTTTGAGTGAATATCTTTTCTGAGTTACCCCGTAAGATAATCTACATTCTCATCTAGACTTGTCTTCACTGTGAACACTCACTTACAACCAATAATATATATTCCCAACACATTCTTGAATAAGATAATATCTTATAAGAAAAACTTAGAATCCCAACACCATCAAGAGAAGTACAAGAAATAAAAAAAAGATATTTATATGATAATACTTGTACGATCGAATGCTAAGTATAATTTTTCTATCCCTTCCAAAAAATGATTGAAATGTCAAAATCATAAAAGATCAGTTGCAGGATCATATGACTAATCGATAAGCTCGTCACTGGTCTGAACCGATTATCTATGACTTCTCCACCTAATATAGGTCACATTTTTAGGGTGATTAAGTCTTCCACTTTCCAACTCATCATGAACTACTATGTTATATGGACTCAATAAAGATTTCCTCTACAAAGAATCCTAATTTCTCTAGAGTCAACAAGATTTATACTTGTTAGCACATATGATGATGAATCCATATGTAGGTCTAAGTAATACTACCGATGAGTAAAAAAAAATAACGAGTTCAAACATATATTACTCTCTTTGGATACTGGAGTATGCAAGAAAGACACATATCAAAATATTGGGTATGAACATATTCCATCCTAGGAAAATACTATTGATTAACCAAATAATACTAAAAATAATGTGAAACAAACTAAACAATTTAGAACCTAAAAGGATTATATATTGAAAAAAGAACAAAAAATAACATCCAATTAATGAGATAATTTGATATTGAAACTGTATCTTCTCAAAAAATGCTTCAGAATAGTCCTCACAAATAGGAGTGTCATAGTCCTCTCAACCAGAAATTTATTTATTTTTAGCCATTTCATGATATAGAACCTAAAAAAGATAAGTATTAAGAAAGAAAAGAAAAAAAATATATAAGTAATGAGATAAATTGGTATTAAAATTATATCTTCTCATAAAATTCTTCAGAATAGTCCTCTCAAATAGAAGTGTTCTAGTCTTCTCAAACTGATGTCTATTCTTTCTATTAGCCACTTCATCCAGTGAGGCTGTGGTGATACATTAAGTTTGATATATAATTTTTTGGTTCATAAAATAACTACTGGATTTGACTACATATATTCTAATGTATTATCAATTAATTTTCTTTTTTTTGATATTTTCATCAAATTTATTTTTATTATTTTATGACATGTCTAAAAAAAATATTTATGATCAACCACTTAAAGCCCTCTCTGACATTTCTACGAGATCCCTATACTTATAAGTATACCAAATCAAGTATGTTCCTATTCACACGAAGTTAATGGGTAGGTTAGGATATAAATAACCTTAAGACTAGGGTAAAAACTTCTTAGCTAGGCCAATAATACATGACTAAGTTGAAAATATATAAGTAAAAAGTCTTACACCCTCAAATATTTATGAGCAAATCCTACCATAGGTGAGAAAAAATATAATTCACCCTATTTAATTCCAAATAAAATCTTGATCAATATCTTCCAATCCTACAAATAGAAATTATTAGATAAAAAAATAAAATTAGAATTAAATTGTCTAAAAAAATAACTCACTAAAAATATATTGACGAGAAAATCAAGAATAATTATAACATGATAAAGAAATAAAGAAGCGACTTGGATACTTCTATATCCAATTACATTAGATAATTTATCATTAGATATAATAATATTCTCAAAATAAAATATAATATAATAAAAAAAAATAATTACTTGTTAAGTAAATATTAATTCCTATATCAATAATTAATGAGTGAATAATAATTACGAATGACAAAACTAGTAATATCTAAATAAAAGAAAATATTGTACTAGCGTAGATAAGAGTATTGTATAGCCTTCTCCTATAAATATCATAATATATGAACTTTGTGCGGATCCCTAGATGACTTTGACGGGTAATCTATCTCTCTCAATAATATGTAAAGCATTTGATTTTTTCTCTAAAAAGTATACTCAATAACTATTTATGTTGATATATTCTCTCATAATGAATACACTAAACTGAGACTCAACTATTTTTATCTCTACAATGATAACTATTTATGCTTGGTACATAAACTGAGACTCAATTAGGATTTTTCCAAATCTTAGTTTCTGACCAAAATGGTTGTTTCATATTAAATTTTTGTACCCAAATTAGGGTTTCCAAAAAAAATTATTTTTGTACAAATTGGGTGCACCGAAATTAGAGTTACTGCCCAAATCTGTTTCCCTAAAAAAGAGTTTTGAGGGGCCAAGAAATTAGTTCTCCCGAAACTAGGATTTTAGCATGAAATTATAATCCCAAAATTTAGGTTTTAGGGACCAAAAAATTGGTTGCTCCTAATTACAATTTCTACGCAAAAAACTTATATGATTTGAGGCCCGCCTGCATCGATGCTCCATCACACACAATAGGTGTAGTAGGATGACTTCAAACGGCAGTACACAATAATTACAGTGAAATACACCCACACAAATACAGTGAAATACACCCCACACATAGACCCTGTAGTTTATTTCCCCTGAGGTACTGCTTTGATACCACGTTCAAATATAAAACCCAATAATCTCAAATAATAAAACTCATAAAAATGATATAATATAACAAGAAAATCCAATTAAAACAACCAACAAATTGAGTGATCTTATCAACATATTAAAAAAAAAAAACAATAATAAAATTTAAAAACTATGACAAATATAAAATAATAATACATAAAATGCCACAAAAAAACTATCTCAAAGAAGCTCAATAATGCAAAGCATAAAAGACATGCCTTTATATTATGAGCTAGTTAGATCGGATCAATCCACAAGTTGAGTGTTTTTATCCATAATACAATAAAAAATAAAAACTAGAAAACATAAAAAGTTCAATAAAACTACATAAAAAATGCTTTAGAAAAGATACATAAATGCATCTCTTATTTCTCAATAATATTCAAGCATAGTACAAAGTGTATATATAACATGAAAGAATGATGAAAACACCTTTATATTACAGGCATAGGCATACCTGATATAAAAGAAAAACAATCGCCAAAAGAAGAAAATAAAATACAATCCTCAATTGCTTCCTTAAAATTATTAGTGTGCCATGATTGGATCATAAAAATGAGATGAGTTATAGTCATCATATTAGTAGACAATAACACACACACACACACACACACACACACACACACACAATTTTTTCACATATTAATTTATTATAAGTTAACACCATAAAAGCTAATATTCAATATAACCTTATCCAAGAAATAATGAAAATGGAGTTGACAAAGAAGGCTTCCAATGACCGGAATGGCACTCTTCAACATTAAATGTATACCATTTACATACCTGTAAAAAGGGGACAATGTAGTTTCTTAATTTTAAATCAAAAAACAAGGATAAAAGAAAAAAAAGGTCAACAATCAGGCTTACCCCGATTGATCACCAACACTTTCAAGACTCCCCCATGGAACACGTATCATTGCTGCTATTTCTGAATCAAATTTAGCTTCCATGCCATGCACCAAGAAAAGTAGTGCTTCTGTAATTAGCCCTGAAAACTCTTCCTGCAAAATTGGAATGCCACCCAACAAATAAATGAAAATAAGAATCCATATTGGACAAACCATCAACAAAAAGGAAGAACAAGTACCTCGATTGCTGATGATTCAACACCATCTGCAAAATGGGGATCAATTATTTTGGATATGCTTTCAGCAAGCTCCTTTGACTGTTAAAAAAAAAGAATCGAGTTCGACGAAGATATACAAAATTTCTTTAAAATTAATATTCATGCATGATTGCTGAGATATTATATTTTGTTTTTTTTTTTTTAGTTTTTTTTTTTGGATTATATTCTATTTGTATTCAATTTGTATTTAATTGTTCAGTATGTACAGGGAGTATCCAATTTACCGATACGGCTAATACAAAAGACTTATAGTCACTACCACCATAGTGATGATAAATTAAATCATTAATATCAAATCCATCAATAAATATTGTTTAGAAATATTAAGATAGAGATTTATCCATAATTAATGATATGGCTTTGACAATCCATATCATTGAAACAATATGTAATAATATAATGAGAAATTAATATATCAAATATTTTTGCATAATAGATAAAAAAATTAAGAAAACTAATATGCATTGTTCTCATATCAAAAATACAAAAAATAAAAAACTAATAAAAATAAAATCATAACATCCCCATCAAGCAATTGCATACAAGTTCACATTACAAAGTTAAGTAGAAAAAAATATAAGCTGAGACCTCTTCAAAATCTTCGTGAAAATATCTATTAGTTGTTTTGTTGTCTAAATATATATTATAGACATAATCTCATCCAAAATCTTCTTTCTCAAAAAAAAAAAAAAGATTTATTTCTATATATTTTATTCACTCATGAAACACCAGATTGGAATCTATACGTCTCATTGTCTAACTTTCTCATCCTAATTATTTTCCTTTTGATCCAAATGCTGGTTTTGCTTGCGGTGCTACCCATGCAACTTCCTATACTACTTACAAAATTATCTTAAAAAATATTATGTATCTGACTGTCAACTGACTAGATATAACATATGTAATCAGTATAGTTAATAATTTTTTAGATTTTATTTGATAAATTCACTTGTATGCAACTCTTTGCATACCTTGATGAATAAAGAAATCTTCAGTATTTATGATCTTTTTTAACAATCACAAATATTTGTAGTTAACTAGGTACTCAAATTCGAGTTCGATATCAACATATACCAAGAGATCTATACTATATAAAAGAGTCACCTTAAAAATAATGATAGACAATTTTGAGATCTAGTGGAAAGTCAAATTTTAAGATGATAATGACAGTTACTTAAGAGATAATTTAGATCTGATAACTACTTAAAAAGATCAGATATCTATTTTTGTTCTCTCATTACTTTTTACTATGATGATGAATCAAGAAGGCGCGTAATCTTAAATCTGATATTTCATAAGCAGATAAAACACATAAAAATATCTTTCTTTTTTCTCAGAAAGAAGATCTAGTAAGTAACTATCACTACAATATATTCAAACAAAGATCATAAAGAAATCGCAGCTTACATTTTTTTCCTTAAAACTTAGTGTTTTGGAGGGAGAAAATGACCTACTTGACAGGTGTTACAGTTTTACGACTTAAATTTTATTTTTATTTCTTTTTTCCTTGTAAAGTATTATTGGTGTGAGCACCCACTTGACAGGAGGACTTGTAACCTGACAAGTATTATTGAGTATTAGCTATCACAATTACAAGTATCACCAAAAAGTGTTTGATTTTCTAAAAAATAAGCATTTTACTTACAAAAAATAGACAAGAAATAAAAGTGTTAAGACTTGGTTTAAATGTAAAGCATATAACTATGACTACTATGGGCTGTTAAATCATTTGGATCAAACAAATTTTCTCCTTCAAGATTTGATACGTGTGATATCTACACATTGGCTTAACGAAAAGAAAAATGAGATGATGGTATTTTCTCATTTTTTTCTTTTTTCCATTATTATTCAGATTTACTAATCTTTCTATCATCTTTTCTTTCTATTCATACATTTTTCATTGTGCTTAATAATATAGGCAGTAATTAGAATACCAAGTTTATGTATTTATCTTGTATTTATTATAACATATTAAATATAAATTATATATATTCAACAATTTTTGTATTTGCATTTTTTTGAGTAAAATTGATCATGTAACTGTGATAAGAAAAAAAAAATTAACCATGCATACCATAATATAAATTAATTTAATTTTTGTATAAATAGAGTAAACATATTTGGGCCAACAATTATATACATTGTTGTAGTTTCACTACTTCTCTTATGGGCCAACACTTGTATTGCAATTCATGTATAACAAGTGGCTTATACTGTTCCAGTTGAGAGTAGTATTTTGCTTTTATATTATTTAATCTTTGTCGTAAAATGGCATAGAAAAAATCACATCATTGACAACCATTGAGATTTTGTACTTCTTATGTGTGTTGTTTATTCATATCCAACTTGTACATACTATTCAGAATCCAACTTGTACTTGATATATTTTGGTAGTGCCTAAAATATAAAGGTATTTCAAGTAATTATGTATTTTATTTATTCTTAAATTATGATTACTAGAATTTCTTTTTCAATAATTTTTACATGATATTATAGAATGTTAGAAAAATATTATTGTTGCTCATTTATCATCATGAAAGAAAAAAAAAAGTTCTCATGATCATCATCAGTGATAAAAATTTCTGATATATTCACCGATATATTTCTGAAATATTCATAAATTTCAAGTATCAATATATTCATTAAAACTAGTTTTTTTATTCTTGATTGGTATTCATGTAAAAATATACACTGATATATTCATAAAATTCACATACTAATACTTATAACGAAACCGATATTTTATTTTTTGATCATCATTAATTAAAATAGGAACATAGGAAAAAGTCATCAAGATGCCCCTATTGGTAATATCATCTCATGACCTAGTTTGGGTCAGATCGAGATGACCAAACTTTCTTGAAAAAATATATAAAATATAACATGCATTGTTTTTCTTGTTTATGAGATATTTAGAATATAAACTAGTTGGATTATAAATGATCATTCTAAATACTATCTAGTAAAGGTTAAAAAAATTAAACAAAATTAATTACTACTAGGAATTCATAACTAATTTTGAGGAGAGAGATCATTTATTATTAGATCTAACAATAGATAATACTAAATTAGTTTGGACTGATAATGATGTACAATTATGGACTCTTTTGTAGTAATTCTTAGAGTTTGATAATTCTATAATATTTTCTTTTTTTAACTATGAGCTGAATAGTTTGAGAGCACTCTTTGAGCGTGTCACTTAGAATCAGACATATTTATGATATTGTAAGATAATTAATGAGTTTAAGATTATTCTACTCACCTAGCAATTAAATTTACATGAAATCACAAACTAGCCTAGATGAAACTGATCCAACAAAAAAAAAACAATGAAGTAGAAAGAACAACTCCATAGTAAGATTTACCTATATTCTCTAAAAGATTTTCATTTCTTGCCCTAAGAGATTTTGGGCGAGTCTATTTTTTTATTTGATTTGAGAATAATTATCAGAGATAATAGTATATGATAGGCATAAAGTGATGAAAATTTTTAATATATCTATAAATATATCTTTGAAATATTCATAAATTTTAAATATCGATATATCCGTTAAAACTGATATTTTTATTTTTAATTAAGTACTCATATGAAAACATATACTGATATATCTCTGATATATCTGTCAAAATTGATAAAGTTGCTATCTCTGCATAGTGAGGTATAATTGGCCAATAACTTTAACAACAAAGTAAGAGATAACAAAAGTGAAGATGAAGAAAAAGATAAGAATCTAAGACACTTATTTGTCTAAGATCATGCAAAATTATGAATAAGAACACACCTCTTTAAAAGAACCTCACAAACTACTGAAAAGAGAGACACTTTGGAAAGCTTAATATTGAGCTTTGAATTTTTTTTAACACAAATACAATGGGGATATTATAGGTTACAATACACAATCCTAACCACACAAAAAAATATTCATAAATTAATCTAAATCATTGAAAATAAACATCTACCTAATACTCACCTAACTTAGACCAAACTTCCACCTATCTTCCACTAATACAAATTAATCTACAATTTATTAAAAAAAAAAGACATACCTAACATAAGTGATGTAAGCAATGTTATCATATAAATTAAGCTTGGGCTGATTTGGATTGAGCTTGTATAGATAGGGTTTTAACATTTAAGGATGAATTTATACTACATATTTAATTCTACTAACATCCCCCCTCAAATCGATGCTTGGTGATCAAGAAGTATCAATTTGTCAACTATGATCTGGTGATGAGGATGAGAGAGAATTTTGGTGAAGATATCAGCAATTTGATGTTTAGTAGAAATGTGTGGAAGAGTGATCTTCTAGCGAGCAAAGGATTCATGAATGAAATGACAATTTACTTGAATATGTTTGGTGCGCTCATGAATAATAGGATTGACAGTAATTTGAATAACACTAATATTATCAGCATGTAGAGGAGTAGGAGCAAGCTGTGGAACACTAAGTTCACCTTCATAGCTCTTGAAGCCATATAATTTCAGAACAGGCAGACAACATAGCCCAATATTTAGACTTGGTGGATGACTTTGAGACACGAGATTATTTCTTACTCTTCCAACAAATAGGAGCATCACCAGGAAACATACACCAGCCCATAATAAAATAATGAATATCCACACAACCAGCCCAATCGGCATCACTAAAACCCTCCAATTGTAAAGAATTTTTTGAGGAAAAAAACAAACCACGACCAAATGTTCCTTTGAGATACCAAAGAAGATGATGGACAACAACTAAATATATCTGTTATGGAGCCTACATAAACTGACTGATTTGTTGAAAATCAAACTAAATATCTGGACAAGTAATAGGCAAATAATTCAAACTGCCCACTAGCTACCGATACAACAAAGAATCAGATAAGAGATCACCATCCGCCTGATGTAACTTTAAATTGACCTCCATAAGTGTAAGAATAAAATTGTTATCTTGAAGTCTTGCTAGAGAAAGAAGTTTTTGGGTATACTTATGCTGATGTAAGAGTGTGTCATTCGGACAATGGTGAACCTCATGTCCAAGAAAATACTGCAGTTGACCAAAATCTTTCATATAAACCAAAGATTTAAGGTGGTGTTGGAGTTGTTTAATTAATTGTAGATCAGATCCAATAATCACAATATCATTTACATATACAAGAAGTATAACAATCCCAAGAGCAGTCTTGCGCAAGAAAAAAGAAGAGTCATATTGACTTTGAATAAAAGTGAAATTAAGTAGTGTAGTACAAAACTTCTCAAACCATGCCCATGGTGCTTGGTTCAAACCATATAGAAATTGCTTTAAGCAACAAACCTCAACAGAAGATGAAGAAACAAGGCAGGAGGAGCAAACATAAATATTTATTTCTTTAGATCACAGTATAAAAACGCATTCTTCACTTTCATCTGACAACGTAATCATTCTTTCGAAACAATAATGATCATAATAATGAGGACAGTAGTCATTTTAGCCACGAGAGCAAATATTTCCTCATAATCAAGCCTATAATCTTGCCGATTCCCAAGTACAACCAAATAAGCTTTATATTTGTTGATAGAGCCATCAACACATAGTTTGATGGTGTAGATTCATTTGCACTCAATAGGTTTAACTCTAGCAAAACAAGGATTGATGTCCCAAGTGTGATTATCATGAAGAGCCTGAAGTTCGTCATGGCTCATGCATGACATGATCTGTTGAAGAGCGAAAGAAAAAAAAAACCATACCAATTGGGAGGCTGGGAAACTCGAGTAGACCGACGTGGCTCAAGCATGACAAGATCCATTGGTAGTTCAGATGAAGGAAGAGGTGGTGAGCAATGTCGATGATACACAATATTTGGTTTGAAAGGAGGAAAATAGAGGAAGAAACAATATTAGGATGAAATGAAAATAAATATTGACTTTTAAAATAAAAATCACATTGCAAGAAATACAAATCTTGTTAGCATCCGCATCATGACCCACAAACCCTTTATGCGAGTTAGCATAGCTAAGAAAAGGAAACTAAACAGATTGGGCAAAAAGTTTGTGATGCTCAATAAGAGATAGGTGAATAAAACAAACGCAACCAAAAATATATAAAGAATTATAATCAGGAGGAATACCAAATAAACAAGAATATGAAAAATCAAGATATAATGTAGAAAAAGGAAAACGATTAATCAAATATACAACCATAGATAATGCTTCTACCCAAAAACTAGGAGGAACAAAGGATTCAAGCATTAATGTATGAACAACATCTAAAAGATGTCTATACTTATGCTCGACAATGCTATTCTATTGGAGGGTGTAAGGATATGAACATTGAGAATGAACACCCTTATGTTGGAGAAAAGATTGAAAAGCATGGTACATGTATTCTCCCCCATAATCTGATTGTAAGATCTTAATACAGGTAGAAAATTGGGTTTCTACATCGTGAACAAAGTTTTTGAAGGTTAAAAACACATAAGCTTTCGAACGAAGAAAATAGACTCACGTGAAACAACTGTAGTCATCAATATATGTTACGAAATAGTTGTATCAAGTATGTGAGAGAACAAGACTCATACTCAAACATTAGAATGAATGATTTCAAAATATGTAGAAGCACGACTACCTTGCACAAGAAAAGGTAAAGTTTTGTTTTTTTCCGAGTTTACAAGGAACACAATCAAAAGACAAGAAAGAAGATCCATTTGTATTACTCAAATAACTATGTTTCATAAGATGTGTCAAAATTACAAAATTTGGATGACCCAATTTCTTATGCCAAAAATAATTATTATTAGCAATAACATAATAACTAACAAAAATTGAATGAGAAATGGAAAACGACTGAAGAGAAAAAAGACATCCCATTTTAGGCCCTTTTGCTATCACCTGTCTCTATGCTTGATCCTGCACATCAATCAGAATGATCAAACTGAAGAGAACAATTTTCTTCAACTAATTTTCCAACAGAAATGAGATTGACAGATGAGTCAGGAGCCACCAAAACATTAGAAAAGCAAAACCCAAGATTTTCAACCACAATGATAGGAAGAGTACTGCCATCTGCAATCTAGATATGTTATTCACCATCATACTTACAAACATCTTGTAAATCTACCAGACTACCAGTCATGTGATTAGAAGCCACAGAGTCAATTAACCAAGAACAAGGAGAAATAAGGATATGTTTCTCACCTTGAAGACCAAGAGTAGAAAGAGCTAAAATAGTCATCCATTGAACCTACTCAGGAGTAATGCTGGAAGAAGAACTTGGAACAACTGCCAATAATGATATGTAGGTTGATCAATTTTGAATTTTGAGAGATTGAAGATGTAGGCACAAAAGTGGATTGAAAAGTTGTATGAAAAGTAAAAATAGATCAATTTTGAGGGTGTACACGACAATCCTTAATGACATGTCCTTTATTCTTGTAATAATTACAAAATTTTTTTTTTGGAATATTTTGCAATGTGCCCAATTTTCTTGCAATTATAATATTGTGGCGAATGCTTGGATTGTCCTATACCTTGAGCAGCATAGGCTAAATTAACCATTTTAGAACCAACAAAGTCTGGGGCAAGACCAAGTTGTGAGGTTAGACGTTGTTCTTCAAGCAAAAAATCCCCCAAACAAACCTCCAAAGATGGGACGTGTGAGATTAATTAACCTAGCTCTTGCACTTTCAAACTCGAGTCGGAGCTTCATCAAGAATTGATCCTGCTAATCCCCAAGGTGGACTTTTTGCAACACTGCCAACGCTTCTTTAGGAACTTGAGAATGCACTAGCCCAAAATAATCACTCCATAAATTAATCAAACTAGAATAAACTTGTTCAATAGAGATGTTCCCCTGACGATAGTTCTAATATCTAACTCTAATTAAAATTTTTGAGCTAAATTATTTTCTTAATAAATTCGCCTAAGGTATCCTACATCTCCTTAGCAGTAGTGAACCCACGAAGATTGTCGAACATATGTGGTTCAACAGAGATAAGTAGCCAAGAACCAATTTTGGCATCCTTTTCTTCCCATGAACTAAGTTCTTTGGGATCAGTTGGAACCATAGAAGACTCATCCAAATCATCACAAAACTCTTTCCCTTTCACACATCATGAATTAGAATTCCCAACTAGCTTAGTTTTTGCCATTCAAACGAATAATAGAATTTTTTTCAGACATAATAGCCACAAAAAAATGACAAAGCAGAGAAATCACAATTTTTTTGCGACCATCCAATCAACACCAAACCAAAAATGTAACAAAATTACAATTAGAAAATATAAACCTAATTTGCCAAAATATCCCTCCAAAAATTTACCAATAGCCACCAAGAAACAAAAAACCAAGAATTCAATCAAACCGAGAGAAGATCACAAAAATAATTTGTTCCTCTGATACCATGTAAAATAATCAATAAGAACATAATTCTTTAGAAGAATCTCACAAACTACAAAGAAAAGGAACACTTAGGAAAGCTTAATATTACACTTTGATTCTTTTTTTTAAAAACACAAATACAAATAAAATATTTATAGGTTACAAGACTCAATCCTAACCACATAATAAAATATTCACAAATTAATCTATACAAATGAAAATAAACATCTACCTAATGTTCACCGAACTTTGACCAAACTTTTACTTATATTCTACTAATACAAATTAATCAACAACTTATAAATAAACAAATGATTTACCAAACTTAAATGATGTAAGCAATGACATGATATTTAATGAGTTAAGGCTGCTTTGGATTTGGCTTATATGTATCAGGCTTATATCTCGAATATATTTATAAAATCCAAATACTAATATATCTATCAAAACTGATATATTTATATTTACATAGTGTTGGCCAGTTACTTATAGAAACAAAGTAAGAGATAACAGAAGTGAAAGTGAAGAAAGAGACGAGATTCTAAGGCACTTATTTGTCTAAGATGGTCATGCAAACCATAGAAATGAGTATCCAAAGTGTGTAACATGGATGCACATTGCATCAACGTAGCCACTGCACAAGGAGCATCGATGGTGCAATGGGTGTGGTGTAAGTGTGGTAACAATCCTGAAGGTGCACTTATGGAAGGTGCATGTGTTGTGTCTCAACTATAGTTGAGATTGTTTGTCAGAGTCGATTGTGCAAACCCTAAAAGTGGGTATACAGAGTGTGCATATATATGTTAAGTAACATAACATTATATTATAATTATTTGAGGCACAAAACACACAGAGATACAAAATTCTATTGGGGTTTTGAGACACAAAACACAAATAAGACGCACATTTTTTTGTGAGTTCTAAAACAACCAAGTAAAAAATATCAAACACAAAAATTAAATATCAATAAGATTTCTAATCATAACAAGCATTCAAAATTCTAAAATAAAAAAAAAATCTCAACAATCCAACATGCACTAAAACATCAATCATGTTATCTATAATTTTTGGAAATTAAAAGGACGAGAGCTTCGGAAATAATATATTTTGTGGGAGGGGAAAAAGGCTAAGACAAGGCGAGATGAGATACTTTTGCTTGAACCTGATGGTGCTCGAGCCGTAATAACTATGCATTAAGCCATATTAGAAATAATGGATTAGGAAAGGCATTGAGATGAATTAAAAAAATGAAGCACATTTTTCCCATACCTAAGTACTAGAAGCACAACTTTACTTGATTAATAGGTGAATGTCCTCTCTAACAATTTAAATCACACACACACACACACACACACAGAGCAGATAATAAAAGAACGTGAGTGTGCATAGATACAAAAACCAACATACTGTTTTCCTGCAATATTCGGCTGAATTAACAATGTAACAAATTACTTTCTCATCTTTTTCAGAGATCTGCAAAAAAAAAAAAAGTTAAATCTTAGTGGTACAGAAAGCACTTTAAATCTGTAAAAAGAAAAAATATAAGAATCCAAGCAATGCAAAACTCAATATTTCACCAACTTTCAATAAAACAAGAAATATATAAATATAAAAAATACATCCTTGAGGAACACCAAAAAATAAAAGCCAATGCCAATATGCAGTCCACTATGGAAACAAGATTAAAATGTAAACATCCACCCCTAAGAGTGGATGCTGAAATGGTGGAGATGCTAAATTTGCACTTGGGGGCACAAGTTTGATTCTCATGGGCTCACCTCTAAGAGTGGGGATGAAAAGATCCCTATTCTCACCCCAACACTCCAATAACTGTTCAAGGTGCCAATCTAGCTCAAGGAAATGGCAGGTTAAAAAAAAAAGATTAAAATATAAACATATAACTATTAAATCAAACGAAATAAAATAATAATCTCTCATATGTTGGTGCAAGAATGTCAAGTATGTCAAATAGTGTCTTTAAAAAATATCATACTTCTTAAGATATGATATTATTAAACTATGTATGTGAGTTAATTATCAATATTATTAAACAAGATGAATAATGAAAAATGAATTTTTTTCTCCATGTTAAATCAATCTCTCATGGACAATTTCAGATCATATAATACTTTTTTAAAATCTACATACAAAATCAATCTTAGCCCTCAAATAAAAACTTAGTGATTACTCCATTTAAAAGTATAATTTTCATATCATACTAACAAACAAATTATTTATGAAAAGCAATAGAGAAAAAAATCTTGATAGAAATCATTTATATTACATTAACAAATATATCCTTGTTATCATTCTTTAATGTGGGTGCGCGCGCGCGCGCGAGCACTAGGATATATTTTAAAGGTTGTTATCAAAATGTCCTAGTGCATACTCAACCTTGTTATCAAAATGTCGAACTATTATGATATATATATATATATATAAATTTTTTTTATCATCCTCTTTGTGTAATTTGTATCATTAATAGTTTGACATTTTGAATTATAAATCAAGATTAATCAAACATCTAATTTTGATATTTTTCTAAAAATTAATTATAGGTGAAAATAATATATATACAAACATACAAAAAAAAATCTTGATTTATAATTAATTTCATATATTTACATAAAATTTCTAGTCGTAAAATTTTTAGCCATCAAGGATAAATAGATTTAATTTCTTACATGGATGAGATTTCATAATGCATACTCAACAACAACTAGCAATATTATTTATAATGGATGAAGTATTAATTCTCATAATCTACTAAATTGTATGAATATTTATCTATTTCAAAATAACTTCTCATTATTCATGATGAAAGTGTATCTCAAAAGGAGACCTGAGTATAAATATATTATTAAGCGAATAAAATAAAATATAAGAATAAGAGTCTCATATAAAAATAAAATTTTAAAATAAGATGAATATAAATTTTTTTTGAAAAATAAATAAAAGATCAAAATCTACAAAATTCATCATGAAAGAGTCTCTCAAAAAGAGACATGAGTATTATTATATAATTAAGAGAAAACTAATATAAGAATGAGAGCCTCATATATGAATAAAATTTTAAAATTAGATGAAAAATATAACTTAAAAAAAAATGAAAGATGAAAATCTACAAAATTCATCATAAAGTTATTTGGCATCATAAAAAATTGATCAATAATCTCAATGATACCCTTTTCTCAATGCATATAATTTAAGATGGAAAATATCTAGTATCTCATTCTCATGATTATCAAAACTAGTAAATCAATTTGGACATGAATAATAATATAAGATGAATCTATGAATTAGAAGAGTTCATTAAGTAAAATTGTTTCAATCTCACGAAACAAAGCTCAATAACCTACAATACAACTAAAAAAATAACTAATCAAAGATTAAAATATCTTAATAATGTGATCAAACATTCTCAAAAGCTACTATATGAAGAAATAAATTTTACTAGAGCATCTTTGAGAGCCCCAATCAAACTCGGAGCAAATAAAATCTCTAATCCTTTAACCATCAACAACTTGAGATAAAACTTACCAAACTTATATCTAAAGAATATAATATTAATCATAATAATTAATATTTCTATTATAAGAGAGTATCAATTATGACCTTTTTTGAGTACTTAAATACCCAAAAAAATACAAATAATATCATTGTGTTGTTTTATCATATTTAGAAGAAAGATCTTATACAAAATAAATACATTGAAATACTCAAGGAGAGAAGAAAATTTATTTTCAAACAATTTAGAAATATTTACATGTATTAAAATTATTATAATACTATCATCTTAATATTTGATTTTCTCTACATCAACATCATTATTCCATGTAGAACAATAAACAAATAGACAACAATCTATCTAGAAATATATTCCAAAGCTGTAAAATAATTATAAACAAGAAAAACATATTTTTTTGTAAATCAACAAATAGAGCACAATATAATACATAGAAGTAAAAAATATACAGGAGCATTCCATATAGACCTAGACACTTCAAATATATAATTGTATAAAAAAGGTAATCTCAATACCTCCCTCGAGTTGATGCATATAAATCCACCAATATGTCTAGTGCCCTCTCAATAACTTTGTGAAAACATGAGCAGATTGATCTCTTGTAGGCACGTGAATTGTAAAATAAATACAAGTTATATATTTTCTCTAGTAATGTGATAATAAGGGACTGTTTGATAATGTACTTAAAATCTTCAAACTATAAAAAATTAAAATTTTCAATAGTTTGATAATTTAAGTGTGTTTGATAAAAAAATATTTAGAGCTGAAAATTTAAAAATTTAAGTATAAATTTATTGAAAATTTTAAGTAAATAGAGACCTAATTAATATTGAAGGCTGAAAATTTTCAACAATTTTTTTTAAATTACTATTTTGTCCTTTTTTTTCATTTCTTTTTCGTTTTCTTATTTATGCTATAATTTAGTTTGAGAATTTATCTTTTTCACCTCCTTTTTTTGCTACCACACCACAATCTTAACCATCTTTCATGATTAATTTAAGAGATGAAATAACAAATAAACTAATTATTCATTAATTTTTATTTTTATATTAAAAATTTGAATAATTTTAAAAAGTTTAAATTTTATTGGTTTTTTTAAACACTTTTATTTTTTTTTTGGATTTATAATTTATTTATGGATATGTTTTTAGAGATTTTATTTTTTTTTTATAATTAATAATTATAGTAAAAAAAATTATTAGAAATTATATTTATATTAAATAATATATAATACAATGATAATAAAGATAAATATGTAAAATACATCATTTTCAGCATTCAACATTAAAGTTATCAAACAATATATTTATATTCAGCATTCAATTAACAATAATTTATCAAATAATTTTTTAATATAAATTCAATACTTATAAAATTTAACCTTAATTTTTCAGCATTTAATTTTTTCAATTTTATCAAACGAGCCCTAAATCTCTAAATACTTACCTAATTCATAAAAGATCAAATTAGAAGATAAGTGAATTACTATTATGTGGTTGACATTGTAAAGAAAAATGAAAAGATAGAAAATTTAAGTTCCTCAAAGATGTGTCTGATCCACAACTCACATGTGGTGGTACTTATTGTTCTATAAAACCATATGGTAGATTTTTCTCTCATGACTAGTCCTCAACTCAAATCAAAATATAAGTGTACAAAAAAGATTGAAGCACCCCTTATAGATCAAAATAATTAAATTAAGGTAAGGCTAGGTTTTCTTGGCTAATTTTGGAAAAGAAACAGGAGAGAAAGAAAGAAGAGAGAAGCATGAAAAAAAAAGATTAAATTTGTATTAAAAAATCATGGGTTCAAGTTTTGAATATAACATATCATATATATGATTTAAGGCAACCAACAAGTAATGTACTCTCAAACAATAAAAAATTAAATAAAACAATAAAAATTAAATATAAATTGAATATCTCCTTCAAGCCGAGGTGTACAATCACAAATTCCTAGTTTGAAAGAAAAAAATAATTATTAATCATCTGAAACTGAGAGCCGCCGTGAGTTGCCT
This sequence comes from Sapria himalayana, assembly GCA_029783825.1. NCBI lineage: Eukaryota > Viridiplantae > Streptophyta > Magnoliopsida > Malpighiales > Rafflesiaceae > Sapria > Sapria himalayana. The sequence continues at coordinate 628,959 of JAREIK010002286.1, read as the reverse complement.
ATAGACTAATTGTTGGTAGGTATGTACACTATAATAATCAAATTATCCTAGATCTTCTCCCAAATAAAATAATAATTAATTTCAATATATTTCACCTGCTTGTGAAATGAATTAGCCCGATTATGTCATGATGAATGACTATCACGAATTAGCCCCATTGTGTGCACAACAATGCGCATCACCACACACACCACTATGCGCCACAACATGAAATGCTCTATTGTGCATCAATGCATGCATCTCCTTGCAACTACTATGCACCACTATGTGCACTATTGTGCACCATTGTGAGCACAATCAAAATAAAAGATAATCACATTTAATAATAAAAATAAACAAATCAAGTCCAAATACAATGAGTGGGTGTGGTTGAGACAACCTACATGCCAGGTAATCCCATCAAAATCATTATAAAACTATAAAACTACAATAATCTCCACAATGACTATTTTATTTATATTTCACCATGTAATTGCTCATAATAAAATTGGAGTGATCTGTGATGACATTGGTAATGAAAATACTGCCTTTGAACTTGCTTTAATACCAATGTGAAAGTAAAACTTATTCACACATCCTTTAAGCATCATGGACCACCAACAAGAAAAGAAAAAAAAAATGGACACTCCATTATAGAAGGAACAACAAAGAACAATCTATTTGGTTAGAAAAACAACCTTCATCTGTATGTCCATTCCTGTGGCAGCTGCAACAATTCCCATACCTCCCTTGGGCAATTTTGCCCTAAGCTTTGACACATACACCTTAAGAATCATGTCAAATACCTAATGACAGGAAAGACATGGAGGATGATTAAGCACAAGGTTGGTTTGTAGAATTAAAAAAAAAAGTGTTAGACAGAGCAAATTTTGATTAAAACTTGCTAACCAACCAACTTTAAATGTGGCAAGTTGACCTTGCTAGTTTAATCAATTAAATAATTCAGTTAGCTGTTTCCAATCAGATTATTAAAAAAAAAAATCAACAAAACCATAAATACATCAAAAAAGCATCAAGGTAACTTAAACAAACATGATATGGTTAAATTTGTTTTTGTGAAAAAACATATCCGAAAAACATGATAACAAATCTCACATAATATGTACACTAATACTAATACAGATAGGTTCTACTATATATATATATATATATATATATATATATATATATATATAAATAATAGAAATAAAAGAATAGAGCTGCTTACGAATTAGAAGATCTCATCATAAACATAAAATAATAAAAAATAAACAAATATTACAACACGCTCCATCAAATTAATATATAAATATCCAAAATATCAAACTTTATAAGTAATAATAATAATTTGATTATGAATCTTCTTCATAAAAAAAATAATTTGTATTTATTTACTTTTTCCACTAACAAAAACTTAGATTTATGATAATATACCTCATTATCTAACTATCATAATAAAAAATAATAAAAAATTGACAAAAAATTCAATCATCTCAAGTAGAAGCTTAATCTAAAGAATTTCATTGACAATTATAATTATCACCTTATACTAAGCATTTGCATATGATCTAGAGATTATCATCAATCTTTTACTATTATATGACACAATATTATCGCTAAAAATTATATAATAACTTATAGTATATATCTTGTATGTGCAAGCTAGAGTTCAATTGGATTCTAAATATTATGCTAGAAGAAGATATACATGTCAAAGATTGAGATGTCAAGTCTAAGAGATTTTTTCTTATTTAAATATGTGAAGAGCATTATTATGATGAGTCTATCATAAAAAATTTAGGAAGTGACTAATCATATTGTATATATTAATTATAACTAATCTACAAATAATTAAAAAATTAATCTTTCATAAAATTTTCAAACATATAGTCGAGTAAAAAATAAAATCTTTATCAGAGAAAAAATTTATGTCAGACTTAATATAAGTATAAGATAAATCACAATTCAAAAGTCTAATCTCTAAGATAATATATAAGGCATATCTCATTTGTTACTATTATAAATCATCTCAATCCTAAGACATATCTATAAGTATAAGATGAGTCAAAAAAGACACATCTCATTTGTTACAATTACAATACAATATTTTTACTATTATAAATCATCTCAATCCTAAGAAATTATTAAGATATAACTTGTTTGAAACTATAACTCAAAGTACCCATTGAGTTGAATAATTTATAATTTATCATCTCAAGTAATTATGATATCATTCATATACATTATAAATAAAATTGATAAAATAAATTTCAATAATAGTAAAAACTATATTTTTTCTCATACATATGAAACAAATAATTCATTACCTATAAAAAAGAAAAGAGAAGAATAATACAATCCACATCTTGAGTGTTCCTATCATAAAAGTATAATAACAATAAAATATTAAATAAATTACAATACTCTTAAATGGCCACTATAGGGGCCCCATGTAAGCTAAGGAGAGATGTGTGAACTATAACAACACAGTGCACACGTGCACAAAGATGTAACAATGCACATGTGCATTGTTTGTGCTCGATAAATAAGCACATTACACATGGATTTTCATTGCATCTCCACCATGTGTGAAAGTCATCAATGCCCTACAATGTCAATGCGCAATGAGCATCGTGGGTGTAGTGAATGCGCACCATGTGTGTGGAGAGGTGCACGACAATGCACAATGTGTGATTGGTGCAGTGTGCACTATCTGTGTCTAGTGCAATTAAAGTGCACCATCGAAGCAATGAAGGTGAATCATGAGTGTAATAGTAACCACCTTTAAATTGTTTACCAAAGTTTCAGCTTTATCAATAAAAGTTACGAAATTAAGATTGCACAAAAAATCAACCCTGGTAAAATATGCAGAAATTTTATCAATAACCCTTTTTTTTTGATGATATACAAAAAAAATTTAATTCATCAAATACAATCCTTATGAAAGTCACCCACAAAGTTTACAAATCTTATAGCTTGGGTGATTACATAAACATTAACATAATATTTTCGAGAGTAATAATTGTTTATTACTATATAAAGGTGTTAAATGGACCTAGCGGCCAGAGCATAACCTGGTTCAGCCATGCATGGTCTGGAACGACACGGTTTAGAACCATGCCTCATGCCGGGTCATGCAGCACCATTGCAATGTTTGTGCTGTGCTAGGTCAGCATGAACCATGCCTCGTGCAAGGCTAGTCACAACCTGTGTGCCTGACCCAGTGCCAACTGCCATGTCCTCCGGCATGGGTGACCGCCCGACGGGGCAGTCAAATATTTTTAAAAAATTAGCCACGTAAGCTAGATGTTGTTTACATGGACGATTATAATTGGCTGGTCACATAAGTCAGCCACCCCTTGTATTTTCACACAATGGGTTTTGCAAGCACGGTTCGAGCTGTTTGGCATAGTCCGACATGATCGTGCACTCAGCCGAGCCACCATGTTGTACTGTGCCGGTGGCATAGCCGTCCCTAGCAAAAATGGGTCGTGGTGGCATGGCACGACCCGTTTGATACCTTTATTACTATATTCTATAAATCAATATTTACATAATAATTTAGGTTGTATTCTAAAATAATTTTTTTAATAATAAAATTAATGAATTTTTCTTCTCTTTTTTCTCTATCCGACAGTTCTTCCTTTTCCCAAAAATATTATGGATTTACGGCTAAAACCCTAATTCATCCACATCAACAATACAAACACAGAAAAGGTTGAAATATATGATGAACCCAATTATAAAATCACCTAAAATAAAAATTGTAGTTCAACCAAACCAAACCCAGCCAAATTAAAACAAATTGACCTAAACCAACTTGACCCAAAGCAAATCAAACCAAGTCAAACAAGATATACACCAAAAATATGCCTCATAAGTGCCTAACAAACTCCACAAGTGATGGGAAAAAATCAAAAAATAAAATCTTATGTTAGTCAGACTACTGAATCATACAGACATTAAAAATTATTACCATCATCATTATCAATCCAAATTTATCCCAATTATTTGAAATCAATTAACATTGAAGATTGTATGTACTTATAAAACATCCCTAGCAATTATTGCAATGATACCATTTGCGAAAAAGATTAGCATGGTGAGAATTTGGGGGGCAAAGAAAAATCATTTACAATATATTAAAGATGAATGTGTATGTAAACCACTTTTCCTACCTAGACGACTCATTAATTGCATATACTCAAACTATATGTAGCACTCTTAACAAGTATAAATCAAGTCATACACGTGATCTCTTTTCATCTACAGTGGTCCTATTTGTGCAATTCTACTCAGTTTTAGTTCATCATAAGTTCAGTTTATGCCAATATTTTACAAAATTAGAAGGCATATAAACATAAAAGAGTATAAATTTCAGAAAGATACCTTAAACAAATCGAATAGTGTTTGATTCTTTGTTAATGCACCACACCGCTTTAAGCTCCTCTTGATAATAAGAAACAACTAGGATGGCAGTAACGCACAATATTATTGAAATTGTCTCATAAAAACAATCCAAAATTTTATGAACTACCACATAAATTATCATTTTTCATGGAAATAAAAAAATTCAAGTCTGAATTTAAGAAAATTTGGGAAAAAACAATTGGCTAAAACTGAAATTACTACATAAATTAACGCATTCCAACCATTGCATGCCACAACTATTTTCTAATTTTTATATTCAATTTCTATTAAAACATCCGACAAAATAAAAATTATTAAAAAACAAATAATTCAACATACAATATTTCTTGCATTCATGAAATAATAACATGGTTTAAGATGTGCAAGCATCCCTAATCCCCTTCATTATAAAATCTCTAACATGTCAGGTCTCAACGTCTTTATCTATGTTATCAATGATCAACCTAAATATTTTAAAATAAAAATCATATTTGGTTTCCATCACATATGAACAAATCACATTAAAATTCTCTCTTAAAATGTACTTTCACGTGTATGATGCCCAAGTATATCTAAATCATTTCATATTTAAGTTTAAATTATAAAGTTTTTCTCACATAATCATCTTGATATATATATATAATCTTGTTATCATCCTCTTAAGTGTAATTTGTATAATAATAGTTCAACATTTTGAATTATAAATCAAGATTAAACAAATATTTAATTTTAATATTTTTGTATAAATATTTATAGGTGAAAATATAAAATCGTATTATCATTAAATCTAAAATGAAAAAATAATCTTATATAAATACAAAGAAACATAAACTCAAATAATCTCGATGTCAATAATACCATACAATACCCATGTATAATAGATCAATGAATTGGGACATCCAACATATTAAGCACTTTCATCAATAATAACATAGCAATAAGAAAGTAAAAAGCAAAAACAGTACAAATGTAAACTACAACACTCTCCATCAAACATATAGGTACAAGTTCAGAATATCAAATTTAGAAAAAATAAAAGTCATGTGCACTCTACACAATTTCCGTAGTCAATACTCACTCTAATCTCTGAGGGATAATGCCTTGATGGTACCAAAGATGTTTATGCTATGTAAGAAACTTAAAGCTATGAAAGGGTCTATAAAATCACTAAACATAGAAAATTTCAGTGGCATTCATGACCGTGAGCTTGATGCAGAAGAGGGATACAAGGAATCTCTCTCTCAATTACAAGCCAACCCTGACAATGCTGGGGTTCGTTCAAGGCTGACAGTAAGTAGAGCGCAGAAAACTTTCCTCAAGAAAGGCACGTTATCTTTTCTTGCTCAGCAAGCAAAGTGTAACTATCTCCTTAAGGCTTACAGTGCACCAGTTTTTATCTTAATATAAACCAAAGTTGGCAGATAGGTAAGTTCATAACATTATCCAATGGTGCTATGACAACTTCATTGGATGAAGTTGGCCAGGAATTTGTTAAATATTTCACTGAATTACTTGAAACTAATGCTCAGACTACTCTCATAGATGAAGAGATTTTTGAACATGGTCCAAAATTGTGACGGAACAAGACAGGGAGCTACTTGCTGAGATATCTGAAGCTGGTGTTTTAGAACCTATGATGAGTATTAGAGATACCAAAATCCCAGGTCCTAAGGATTCATGGCCTTCTTCAAAAAATCATGATCTATCACTAGGATTGATGATGTTGCATGGCCTATGGCACGGTTCAGAACCATGCCTGGTCCAGGGAAGTGCCACCCATGGCATGATTCATGTCATGCTGGGCAGGCAGGCTATGTTGCACGGACACGGGAATATGACACGGTAAGATACGGGGACACGGTAAGATACGGGGACACGATAAATTCTAAAAAACTAGAATACGGATACGACTAGGATACGTCATGATAAAAAAACTAAAAATAAAAATAAAAATTATTAATTATAAATATTATGTATTTTAAAATAATTAAAAATACTGTATTTTAAAATAATTTAAAATTTTGTATTTTAAAATAATTAAAATATAGTATTTTAAAATAATTTAAAATTCTATATTTTAAAATAATGTAAAAAAAATTTAAACCCTTTAACACCCTCCCCTTCCCGAACCTTCCCCCCCTCCCGAACCTTTCCCCCCCTCCCGAACCTTTCCCCCCCTCCCGAACCTTTCCCCCCCCCCCTCCCCCCCCCCCCCCCTCCCGAACCCACCCCCCCACCCGATTTTCGATTTTCGAACTCTCCCCCTCCTGATACAGATTCCAAAACCCCCCTTCCCTTTATAGAATTAGGTAACCTTAGGTGCTGTCTGCGGCTCGGCGGTGTGCTCCTCCCCTCCCCGTTTGACGCAATAACAATTGTTTCCGAACAACACGTCGGATACGTCTCTGACGCGTATCCGATACGCCACGTGGTGTATCGGACACATATCCGACCCGTGTCGCCGTGTCCACGTGTCCGACACGTAGACACGACAGTTCCTAGGCGTATCTGTGCAACACAACAGGCAGGCACAAGTCATGCCTAGTGCCTAGCCCAATGGTATGGTTTACCAACACGAGAACCCGGGACCGACTAAGGGTCCCAGGTCCAGTTGAATGATTGCCCGATGGGGCAGACAATTATTTTTAAAAAAAATCCGACCACGTAAGTCAATCATGCTTACATGGGGAGCTGGGACAGCCAGATGATTCCCATGTCGTGCCTGACATGGCATGGGAATCATACTGAGCCGTATCTTGCACAACACTGTGACACGGAAGTGCCTAGCAAAAATGGGTCGTGCCCGCACGGCATGGCCCATTATGACACCTCTAAGCCCAATCAACTTTTATTGATCTAGAAGCATGAATGAAAACATCTTGTTATAAAATAATGTTGAAAAATAAATATAATAATATGCATGATAAAATTCATAAATCAAATACCCTTATATAATGAAAAGAAGTAATTGATACAACCCAAAAATTAGATGCTCTCATTAAACATATAAAAAATACAAAATTAAAAAAAAAAAACTATAACATATTTTATTAGTCAAAGAGCTAATTAGATACAATAACAATAAAACAACCATCACAAAGTGTCGACTTAAGATAGACCTCGTGAAAGTTGATGATAGTTTCATCTTTCATGAAGCTTCCATCATCAATGTCTCCAATGCTTGGGATTTCCGGAGTGCTTTATTGGTTGGATCATGGAGTGTGTCACAACTACATATTTTAGTATCTTAATCAATGGCAAAACTCATAGCTACTTCTCAGGGCAGAGAGGTTTGAGACAAGGTGACCCCTATTTCTCCTATATCCTCTTTGTTGTGTGCCTTGAATACCATTCCCAGAACATAAGCACTGTCATATTTCTCTTATATCCTCATGATCTTCTCCAAAAGAAATTTGAAAACAGTCAATACTCTGGTTAATTGTCTCAATGTGTTTTATTCGGCCGTTGGGTTGCAAAACCAGCCAAAATAAATTAGTGACCTATTTTGCAGGGGTCAATATTGCTGATGGCCATAGGTTTCAGCAGCTTAATGGCTTCTCAGATGGTCAGTTTCCTCTAAGATAATTGGGAGCTCCAATGTAAGCTTCTAGAGTGAATGTTATGCACCATTCTCTCTCAATTTCTATGATTGAAATAACTTTGAATGATTGGAATTGTCAGACATTTTCTTATGCAGGGAGGCCTGGGTTGATCAGATCAGTTTTTCAAAGTGTTGAAATGTTTTGGCTTTCAATTTTGTCCATTGCTAATACTATCATTGATAAACTTAACGGCATGTGTAGGAGGTTTTTGTTAAATAAACATTAAATACACGTTTTTAATGGAGAGTTTTTTTAAACATTAAATGTTTGTTTTTAATAGTAAAGATGAAATGTCAAGAGTCAATAGTTATTCTAATGAGTAATAATGATTTTTAATTTTTGGTTTTATTAGGGCAAACTAATGCCTATAAATAAATCATTGTATTGATTGTAAAAATGTCAAGAATTAAAGAAAGAATTTATTTTCAGAAATATTTTTCTCCTCAATTATAGTTTACATCCAATATTTTTTTACAGTTTTAGTGGGGTAAGCTTGATGCATCATGCTGTGATTTATAGTTTTATTTGTCTTTTTGTTGTCTTTTTTATGGGAGCATCCACTATGTACGTTGCCCTAATCCAATATGCTCATGTTATAAGAATTTGCCTGTATGATCATTATTATTGAGTGTTTTATGTATTTGTTGTTTGTAGATTTGAAATTTAACATGGTATCAGACTAATATTGTACAGAAAACAAACCATATGTTGTGTAGGGGGTTCAAAACTCTAGAGAGAGAACATACATATAATGCACCAAGATAGTACATGCATACGTGAGTAAGAAAAAACTTTTTTCCCAGTGATGGTGGTGACAAAAACTACCAATTGGGTGCGATAGGAACTTCCAAACGTGAAAATTAAGGATTCAATTTTAATCCATCAAAATTTTATGTGATTTAACTCCAAAAATGGCAAACGATGGTGGTTAATGGCAGTTGCAGTAGGTGCAAAAACCCTTATTGCTCTGTCCAGGAGTTTTTTCAGCATTAGGTTTTTGTTGATCCAAAACCTTTTTTTATTCATTTAGAGAGAGAATTTGGTTGACCAGATATCCCTATTTTCTATGGGGTAGTTATTTCTGGACAATGAACTAATGGAAGAGATAATTTACTACTATTTGCAATTTAGGCAGTGGTAGAAGCATCTCACACAAGAGATATATATTAGATATTATTTTCAAAAAAAAAAATAAAAAATTTCATACAGTATTAAAATATACAAACTAATTATTATACTTTTCCAGAAGTTCTCATAAAGTTCATTCATTATGACACTAATTAGAAAGTAGTATACAATTTTTATTCCTAAGGTGCCACTATATATTTTCCTTCCTACATATATTATTAGTAGTCTAACTCGTACCCACATTTCAGACTTGTTGATTATCAACATAAAAATTAATAATTATTGGTAATCATTATTTATTATTATTTTTTCTAGTTACTAAAATATTTGTGTAGTCAATGATAAACCTTTTAAAGTTATTAGATATATTATTATTAAGCTTATTTCTTTATTTCTTCATCAAATCATATTTATTCCTGATTATCTTATTAGTTAATTTTTAGTAATTAATCTTTTCGGACAATTAAAATTTTGATTTAATTTTTATTTATGCTTATGTTTTTTTTATAAGATTGAAAAATTCTGAGATTATTCTTTAGAATTGAGCAGAATTGATTATATGTTTTATTTTCTATAATAGAATTTTCTAGAAGATATTTGAGTGTGCTGAATCATTTACTTATACATTTTCAATTTGGTCACTAATCATTGATTAAGCTAAAAGGCTTTATTCTACTTTTCAGGATATTTTTATCTTAAAGTGTGAGATGTGTTAGATAAAAAAACATATTATAACTTTCTATTATGCATATCAGTCTAGAGTAAGTAAAGACCCATTTGAACTGAAACACTTAGACATATAAGGACTTGGTAGAGAATCAACCAGAGAGTCTTATAAGTATTCTATTGATTTTATCAATTACTGCTCGTGATATATATTAGAGTATATTTTCATGATAGATCACATGTATCTTCTATTTTTAAGATATTTCATATGTGAAAATAATATAATAATAAAATAAAATTAATAAGACTTTGAGAAATTAATATATTAAATATTCTTATATAATTGACAAAATATTTAAGATAGCTCACATGTTAGGTATTCCTATCAAAAAAACAAAAAACAAAAAAAAAATTACTCATGAAGCTCATTGGCAGAAATCCATTACACCAAATTTAGAAAAAAAAGAAATATAGACAAAAGGCTCTTCAAGACATTTGCAAAGATGTTTGTTAACTACTCAATTATCTAAATGTATTATGTAGTAATAGTCATATCATAATTCTTCTCACTTAGGAAAAAACAATTTATTTTTATGTATTTCATCTATTCCTAAAACACCAAATTTAAGTTAATGTCTCATTGTCTAATTTTCACAGTGAATACTAGTGAGAAAAGAGTATATATTTGATATTCACAAGAAGAAGACATATCTAAAGTATCTCATAAGTAATGATCATCATCGTACTAAATACTTTTTTTACACTAAATCTCAAAATAATTATATCTCTTACTTTTTCAAGTAATAAGATTATCTTCAAATAAAATATAAAATATATTGTAGACTTCCTCTTATGCATGTTGCTCAAATAAAGGTGTTAAATGAACCATGTTTAGACAAACAATATTTTAAACATGGGTCATGTCGTGTTGTTTGTTTGGATAATTGTGAGCCATTCAAAGTCTTGTCAAGTTGGGTAAAGCCTAGCCATAATAGCCTAGGTCAATTCTAGGCTAATCTAGATTAGGTCCAAGCAAGCATGAATGCATTTCAAGCTAGCCTAAGTCAGGTTCAATTTAGCATAGTTTAGCCAGTTGGGATAAGATTGGCCCACATAGGCCAGCATTACAGGTTGTGTTGTTTCGCATCTCTTGCAATACACAGGCGAAGAACCCTGGCCCGACACAACCATATCCTTTCCATGGGCCAGCATGAGGGTGATCTAGGCACAACTCTAAACAAGGTCTTACCATGCCATGCAGAACATTTTTGGGTCATTTCTCATGCATACTCGGACAACCTAGCCCAATTAACATCTCTATGTCCAACTTGAATTTGAATACTTAATTAAATGAAAATTTCCATAATTATTAAACGAAATCTCAAAATCTAGAAACTTCTTTACATATCTCATTATGTAAATAGTTATGTCAATGTAAACATATCGAGTAAAATCTAAAAATTAATTAATTATATTGATTATATATGATACAGTTAATCTAGACAAAAATTTTAAAAGATAAAAACATAAGGCAATAACATAAAACAAAGTATTTTTGTGCTTGTGAGGTGAGACATAAGCCTTGAGGAGTTAAAGCATAAATTTTTTGAGCATCACAATATATAATTAATTAATATTTTAAAATATATAAAATAAAATAACATAAATAAAAAAAATAAAAAATCAAAATTTTAAAAAACATTTTAAACATGTCCATTGACTATAAATAAAAATAATAAATATTTTATAATATATTAAAAATAATATCAAATATTTTAATAAATATTTTATAATATATTAAATTTTAATAAATTTTTAAAAAAATTTCATTACCAAATAAAAAATTTAAATTTATTTTTTCATTAATATATAGTATGAAATATTTTATAATTATTAAATAATACTATTTATTAATTTAATAATTTAATAATTTTATTAAATTATCAAATTACCAAATTATCAAATTAAAATACTATTTTAAATTTTAATAAATTTAAAATAATATGGAGCTTTCTCTCCTTTCCCTCGCACTTGCCATTGCCCCTCACCCTCGCAACTCTCCACTCGCCCTCACCCCACTCGATGTAAAGCTCGATGGAGCTTCCTGGAGGTCCTCGTTGGAGCACGTCGAGCTACACATTTTTTAAATGCCTTGAGGCATTTTACGAATGTCTCACGTTGAGGCACACATCAAGGAATTTTTAAAAACACATTTAAAAATATTGATATGGACAGCTAGATAATTAACATTTCCTATTATTTTTATATATATAGAAGAATCAACTAGAATAGTTAAATTAGTAATAAAGTCAATACCTGAATTAGTAGAATTATTTGCTAAAATATAATACAAAAAAATAATATGTACAAGAATATCAAGTACATATCATATCTATGATAAAATTATATCTCTCATAAAATAAATCACCTCTATATCAAAAAAACATATGAGTCTCTTAAAGTCATTCATATAAAATAATGCCTAAAAGTATTTCTTGAGTTGAACTTTTCTCAACTTGACATCTTCCATCAATAGAATATCATCAACATAAATAATAAGGAAAATCTTCATGTCATTAATACTCATCCAAAAACTAGGCAGTTGGTGACTACTTAAAATTATACAATAACTTTCACAATCTACAAAATATATCTGATTATATTGCTTAAAAATTAAGTGGTTTCTTAATATACACATCCTCAATATTACCATAAAAAATATATTTTTTATGTATAGTTGACATATTCTCTAATGGTGAGATACCAAAAGAAAAATAAAAATTTGTACCGAGACTATCTAGATCACTAAAGAGTAAACATTATAATAATACACATCAAATATCTTGTTGAATCATCTTGCTACAAGTCTCACCTTAAGGTAATCTATATTCTTACATAAACTTGTCTTCATCATAAATACCTACTTACAACCAATAACAAATCTTCCTAAAGCTCATAGTAGTAGTTACATATTTCATTATAACTGAGAGCATTAATAGCTTCCGTCATACTTTGATATCAGTCTAAATAAGATAATATCTCAAAACGAGACTTTAGTATCCTAATAATATTAAAAAATAATAAAACATATAAAAGAAACAAGATAAAAGTATTACAAAACTTATAAAATCATATGTTGTGTATAAAATCTATGTCAATTTCAAAGAACGATCAAAAAACCAAGATTACATAGAGTAGTTGCTGAATGCTCTAGTTCCTTGATAAGCTTGTCTCTAGTCTAAGGATGCTTAGTATGTCTCTCCTTATAGATTCCAAATTATGTGTGATCAAGCATTCTAGTTTCATACTCAATATAATTTTGTATTGGTATAGATTCGTAGACTATCATATCATCTGAGCCTGAATATGATATTCCTACCGAAGATATTTCATTCTTTCCAAAATCAACACAATCTAATTTTGTTAATATATATGATTACTGCAAGGATGAAACATCATACTAAGTATTAATATGTTCAATTGTAGCTGCCAACCAACTCTCTTTACCAAAAAAACACATACATGAATAAGGCCGCAGAGGTACGACATGGCGAAACACAGGGGCACAATAAATTTCACAAAATTAAGATATAGATATGACAATGACATGATATAATACGCTAAAATAAAAATAATTATCTTTATAAATATTATCCTTAAAAAATATTTTGATAAATAAACAACAAGTGATGTAATAGCATTTTAAAGGTTGATTGACTTAGAATTAATATTCATTGTATAATTCTACCACATAAAAAAATAATAATCATGCATTTAAATTAATCTTTCAGAATTTTTTAAAGGTTAATTATCACAAAGACCCCCTAGGGTGGTAGGTGAACACAATATTTTTAAAACACTATGTGACGTGAAAATGTTTTTGGAATACTATGTTACAAGATACAATATTTTGATGATAGTAGCGTGATGTCTGTAACATCTGATATTTAGACTAGTCATAATGATATATCTTTTGCATATCTCACCGTTCACTTTATAGATTCTAAATAGAAACTTAATAAAAAGATTTTGAGATTTTCAGAGATTTTTTATCCTTATCAAACCCCTTCCATGAGTACATGATTAAAATTTTTAGAGATTATAATATTCAAAATAAAATATTTAATATCATATTTAATAATATATCTAACAATAAAGTAGTCATTAATATGTTTGTTAGGATCATTAGAGACGAGTTATTAGATATATATATCACATCATTAAACTGATAGTACAAGTAGGGATGAAGATTATTTCCTATACTTTAGAAAAAATATATAATTCAATAAAATATCTTTGGACTCCTAGCAGATAACAAGAATTTGCTAATCTCTATTTGTTTGTATGTCTAAAAAAAAATTCCAAGCGAATGTCAAATACCATTTGATTTACACTCACCTAATATTTGAGTCATATGTTAGATACGAACGCGTGATATCCAACTACGTCAATAATAAGAATAACGAACTTATTATTGACGACAATGACTGTGATACATGAATTTTATTTATAAAATTCATAAATATTTTTTGACACAACAATTATGTGTTCATTAGTTTACACTCTCACAATTTGTATTACACTCAGGTTTATATGCAATATTAGTGACATGTTTAAGAAGTTTAAAAATAATCCAACTTTTAGTAATATGACAATTAAGATAGAAATTAAGTATTTAAAATACTGATCAACTATTTTATCTCTTTATAATCAGACTTCCTGCATGGATCCTAAGAATCATAAACATCAACCAGAATAGTTCATTCATGAAAATTTGACTAAGTGATTTATATACTACGATACTATATATAATAGTAGTTGTAGATAAGCTAAGAGTATGGACATGAATACCGTATTCAAAGATAATAACTTTTTTATTTAGTTAGCGAGGAAGAAACGACAAAATTGATCATCAAATAATAATGAGCTATCTTAATACTTAAATATCAATTGCTACTCAATCCTATCATATAATGAAAAAAAATTTATATTTTATAATAGTAAAACTCATGAGTCTACCTATCTCGTGCTGTTTAAGATAGCACGAGATCTACAGACTCCTCTGGAGTTAGAGGTGTCAAACGGGTCGGCCTGATATGGCACGGCCCATTTTTTTCCAGCACGATCGTGCTACCGTGCCATGCCGATTTGAATATAGGCGGGCCCGGCACGGCCCATAGGCACGGCCTGCCGTGCCGTGCCGGGCCCGGCCATATAGGCCAGGGGCCAGCCGCCAGGGCATACCGGCATAGCCGCATAGGTTGACTGGCTGAGCTGCTGAGGGTGAGAGAGAGGCAGGGCCGGGCAGGTGAGCGCGGGACCGGGAAGGGACGGGTCACGGGAGGCCAGGCAGAAATCTGATTCTCTGAATTCTGAAATTAGAATATTGTATTTTTTTTTAATTTATATATTGTAAATTATATTTCTTAAGGTTAAGTTATGTGTAGTGACTGTAGTCTACTGTCTACACTGTGTAGTGTAGAGTATTAATTATTAAATATAATTTTTTTAAAAAATATTAAAAATTAAAATTAAAAAAAAAATTTAGAAAATTATTTTTCTTATCAAATTCAACTAAGTATAGCTTTGTTTATATTTATATTTTATTAATTATAAATTAAAGTTATTAATTTTTAAAATAAAATTTAAATCGTAAAAAAAATAAATCAATACATTATGTTAGGAAAAATTAAAATTAAAAAAAAATTAAACTACACAAATGAAAAATTACCAATCATGTATTTGAAACCGATGGTCCGAACAAAATAAGTATAAGTTTCAACACAACGTACAAACAAAACGTATAAATACAATGAATAAAAAAAATATCGAAAAAAAACAGCAGACCAGCATCAATCGTCAAGCGGCATATCATGAGAATCATCAGCCGCAACATCAAGATCAGTATCATATGGATCATCATCATCGTAATCAGCTCCTCCGCCATTGTAGTGGATGTGGATGCGACTGCAGTGCCTGTCACAGTCCCAGCTTCAGCACGATCATGGATGCTAAACCTCGATTCCTCCTAATCCTTCAAACATACCAAGGCATCAAACATATCTGGACGTAATCTCGATCTCCTATCCGAAATCACGTTCACTGCAACAGAAAAAGCAGACTCCGATGTTACGCTCGACACCGGAGGAGTCAGTAGATCCCGTGCCATCCTAGATAGCACGGGATAGGTGGACTCATATGATTTCCACCACGGTAATAAATCAAGATTCTTATTATCAGAATGTGATAGGATTGAGCAGTAATCGGTATCTAAGTACCGAGACAGCTCACTCCTATGTGATGGTCCACTCCTACGTTTCCTCCTCGCTAGGTTAATGGAATAATCGTCATCTCCGAATAAGGTATCAATGTCCGTAATCACAGTCTCACCACCACCACCACCATACCTAGTATCGTAGTATGTGAAAAGGTTTGTCAACTTCTCGTAAATGAACCCTTCAGGTGGCTCTTCCAGGTTCATGCACGAGAAAATGAAAGTCAGGGTGTTTTCAACCCCTTCCACCTTAGCCCTAGGGTCCATGCATGCTGCGAGGCAATAAAGAGATGGAATGGTGGACCAGTACTTCAAGTACTTGGTCTCCATCTCTGCAACCATATAGCTAAGCGTCGGGTCAGCTCGATACTTCCTAAACATGCTACTAATGTTGCATATGCACCAGAGTACAATGCAAGTGGTGGGCGTATAAACCGACGAACATATGTTCGTCGTGTCATAAAATATCTTCAGGAATTTCATAAATGAAATTCCTGAAGCCCAGTCAGTGTCGTTAATAATAAGTTCGTCACTCTTACTATTGACGTAGTCGGATATCAAGTGTTCGTATCCAACACATGATTCCAATATCAGGTACGTGTAATTCCAACGATGTCTCACATCCGATTGGAATTTCTTCTTCTTAAGATTCGTAGACAAACAGAGATTACCAAACTCTTGTAGTCTGCAAGGAGTGCGAATATACATGAGTGCATTGCATATATTTTCCAACGCGGGGGAACACACCTTCATACCCGCTTGAACTATCAAGTTAATCACATGACACATGCATCTGACATGAAAGATCTCTCCTAATGGTGCATCTCTAATATTCCTAACAAACATATTGATCGCTACTTCATTATTAGAAGCATTATCAAAAGTGACACTAAAAATTTTATTTTGAATTTTATATTCCCTAAATATTTTCATCATACACTCAAAAATGGCCGGGCCATCATGAGGATAAAGAATCTCAGTGAATCCTAATATTTTTTTATTGATTGTCCAGTTAGAATCTACATAGTGACTCGTGAGACATGCATAAAAAGAATCATCGTGACATGTCCATATATCGGACGTCACGGACACCACTCCACTATATGCCATAAATTCCTTAATTATTTTTTGTTTTTCTAACTTATATATCTTTAGTATGTCACTCCTAGATGTGGACCTAGGAATCCTACGATAGGAAGGTTGAAAATAAGTCTGCATGATGCGCACTACCCTCGGATCTTCCAAAAATCTGATCGGAAGATCATAAATGTGATGAGCCTGGCCATGCCGTCCCTACCCAACTCGCTGGAGTATACGAATGGAGTAAACTTTGAGACTGAACTCGATCCAGTCTCAAAAAATGTAGTGCCAAGTTGGGTTTGCCTAGGATCTAAGGGCCCATGTTTTTTGGTGCATAATTCGGCATGCCTCTTAAGGTGGCCAGTCCCACATGAACTCTTGCATGTTAAAAATCTCATACAATATTTGCACTGTGCCATTTCAAGTTCCTCACCCCTAACATTTACTTGTGTTATGATTTTAAAATGAGTGCAAACTACAGAAGTCCTCCTAGTTTTTTGTTTTTTAGAACTTTGTGTTGAGACGACTGAAGAAACCAAAGTTTCAGCAGCCGCAGACATCTGTGTAACACTAACATTTTCATTTTCCAAATTTAAATAAGTGTCAGGTGTATTTGTCATTTTTTATGTTTCTTTTCCTATGTTTTTCTAGAGAGAGAAGCTTTAGAGAGAGAAAGTAAATAAAAACGTAAAATAAATTACCAGGTAAAAGCAATGAGGTTTGTCACGTACAAGGTACACCGCAGGAAACTCTGATGTTCAAGACTCAAGTAGAGTTTCACGAAAATCCAAGTCGAAATCAAAATCCCGAGGCTCGAGAGAGAGATGCACGGTTTATGTGAGAGAGAGAAAGTTTTGAGAGGAGATATGTTTTTGAAAAACATAAATGTTATCGGGAGGGGGGTAGAATTTATAGGCTAAAGAAATTAATTTTTTATAAAAAAGAAATTTTTTTATTATTTTTTTGAATTTTTAAGGGGCAGAATCACGAGGACCGTTGGATTCTGCCCCCTAGCCGTTGGAGGCGAATCCAACGGCTGAAAATCTGTAATGTTTGAATTTTTTTTTTGGCCGTTGGGATTGGTTGGGTCTAAGCCCATCGGGGCTCGGCAGTCGGGACCGCGGGTCGGGTCCAATCAGACCCGACCCGCGGTCTTTTTACCGGGGGGGCCAGGGGACGGGTCACGCACTCACGCTCACGGCTCACGGCTCACGCCCACGCCCCATGCGTGCCTGCGTGAACCGGCACGGGACGAACCCGTGCCGGGCCAGGCACGGCACGAGCTGTTCCTAACCCGGGCACGGCACGAGCCCGAGCACGGTTTAAAAACGTGCCGGGCCGGTCCAGGCATGGCCGAACCGTGCCGTGCCTCGTGCCGGGCCGGGTCGGCCCGGCACGGTTGACACCTCTATTTGGTGTTAAACATATCATTAGAGTCAACATTTTTTCACACAGCCGATATAATTTCAGATAAAAAATCAAGACTCCAACTAGATATCATTAAGACACTAGCATGCATAAAAAATTGAGAGGATTCAAAATCTAACATCCAAGATAATGTTGGAACAAGAATGAAAAAATTATTGGCAAATAATGACTTGTGAGATTTTAAGAAGGTTGAACCCACCACTAGTGATACCATCAGATGCTTACGTAATGATGATCAGTTGCATACTTACACTGATTGACATTGGGATTTAGTTTGCATATCGTGTCGCATGATTATGATTGACGATTTTTATTTTTTATTGTTGTGACGTATTTTTTTATTTTTTTTGAATTAGATTGGATGATAATTGAATATTGCTGAATATATTTTTTTTTTGATATTTTTTATTATTAAATTTTGTTATTTATGTTAATAAATTTATTTTTTTTATTTATATGAAATAAATAAATAATATAATATCATACTCATAAGATGTAAGTCATAACTAATAAATAATTATAGATAACTTAAAATTTTAAATTTATAAAAAAAAATTTAAATCATTAAACCATAACTGGTGAGTCGGTCTTGATGATCGGTCAACCCAGGCTAGCATCTTCGAGGCATGGGGTCGAGCAAAAGCCAATATGGCTCGACATTGCCAAACATGACTCGACCCAAATCTACCTAGACTTAGGCCAAATGAGGCATGCCAGGTATGCCATAATTTAGTCATATCGTGTCAAGCAAGACACGGTGGGCCGACTGCATCACCACAAAATGATGCCCACCCTTTTGCTAGAACCAATGACACCCGATTTGACTTGATTGAGCCACCACAAAACTAAGTAAAATATAAATAAATAACAATGACTCAAGTTAGAAACTACTACATTAATAACTTATGAATATTTTATATTGACTACAATAATATTTTTAGAGCAGAAAAAAGAATTAAGTGACAAGAATATAATTATCATTAACATGAGTTTTAGTATCGATGTCGATAATCCAATAATCTACAGTAAGTGTACAAATAAAAGAATTAGTAATACAGTAATACTTGAAAAAAAAAATAACACATAACTACCATAAAGATAAATTATTTATACTTCTCTCTAGTATGTATAAGTATCATGATGGATAAACTCTATGAAATCCTCTAAATAGCTTCAATAATTAGCTTGTTTTTTTAATACTATATAAAATTTGTTACCTCACTATACAAAAATGTTTGAATATGTCCTAACTTATTTTTCTCATATCCAAGCTTAGTGCTCTTGACCTTAATACACTAATTTGAGGAAGAATATTATAGTTTATAGCTTTAAAGTTTTATAGTTTTCTTTTATTTTTTTTTATTTTTTTTATGAGCGCCTAGCATGTGGGGAATACATAATATGTGGTATGACCTTGTTTGTATAATAATTATTTTTGAGCATTTTATGCATTTGTTGTTTGTGGGTTTCAAATT
Source organism: Sapria himalayana (assembly GCA_029783825.1). NCBI lineage: Eukaryota > Viridiplantae > Streptophyta > Magnoliopsida > Malpighiales > Rafflesiaceae > Sapria > Sapria himalayana. Next base: position 608,917 of record JAREIK010002286.1, on the reverse strand, counting down.
TAACACATCCATATAAATGCTATGTTGCTTGCATTGACATTTATGTTCCCAAAGAGGACGACGGCATGGGTTTATGTGATATCGGGAACTAGGATTCTGCCCTTTTTTTATTTTGGGACATCCACAAAAAAAGACACTCTGTAGTTGAAGTGGATTGACCATTTTTATTTTGGAAACATTGATGTATGGGACTATCGTAAAAAGAAGACAGGCCCATGCTACTTGAAGGCCATTCTGAGAATTACAGATCAACTTTCTCAATCTCAATGATCCACCAGCTCAGCAATGACAGATTATCCTCCTAGGTCATTTACAAGATAGACTAGAAAGAAGAAAGGGAATCTCACGATCATATTTTCTTCAAGTACCAAGTCACCAAATCCATTTGCCATTCCATTAGTGATTGGGCTACCAATAGGAGAACCCTCACTCTCTATAGGTCAGTCTAAACACATTTTCAAAGGTAGGGATAATCCATTGAAATCAGTGCGAGCAACCACATTTGGAGGTACTATGTATACCCTTTGAACTGAAAGAACTCTATTTTGTTTGATAGAAGCATGATTCAGCAAGAAGCAATTAATGGAAAGATAAAAAATTATGTATTTCAATTTTGTATCTCGGCAAGGCAATGTATTGCTGATGAATTATAAATTGCCTATCGTTGCAACTAGTATTGTTTCCGGGGTATGCCCCATGTACTTGTAACCTATTTTAGTTTGGAAAAATATAACAAACTATATTGAACATAATATAGAACATAATTAATTATACCGATCACATATATCATATTTGATATGATAATAGTTAAATAATTAATTTTTTTAATAATTTACTTATAAACAGTAAAATTAACTAAAAATATAGTATTATAAGTAAAATTAATATTTAGATCAATAAAAATATCAACAAAAACATAACCAAAAAATTCAATTCATATAATAATATTCAGTACACATCACTTCTACAATGAGAATACTTATTCTTAATAAGTCACTTCTATACCAAAAAAAATATTTTAATTTCTCAATATATTTTACATAGAATTATGATTGAATATACTTATCGATTTGAATAATTTTTAGCTCATCATATTTTACAATCAAAATATCATCTAAATATACAATAAATAAGATTATTTTACCAACACAACTTTTTCAAAAAAATAAAAAAAATTATATTAATCAAGGTGACTACATGTGAAAATCTCACAAACTAAATTCTCGGTGACATTTCATATATTGATGACGAATAAAGATTAAAACTTAATTATCATATATACGATGATATTCAATATATTGATTACGAATAAAAATTAAAATTGAACAATATATATCTACATGAATTTTATATCTTTATTTTTCATGTAATTTGTTAAAATATTAAATAAATGATTTTATATATTTTATTTCGCTTAACTATTTTTTATCCTTATTACATGTGTTTAAGATAATACAAAATTAATATAATAACTAAAATTTTTGAAGAAACATATAAAAAATTATAAGACAATTATAATTTTATACAAAGTGAGCAGCTATTGGCACATGAGGCCTGTGCCTAGGTATTGGTGTAACAAGCTAGGGCCTAGGGGACATGAACATAAGTCATTAGCCCGAGGTCAAGAGTCATGGGCCACAAGCCTAGGCTAGTGAGCAATGAGCAATGGACACAACCTATGTTTCAGACTAGCACGACAAGACCCAACACAGCTAGTATTGACTAATAAGCCAATGTGCCATGCTTAGCCAAAGCCATGCCAAACCACACTATTTTTGAAGTGTGTCGGCAGTCCACCCAACATTATGGCCCAATTTGTCTCAAAAAAAGACATTGTCAGCCCAGTACAACCTATTTGTCACCTATTATAGTTCTCATAGTAGAAAAAAATAAAGAGATTTTTTAATCTATAACAAAAAAAATCTTCTTTTAAAATTATTTGATTCATCAAAACAATGTTAACAAGAGAAAATGTGTCACATTAGAAATAACTTATTTTGTAAAATGACTAGCTAACAATAGGCTTAAACAAAAATCATGCACATATAAAATGTGTGACAACAAAATCAAACCTAAACTAAAAGTTTTGTAACCAACCAACTAAAAAAATTCTAAAAATCAATGACAACACAAGTTTTAATGATGATGCAAGTAAAGAAAAAAGAATAATTACTAGTAATATAATTATTTGCTCTTGAATCAAATATTTGCCAATCGAGTGTACGAATGCTTATACAAAAAGTTATGGCACCTAAAGCTAATCATAAGTTGATCAATCTCAATGACATTAATCCATGGAAAGAAAGATCAACAAAACTATCATTAGTCATGAGGCCCAAATCAAAATAGAAGGAAACAAAGTAAAAATATTTTCACTACCTATAGCATGACAATTGGCTCTTGTGCCAATGATCTATGGGCTGGAGAAGGAATTATTGATGTGAGGTTTTGCAAGGACTTAAGAATAAACATCTCCAAAAATAAAAACTATTTGGTATTGATGGGTGATTCTTGCAAGAACTCACAATGTGTGTGCTCTATAAGGGTTCTCCCACCCCATCCTCTCTCTAACAAAGAAGTTTTGATTGTAGTAAATGCATATGTTTTGCATGTTTAGAGATGATTGCAGCAAACTATATCACTTGTTGGTTTATCTTCCAAAAAGTGAGCATAGACTAATCACTAACATGTTGGAAATGAAAGAATGTGAATTGACAACTATAAACATGCCTATCTGCAATTGCTTATATTCTAAATCATAAGTATCTATTTTTCTACAGATAAAAAATTGCGTTTGACATTAAAGTTTATCCTGCAAGATATATCCTTTATCTGTTTGCTACAAATCATAATCTAACAAACAATAATGTGGGTATGTCACATTCTCAAAGTTTTGGTGATCTATCTTAATGTTTGCCAAAAAAAAAACCCAGAAAGCATACCAACAATACATGCCCACAAAAGACCCATCTAGGCTCTAGATTTTGATGCCAAGAAAAGAAGCACCTTCAATTCTTTAAAGGATAATGAAAAGTGCTTCTTTTGAACAGGAAAAAAAAGGAAATCTGGATAGAGATGATCAAAAAGAAAAAAAAAACCACAAAATTGAGTTTTGGTTCAAAAGCCATATACGAAGAAAAATTGCTTCAAGAAAACTTTAGAACAACTAAAGTGTTTGAGACAGAAACAAACAGTTCACCACAGATAAAATGAACAGGTTTAGGGAATATTATTAACTGAAAACTGGCTAGTTATTTTATCCATGTCTACTGCAGTTCGCTACCACAAACACAAGAAAATTGCCAAGCAAGTGTTGTGAGACAATGCAGGAAAAGTAAATTGCACTCCAGATCATCACCTGTGTGCTGCTGGAGAGAACACGATTCTCACTGTTATCTTCTATTTCCCAAGTCTCATCCTGTACTGATGACAAAGGATCATGGACAATAAAAAGAAGCTTAGGTCACACACACACAAGCACACACACACTGAGAAATTAAATTACCTGAACAAGCTTTTCCAGACTGTCCAAAAGGGTCTTTTGTTCTAGTTCTACATATATATTTAAATGAGGCTCAAAACAAGTTGAAATAATTCCACGGAAGTTAAACTGCAAAATCAATGAAATACAACAGTTTCAGATATTCATTTTGTTAAATTCAATGCACAAAACCCCCAAAACTAAAAAAGAAATGAACCATAATATGTGTACCAAACAGACACTTACGTATTGGGACATTAGGATTGAGACAGCTCACTGATTGAATGTTTTCATCCATAATGAAATAAAAGTTGATAAACAATAAATTAATAAAATAAGAAAGGTAAAGATATAAATAAGGTTGTAAATTACAACATCTCATATCAAACTAGTACGAAAATATCCAAAATATTAAATTTGAATCAAAAAAAGGTAAGTTGATTGTCATTAAAGTTGTTATAAACATATTTCATGATGCCTCTGTTATCGAAATATATGGCCTAGTATAATAATCACATCACAAATCATCTTCTTGAAAAAAAAAATAGTCCACCATATATTTCATTTGTTCATTAAATACCAAATTTGAGGTGATGTATCTCATTTGTCTGACTGCCACTGTGAAGAATATTACGAAAAAAAAAATAAATATCTAATTTCCTCAAATAGGTATCAGATTCAAAGTATATCATAGGTAATTATATTTATAGTCTTGAATTTTACATCTATATTGAACCTCAAAATAATTATTTATCTCTTACTTTTTCATTATACAAAATTATCTCTAAAAAAATATCAAAAATTATCATAAATCTCATCTAGTACAAGTTGTACCCATTTTGAATATGATTATTTGGCTAATTGAAGAAATTATAATCGATGAAAGAGGTCTCAAGCCTTTGAGGTTTCTATGAATCTATGATTCTTTTGTAAATAGTAGATATAATTACATAAATAATATCAAATAAAAAAAATTAATATTTGATCAAAATGAGTATCTATTATAGCACAACACAAAAGTCCAACTCATATAAAAATATCAAACACATACTTTTTTTAGTGACAAAATGATATATTTCCTAGAGTAAACAACTTATATTCTAAAAAAAATAGATGAGTCTCCTAAGATTATTCATCTGAAACTATGGCTGATGATATTAGATACGTTTAAACCATCATTAATAAACTGGATCTTATAATAACTCCAAAGTTAAATGTGTGTAGTAATGATCACCACTGATATGAATGACCAGTATGAAAGTTTATCATATGTATATACCTTATAATTGATAAAGGAGGATTGGAAAAAAGGTGAAAAAAAACTATGATTGATAATGCTCATTAAGTTAGATGATTTCCAACTCGTTATCTCATGTAATCAAAATATCATCAATATATACAAATAGAATTATATAGTTAAAGCTCTTACAAGAAAAAAAAAACACAAGTATGTAAATTAAACAAGATAATTGCATATGAAAATCTTACAAACTATGCTTTCAGTAATAATTTCGAGACATATAATATCTTACACAATCTATATATTATTTCTAACTATGTTGCATGAAACCTATATGGTTGCTCTATATATGTCTCATCCTTAAATTCATCATGAAGAAATATAATTTATATGACCCACTAATATATCTTTCATTTGTATGATACTACTAGTAAAATAAGAAACTATATGAAAATCATTTTGGTTATTGAATAAAAAATATCATATTAATTTACATTAAATATTTGAGTGAACCCAATTGTTACGGGTCTTGGCTTAAGATGATTTATTTCCTATATGAATTTGCCTTCACATATAATACTCACATGCAGCCAATAATAAAAATTACTATAAGTCATAATACTAGTTCTCGTGTATTATTGGAGTATAATATATTTATCTAATTCATCATAGTATAATATCATCTTTGATGAGATAATACATCAAAATGAGACGTATGTTTCTACTATCATCAAGAAAATTAATAAATGAATATATATATATATATAAGCACGATAAAACTTATAATACTAGATACCGAATACAACTCAATTAATATTTATCATTAGATATGCTAAAAATTCTGAAATCAAATATTAAAAAATTTCTATTGATTATGAGATATATTAATTAATAAAATTTATTATAGCTTCATGTCTGATGTCACAAAAATGTTAGGAAAAATTCATTCTATTTGATTTATTTAAATATTTGGGAATCTTGTCGGACAATCATGTAATATGATTTGAGATGTTTTATTATATTTGTTGATAATTATATTAGATATATATGAATGTTAATTTAAAAAAAAAAATATATCAAATTTTATTTATATTTATAAAATTTTATGAAACAATAAAACCTCAATTTATTTTTAACATTAAAATTTTGAGAAGAAATAATGTTTTAGAATATACTTCCCATTAATTATTAAGTTTTTTTAATTAGCATAAGATATTATATCGAATATTCTACATTAACACATATACATAAAATAAGATAAAAGAAAGTAATAATGATATTTGATGGAGATGACTACGATAATTAAACTATAAAGAAATTTTTAGACATTTTTTGAAAGAAATAATATTAACAGCTAATTTCCTAATTAATCAACTATCATCTATTATTCTATCTGATCATATCTCATATCATATTTTATATTCAAGAGAAACTTTTTCATCTTATTCCCAAGATTTTTATATATACTTATTTTATTCAAAATCTCTCTATGAATAAAAATCAAATGACTGCACATATCATCAAGTATATTTTTATTGGGTACTCTAATCCTCAAAAAAATAAAGTTTTATTTTCCATTAGTCATGATGATCATTACAAATGCAGATATAATATTGGTCGAAGTTCACCAAGGATTCAATCAAAGAAAATGGACTTTCAAATACTTTAGTGGTGGGATCATTCTCATGTCCAATTGTTACTCTTCGTAGAAAAGTAATAGTTGTGTTTGCTCATTCTCTTACTCTTGCATATGAAACTACTAGTACAATTAATTTTGAGAAAAATAGTGAGATTTCTTTCTATAAGTAATGAGACTTCACCTAAAGATTTGTGTCAGGAAAAAAAACTTATTGTGAATGTCCCACCAAACACAAGATGTGAATCTTCCCAAAAATAATAGATGAGAGTTAGAAAAACATTATGATCTCAACCTAAAGGCTTATATTAGAAGGAAATGTCTAAACCTTTCCCCAAATATGTATCATATCACATCAGTTGATTTGATTCAAAGTAATAATTTGGACCTTTTAATTACTCCATGGAAGAAATCAAGATAGTGTTCAACCCAAAACTAACTGTTATGGGTACAAACTTATTCTCATTTTAAATACTATGTATTTTATTTTGTCCTCTATAAACAATTATAAGATTGCTACTTTTTGTGATTCTAAGTAATATAACGATAAGCTATGTTGGACAAGTAGAGTACAATCATATAAAATCATATTTATGATCTCGATCTAAAACTTTTCGATAAGTCAATAAATGGATACAGATGAGCATACATGATAAAGACTAAAACTAAAAGAAATATTAATTAGTTCAAGGTCAAGTTGATAATCAATAAATTTACATAAATTTATGATATTAATTATTGAGATTTTATTTTCTCTATGTTTAAAATGACTACCACTAGGTTGTTGTTTTTTGTTATTGCATCCTACAAGTGAATAGTAAATCAAATAGATTTGAAAAATTCATGTCTTCATAATGACCTCGAGGATAAAATATTAATGCAGTATCAACTAGATTTTACTATTCATAGGAGTGCAAGCATAGTGTGTAGCCTAGGAAAAATTCTTTATAACTGAAAATAATCTCATATATTACAATTTAATAAGCCTTCTTCTTTACTTACCACATTTACCCTTAGGATATACATGACACACTATTCATGTTTCAACTAATATGTATCAAAAAAAAATAATATGTATTATTAGTAGTATATATTAATGATATTTTAATTATAAGAAATAATCAATTAAGTATATTTCAATTAAAATTATTCAAATAAATTGAGTTTCAAATGAAAAAACTATTGTGCCCTAGATATTTCTTGTTTGATCTTGGTATGATAGAATACAAATTCCTAGATTGATTCTACTATATACAATAGAAAAGTTAAAAAACTAACTTATAATTTGATGGCTAGACAAAATATTACTTATGCTGCTAATAATATTAGTTGATTCCTAGATTCTTCTACCACTCTTATATGGACATGGATTTCAAGATTCTCATATATGTGAAAAAGAATTCATCAAACATATTTATAAGGATGTAAGTTTTCCTTTAGAAATCAGAGATCATCAAACAAAAGTGTGCTTAGATTTTAGTTGGGTCCTAGTGATCACAGGAAAGAGATCTATCAAAATATTTTATATTTTTCTTTAAAACAATTTTATTTCTTGAAAAAATAAAAAAGTTGACTATTATTTTCAGATTTAGTTAAAAGACTGAGTACAGAGTTATAACATAGATTATTTGTAAGCTCTAGTAGGTTAAGTACTTCTTAGAAAAGCATTACATACTAGTTTGTAGGTCAATGACATTTTACTATGATAATTATATAACTTAACATGTTTTTATTAATCTAATATTTCATGAGCAAATAAAATATATTAATATTAATTCTCACTTCATATAAAAGAAAATAAATAATAGTTCAATAGTCACTAACAATATTTCTACTAATGAGCTGATTGCATACATCTTCATGAAGACGTTCAAAGACCACATGTATCTTTCCTCTCTTTCAAGCTGAGTTTTTCTATTACGTACACACCATGTTGAAAGGGGATATTGTAGTTTAATACAACCAATAAGTTTTTTTTTTACTTTTCTTTTTCTCTCTTTTACATTATTCAGAAGAACTCATATGTGGATTACTCCAAACCATATATATATATGCAGTGGTATTTTCGATTTTGAAAGTTAATGAAATATATCTTTTTTTTTTCTTTTTTCTATTCTATTTCTCCTCTCTCTTTCTCTCTCAACCCATCTCTCCCTCTCACCAGAATTTCATCGGAACCCTAATGAAGTTTTGACCATTACAACATTATTTCCAATTCAATATTCAACAAGCTATTAAAATATATTTAGATAAGTTATTATTTTATCCAAAATAAATTATAAGAGAGTTCTATCATGACTGATTATTGCTTTCTAGAAATCATTTAGCATACATTTTAATGAAAGTATCACAAATTTCTCAAATTACATATTTTTCCATCAATATTTAATATCAAACTTACATCCACTAGCTTGAAAGGAGACATTATATTTTTTATTAATATTCTTGTTGTACAATACGTGCGCCTAATTTATGAATGAAAGCCAATATTAAAATTATCACTTCCTTGCATGTGAGTGCGTGTAGACATAGACACACTATCAAATCAATGAAAAAATAATATATATTTTTACTAAACATTAATTTAGTCGATTGAATTGAAAATATTTTTTTACTAAACATTATTTAAATCAAATCAGTTGAAAATAATTTTCTAATTAAACATTAATTAAATCGAATGAACTGAAAAATAATTTTGATTTATGAAAGATGAATTTAAAATAAAATTTATAACATTGACGCACTCTTATATATTATATACTTTTTTTAATTAATCAATGTTATATAAATTTAAAATGAATTATAACATTCACATCTCTCTTATGTTGTATGAATATAATGTACATAAATCAAAATGCATGCCCACCTAAAAGATGATTTCCCAAAAAAAAAAAAAATGAAATGATGTGATTGAACAAAATTATGTGCCAGAAAATATGAAATACAAAATAAAATTGTAACAAGCAACTATTAACACAACTCAATAACATTTTAATGTATGGAAACACAATATTGGAAATTATATTTTGGCTACCATTTCGTTCATCTTATGTACAGTTTTCCATGAAAAATCAGTAAGCTTAATGGGAGAGAAACAACTTCTAAGGCAAAAGTAAAAGAAAACATTTTACCCCAGCTCCAGGCACAGAAGGATATTTATTTTTGTCCACATCCTGGCAATGAAATAGAGAAGGGCCAATAACCCACTTGAAAAAAAGAATTATAGATTGAAAAACAAAATCTTTATTCATGATGGAAACCTCGCGTTTAATAGTCTTCTGGCCAAATTCCTCAATCTCATAACCAATCTCTCGATTCCAATTGCCTCCACCAAATTTCTCGGCAAGCTCATCTTCAAATTCTAGTGTTCTTTGCAAAGCCTAATTAATCACAGAAAAAGCAACACTGGCACTTGAGAAATAAGAACCCAAACCATCAAAATCACATGCAAGACTGTTAACAATAATTTTTTGAGAAAAGGACAACAACGATAATGATATTTTAATATGACGAGCCAATTTTGTTTGTGTATTCCAGCAGGTGCAGGTGCAGATGAAAAAAAAAAACAAAAAAAAAAGATGATTATCACCAAATTTTTTAACTTATAAGAACATTTTGTGTTTTGAATTGGCTATTAATTTCATTCTTATTGAAAATTAGATTTTATTTTTATATGTTTCATCTTGAGTTAATTTGGAATGAGTACTCACATAGGATTGTATCAACTTTCAAGTTATATAACATATTTTAGGGTAGTATTTATTTTATTTTATGTTTATGATGCAAAAACTCAACTCATTGATTGTATCAATCATTTCTATATATTATATATTTGATTATGAATCTCTTGCTTTGAAATATGAACATATATATATATATATATGAGTTGTCTTCTAATAGTATGTTATTTTATAGATGTGTTTTTTGTAAATAAGTATTTTGTTTAATAAATGTCTTTTTGAACTTGGTTTCAGAGCAAGATTTTGCATACCCTAAAAGAACAGATACTATGCGACATATTGTGAGTGGAGTGATAGAGTGTGATGTGCATCGTGCCACAAATAGTGCATGGCTCAAAGGTGCGGTGTTCATATTTTGATGTTATTGAGAAGACATTGTTGTTGGGCAACAGACGATTGTGTGTGGCATTATGCAGTGATTGTTGCGCAAAAACAATGGTGTAGCATGACAAATAGTGCATCTTTTGTTATGGCGTACATGGTGTTGTGCAGGGTGCATTGAGAATGGTGTTGTGTATGGTGCAGTGATTGTGTTGTTAGGGGTCTTAAGGTTTTTATATGGATGTTGTGCTTCTCATTTTGCTTTTGTCCTTGTATATCTGGAGGTTTCATTTTTGCTGAGCATCTCTATCACAAATATAGAACAAGCAGCTGAACTTGCATGTGATTTTTTAGTCAAAAAAAAAAAAAAAAAAAAAAAAACTTATTCATCCGACTTATACCTCTACAATGATGAAATGAACATGTCTTTGTTATTGATTGATTCTCGATTACTATTTACTAATTGCATTATGTCAATCTATTGACCCGATTATCATAATTTTTTATTGTGCAACACACTTTTTATGATCATGACATCATCTTAGAGTCACGACCACATTAAAAGTCACGGCATATTCCAATGTCATAGGATATTCGTTTCAACATGACAAGAAAACATACTACCAAACAAAATGCTTACCAACAAGAGTGTCCCCACATCAGGCTTCACTTTAAGGTTGTCAAGTATCTCTTCTATCTGTTTCCTGAAAAACAAGATTCGAGCAAAATTATTGCTGTCCAAGACATATATACGTCAGAGTTCGAGCAATTTTACCAACGAGACATATTTTGAGCAAGAACTTGTTTATTAAGAGTCCTCTCAAAGTTTACTAAGAAAATATAACCAGTTTTGATTCTAAGGGTACATACAATTATTAAACAGAGTGCTTTTGTAGTTTTGTCCTTAAACATTCTTTAATTGATGACAAGTTAAGATAAAAAAAAGTACATAAACCCATTAAATATATGGTTGTATCTAGCAATTGGATTGCAAAAAAATAATTCTGTTCGGCTAACAAAATTTGCAGAAACAAATTCCAACATGAATGCAAATTCTGGCCCACTTCGCAAAATTAAGCTCTCGAATTCCAATGGTGGAGCTCAAAATTGCAATTCTATTGACCACATTCCAATGGTAACAATAATATATATATATATATATATATATATATATATATATATATATATATATATATATATATATATATATATATTCTTATTTTATAAAATACACAAGCTCAAATTATAAATTCAAACAATCAATATATATATTCTGGCTAAAATGATAAAATATATATAAATTCAAACAAATAATATCCACACCCAATTAACTGTCCATATTACAATAATTGCAAGTACACACTTATGTTTAGTTTTGAGCAGGACAGGGTTGAGTCGAGACCCAAATTACCAGATACACAGAAACAAAATGATGATTTATCAATATTTTCAAACATGAAAATATTACATCTCATAAAACAGATTTTGTCTTATCATTTCAAAAACATGATTGTTGGGTAAACTGAATTTTATTCGGTTGTGGTATTGTTTGGTAATCATAATAGCAATAAATAATTATTATTTAAAACCTGCTTATTTTATTTTTTCAGTTACTACCATTTTATTTTATATTTATTGTTTTGCAAAAATAAAACACGATAAACCAAGAATATAAGATAATATCTCACTCTAAAAAAGAAAAAAGAAAATAAAGAAGAAAACTAGAATGCTCTTTTCATCACAAAAGGCATGGTGGACTTAGAAATATATTTTCACGACTAACTAATATATTCTCCAACTATAAGATTCACACTAAACGTCTGAGTATATTTCCTATGATAAATTTTGCTCTAAGGCAATCTACCTTCTTATCTTGACCTTTCTTCAAGATAAACACTCATCTGCAATCAACATCAGAACTTCCAAAATTTCGTGATACTAATTTCCAAGACTCATGAAATTGTAGGGCAAACATCTCTTCTATTAAAGTCTAGTGTCATTCTGAATGAGATAGTACCTCGAAAAAAATTGAGTACGTTAATGTCATCAAGAAAAATAAAAAAACAAAAAAAAATACAAGACAAGATTACAACAAAACTTATGAAATTAGATATTGAGTACAGCTCTTTTATTCCTTAATCCTTACGAAGAATGATCGATAAATAACAACATAAAAACTGGCTACATAAATATTTGGCTTCCCGATAGGCTCATTTATGATTAAAAAAGGCTGGGTTGTTCTCTATCTTCTAGTATATACTCTAAAATTTGGGTGATTAAGTCTCATAATTACTAACTTAATATTAGTTTGTATTAAGACAGACTCCTATATTAATCTGTCATCTAGGTCTGAATTAGATTCTGCTACTAATGAAACCTCACACTCTCCTGACTCAATGTGATCTAAATTGATTGATAGTTATGATAATTTCATAGGAATAACATCATACTGGGTACCAATATAATCAGACATATCCAATGAATAAATCAATTGAGTTAACAACTAGTGGACTAGTTAATAACTAGTGACTACTAAATCTAGATATAATATTTGAATTCATATTATTTATATGTTTATCAAAAAATGAGTCAAGATAAAACAAAATAATATCAGCATTTATTAAAATAATACAAGTCTTTGATAAAAAATATCTGCATCATTTTTTAATATAAGAGTATCCAAGAAAAATATATACCATGATTTTATATGTTAATTTGTCTCATTCTAAAAATCAATTGAGGAGGAAACAAATTCATCCAAGAATTCTCAGAGATAAACTAAATATATTTTTTTATGATGTGAGATTTGAAAGAGTATACACTAATAAATGGAAGAAAAAGACATACGATTGATGAGATATATTATAGTATTAGTATCTAAGTCATCAAAATTATTTTAGAACATTTATTCAAAATATGAGTATCTAAGTTATCTCAATCAGATATTTATTGAGAAGTGTCAAAAAAAAATCTAATATATAACTTTATGATCCATATAATATGTACTAATTTGAACTGATATATATTATAATGCATAAAATCTGACATAATTTTTTAATATTTTTTATCAAATTAAGTTTTAATCATTTTATAAAATATCTAAAAAATAAAAAAATAATTATGATCAATAACAAAAGAAATATATATATATATATATATATATCTTGAGCAGTCTCAACAAAAGTAATGAGATACCTAAACACTAATTGGTCGCATCTCTATTGAATCCTCATATGTATGAGTATATCAGATCGAATGAGACCCTACTCAAACTAAGTTGACATGTAAAATAGGAAAATATGATAAATTTTCTTAGTTGACATGTCTAACACTTTAAAGTCAAAATACCCTTAAATTTAGAATAAAATATTCTCAATTTAAATAAGTGGTGCCTAAACTGAGAATATACTAGTAATGAGTCCAAAATATTCATACATTTAAGGGAATATCTTATTGTTGAAGAAAGAATATACAATCTAATCTGTTCTATCTCGGATGGTGTCTTCTTCAAAATTTATCAATCTTACAAATAAACATCAATAAAAGAAAAGACAAAGTCAAAATTGAGTTGTCTAAAAAGACAACTCAGATAGAATAAACAACAGGATAATAAGAAATAAGTTTGCATAAAAAAATAACATGATTCAAGCTGAATATTATCATATTCAATAATTTTTAAGTATTTTCATTGGCATCAATAATATTCTCATAATAAGATAAGAACATTGAGAATAAAATAGCATTATCAATAATATAAATATTTGCTCAAGTATCTATACTTCAGGAATTTAAAATAACCATATGGATGAAATAATTAATGATAAATAAAAGAAAAGAATGATGTATTACTATCTCAGAGAGAAATTTTAAATACTTCATTCTAGTAAGTGTCATGATGTTTAGACTCTATAAGGACACCTTCATGACTTTGGCAATCAACCTATCTCTCTCATTACTACATAATGCTCTCAGTTTCCTCTCTAAAAATAATATCCAATAATTATTTCTATTATGTTTCATCGCCTTCAATGAATACACTAGATTGAGACTCTCCAACATCTATCTTTGATATGATAATTTGCATTACAAAATTTTAGTTCCACTAAAAATTGATGCACTCAATTCACTCTCATATTTTTTTATTTTATTTTTTAATTTAACACTAAATCTAGAACTAGGATTTTAGCCATTCATCACCACACCAACTATTGTCCTACCTTCCGAGCATACAATCACATGTACAATCATGCTCAAATGCAAGCACCACCACTTGCCAAACTACATTCACCATTGCATGCTCAAATTCATGCACCATTGTGTGCCCAACTACTTGCACCAATGCGCGGCCAACTGTGACCACCACGACAATCTCAACCTTGTGCACCACCACTGACCACGTGTTGTGGTGTGCACTACCATGAGCACCTCCTATGCTACTATGAACTTGTGCACATTATACTCACATAGAGTAAGTATGTTGTAATTTTGTTATACTATTTTAGTTTTATTAATTAGACAGTATCCTAAAAACTCGTTAGAAAAAATATTTATCAATAGAGATTGGTAAGTTCACAGATCATAGAAGTAGTAAAAAGAGTTTTCGTCCAAATATCAATCACACAAAAATTATATTATCAGTTTGGTTATTCAACAATAAGACAATTTAATTTTAGTAAATTATATATTTAAATTGTAAAATCAAACTTAGATCATTTGGTTTGTTCAAATATTTTATGTGATGTATATTAAAATTAACTCAAATTATATTATGTTTGAATATAAAACAAAAATTATATTATTATGTAATATCTTTTTTTTCCTATCAGCAAATAAGGTGATTATTATCATTGAGTCCGTCTCAATTGCGGCATCCTCATGCTTGTTTCATCGGTATATCACTACCGAGACTAGAAATCATCTCTACTTGAGAATTATTTATTATCTCATATATTTAGGTAACTCGTCAACTCTCATTAATGGTTATTTCATATATACAATCATATTATAAAACTTAAGAGGTGTCAAATGAACCAAGTTGGCCGGGCATGGCCCTCGGCATGACCAGATCCAGCAGTACGTATTAAAGTCTAACATGATCCAGAACAATGCCTCAAGCTAGGTCAGGCCACCCCATAGCAATGTTTGTGTCAAGCTAGAGGTGTCAAACGAGCCTTGCCATGCAGTCACAGCCTATATTATGGTGACCTAGTCAGGAAACCGTGCCAAGCACAATGCTATAAGTCATTCGTGTCGTGCCGGCACAAAAAGGCTTGATTAATCCTAGCCTCAGCTAGCTCAGTTCTAAAAAGATTCAAGTTGTGTCGTGCTGGGCTGTGTTGGGTCATGCTGGGTCGTGCCTGGATGCTGCCTCACATTCTGCTACAGGCCTAGTCAATTAATCACCGATTTATGATTTAAATATTTAAATAATTTGATAAATTAAAATCTTAAGTTATTTCTTATGAGTTTGAGTTACAGACATAATATTATTTCAAAAATCACATAAATCACAAATTAAAATAAAACAAAATCATTAACACAAATTTTAATAAAAAAAATAACAAAAAAAAATAATCATTCGATTCAACCAAAAATATAATAACACAAGTACTCAAGTACTATGTTGTACGGACACGGATATGGACACGGGAATACGACACGGCAAGATACGGGGACACGGAAAATTCTAAAAAATTAGGATTCGGATACGGCTAGGATACGTCATGATAAAAAAAATAAAATTAAAAAAAAATTATTAATTATAAATATTAGGTATTTTAAAATAATTAAAAATGCTGTATTTTAAAATAATTTAAAATTATGTATTTTAAAATAATGTAAAAAAAATTTAAACCCTCTAGCACCCTCCCCCTCCCGAGCCTTCCCCCCCTCCAAAACCCCCCTCCCGAAACCCCCTCCCCCTCCCGAAAACCCCTCCCCCCCCCCCCCTCCCGAAATCCCCTCCCCACCCCCCCCCCCTCCCGAAACCCCCACCCCCCCCTCCCCCCCCTCCCGAACCCAACCCCCCACCCGATTTTCGAATTTCGAATTTCGATTTTTGAATTTTGATTTTCGAACTCTCCCTCTCCCGATGCAGATTCCAAAACCCACCCCTGGCCTATCGGACACGTGTCCGACCCATGTCGTCGTATCCATGTGTCGGACACGTGGACACGGCAGCACTTAGGCGTATCCATGCAACACAGCTCAAGTACATATCATAACAATCGTCAAACATAATCAAGCTCAATCCCAAAAGTAATCGATATAAGTATGCAACTAATAATCATTTCATAAGTATATAATGATATCACTAGTAGTAAACTTAATATCCTCAAAATCTCAAGAATCATTATCTGGCAGCAACTTCACCACTCTTATTCCAGCCCGATTCTGAATACAAACCCTCAAATCCTCTCAATCATTCATGCATGTTAATACTTCAGTAATTAATGATTGCAGTATCAATTTCCTATCTAAAATAACATTATCTATAAAAAAATAGACTCCAATTATATACTCGATATTGGAAGAGTCGATAAATCTTGTGTCGTCTTATATAGCATGCTATTAGTAAACTCATATGATTTATATCATTATAAAATATTTAAATTTTTATTATCATTAAGTAATAAAATTTGAGTAGTAATCAGTATTTAAATACCAAAATAGCTTGCTCATATTCAATGATTCACATCATCGTTCCCCCTCGCTAACTAAATAGAGACGTCATAGCCTCTAAATACTGTGTCCATGTATGTACTTGAAGTCAGGATACAATTATTATCATACCTAGTATCGTAGTATATAAATTACTCGGTCAACTTTTCATAAATAAACCTTCCCTGTTGGTATTCCTGATTCATGCATATGGATACGTATATCAAAAAATTATATACCCTTCTACCTTAACCTTTGATTCCAAACATACATCCAAATAATAAAGAAATAAAATAATGAGCCAGTACTTTAAGTACTTGATTTTCATCTCAACTGTCATATCACTAGATATAATAACATCTATAAACATCCTAAACATGTCACTAAATTTGCATATACACCATTATGGCTCATCTATAATGATCCTAGCAAATATGTCAATGATTACCTTATTATTAGATGTGTTATCAAATATTATACTAAATATTTTATTTTATCATTATGTAATCATATATGATATGATCATCATAAAAATAAAAAATTTCTAAAAATCCTAAAATTTTTTATTAAGTTTTTATTTACAATCTACATAGTGAGCATCGAGGCATGCAAATGATGCATCAAAATGAATAGTCCAGATGTCAAACGTCACAGACACTACACAACTATATTATATAAATTCATTAGTTATTATTTATTTTTCTAACTTAAAATATTTTAGTCTGTCATTCCTACATGTAAATCTAAAAATTCTATGATATACAAGTTGAAAGTAGACCTGTATGATACTGACTAAGCTATGATCCTCCGAAAATCTAATTGAAAAATTTATCGTAGTGATCAGTTTGATCATATCTTTGCTCTCTAACTCATTGTAGTATATGAAGGAGGTCAACAAAAAAATTATACTAGATCTAGCCTCAAAGACCTCGTCGCTCAATTTGATTTGTCTAAGATCTAATGTATCATATTTTTTGGTATAATGATCGATATGCCTCTTTAGGTGCCTTATCTCACACGAATTCTTGCATGTATATATTTTTTTATAATATTTGTATTGTGTCAATTCTTTATCGACATTCCTAGTATTTTTATTTTGTATTATATTAAAGTGAGTCTAAACTACATATATTCTTCTAATTTTTTTTAGACATTTGAGGTTGTATCGAGGCATAAGAGAAAACATGATTTTGGCCTCGGACATTTTTATAGGATTATCATTATTAATATTATCTACGTATATATCAAATATTAACTTCGTTATCATTAAATTTACTATTAATCACTTTAATTTTTTTTGGTTTATGAATTATATTCTAACTTTAACAATTAAATGATATTAAAAAAACCAAATATAAAATTATATCTTGTTTATTAAGAGGAGAGAGGGAGAGAGAGAGAGCGCGAGAGAGAAAAAAAAACTACAGCCCACACCCAGTAAGTTAGATAATGAAATTAAAACATAAAACTATAGCAACCAAATCTCCAATCTACATTCACATTTTTTAAGCTTTAAAAAATATTTTAAATCTAAAATTAAAAATTTTAGCTTGAGAGAGAGAGAACCAAAATCAAGAGGAGAGAGAGAAAAAGAAAAGGAAGTGAGAAAAAAGCTGATAGATCTAAATGAAAAGCTAAAATCTCTTATTTTATTTATATAGAATTTTTTTAATTAAAAAGTGTATTTTTTTTATTTTTTTAATGTTTTTTTTATTTTAAAGGGAAGAAACCTGATGGCCATTGAATTTTCTGCCTTGACCATTGAAATTTTATTAAACAACCTAGATCTAATATTTTTTATATTTTTTTTATGTGGGTTAGCCATTAGAAGCTAAAGCTTTTGGACGGTCCAGAAGCTTCTGCTTCGGAGGCTCAAGGGTCATTGGCACGGGCAAGCTGTGATTGGACTGCGCCCAATATACGGTTTGAGGTCCTGGGTCACGATACCCATGTTGCTGGACCATGTCTACGGGCCAGGCACTCGAGTCGTACCTAGCCTAGCACAATGCCCGACACCTCCAAGCTTAGCACGGCACGAGCCAAGCCTAAAGGGCCGGCATGACCCGGCTCTTCGGGCAGTCCTCAGTCGGGCAATACCTCATGTCATGCCCAGGCCACTCAACTCGCATGCCACCTCTATGCTAGGC
This sequence comes from Sapria himalayana, assembly GCA_029783825.1. Taxonomy (NCBI): domain Eukaryota; kingdom Viridiplantae; phylum Streptophyta; class Magnoliopsida; order Malpighiales; family Rafflesiaceae; genus Sapria; species Sapria himalayana. Next base: position 589,692 of record JAREIK010002286.1, on the reverse strand, counting down.
AGGCATGAGTCGTGCCTCATGTTTGGCTAGGCATGACCCGTGTACCTAACCCCAGCGACATGGTAAACCAACCCAGGTGATTCCTTGACAAGGTCCCCGTCGGATGATCACCAAAGCAGTCAAATTTTTTTTTAAAAAAATGACTGACCCATCATGAGGCAATCAAATTTTGTTAAAACAATTGATCACGTGACTGATTATGATTAGTCAACCCGTAAGATAGCCACCCTTCATGCAATGGGTTACAGGTAATGGACTTCTCAATTTCTTTTTCTTGAGCCATTCACTGTTCAAGTGCACGTGCAGCCACCAACCATGCATTTTTGGAGTTCGGCATGGTCTAGCACAGTAATGCCGTCGTGTCGTGCTGAGTTGGTGGACCATGTATCAAGCCTTGCCTAGCACGGCACGGTGGCATGACCTTGACTTGAAAAAATGAATGGCGCCAGCATAACATGGCCTATTTGACACTTATACTCAGCTTCATATATCATAAAGACCAAAAATTAATATAATTTATAAGTAAAATCATTTATAATTTCAACTTCATAAGTATCATATTTATATAATAGATGTATATTTTCTAAATTTTATTGGTATAAATCATAAGAGTGAAAATAACTCATAAAAATTATTACTACATTATAAGTTATAACTTACTTATGTATATCTCAAAGAATATCTATCACAGTCTTCCTCAATAATAATACGACTCTCATACTAAAGATAAAATCTTTATGAGAATATTCTAAATAACATTTATCATAATCAAAAATCAATTCTTTTAATACGTATATAATAATTTGGCATGTAAAATTATTAATTTTTAACTTTATAAATATCATACTTGTAATGATTAATGTACTTAAATTTAAAGTTAACGTAAAAATTTATCTCACGCGTCACAGTCAAAAAAATTATTACTTCCTGCTTATCGTATGTGTAAGTGAGCCTCATAGTTTATATATTATCATTCATCACGACAATCTCGCACAAACATATTAATAATCAAAACCCTAGTTCTAGTTTTATTTAGTCATTCATCAAATAATATTCATAACACAATATAAATTAAAATACATCTATTAATACGTATAAAATTATTATCATATCACATAAACTAAGTTAAACAAACTAAAGACGATATGTTATTTTGATAAAAAATTTTAAATCTACCTAGAGAATAATTTGAGTCAAATCCTTCAACTCTAGGAATTAACATTATGTCTTATATCCTTTGCTTGCTTATAAAACTTCTAAGAAGTGTAAAATTCAATATTAGAATTTGATAAATACATCACGGTTTTACTTCTTGCATGAAGAAAAAAGAAGAAATGAAGAGTTGCCTAGAATTTCTTTCTTTTTCTCTTTTATACTCGGACAAGTCTATATTACTTTAAGTTTGAAGTCACGACTTTTAGAAAAAAACTATCATTTTAGTATTCATCTTTTAAATTTGAGATCAATACTCTAGAAAATAATCATGATACTAGAATATAACTCAATCTTTCTGTAATACAAAGTCACATCATTAAAAAATTATCATTACTTAAGCCTAATATTTATGTAACAAAGAGTAACGGTATTGCAAAGTATCCACTTTTTCGTATGTTTGTCTCTCTTGTTCTTACAATTTTGGGGCAATAAGAATGACCAAGACATTGTTAATTGCCTCTCATATTATAAAATGAAAATGGTACTTGGTAATAATTATGGCAAACATTAATTTCTCTATATCATTATATAGTCGCAACACTAAAAATAATCATGAAACTAATATTTTTTGCGTATCATATGATCATAGTGTTAATAAATAACCATAACATAAAAATTGATCTTTTATGTGTCTCAAGTATCTACGACACTATGAATAATCACAGTAGTAACTTTTACTTATCTCATATATCATATCATTACTACACTTGCAATTAGCTCGAGCATAAAAATTATAATTTCATCTTCTTTTAACAACAATGTTGCGACCTTCGCGAATGACAGCAATCAAGTAAAACTCTCAGTAATATTTCATCTCAAAGATAATGATACTAAATAATTGTTATGAATTTGGCATGAGTAATTTTATTTCCATAATTTTTTATAATTCAAGAGTCACGATATTGTAAAAAGATTGTGGCTTTGAATTAAAACTATCGAGTCATATTAAAGATAAAATCATAACTTTGGGACATAATTGCACCTTTTAGCACTAGTTAATATTTCATTGTTACGACATAAAATTAATATCATATTCATTTAAATTGTATAAGATAAGTATAGATGCAACTCTATGATAATAACACAATAAAAAGATTATCTAAATGAGTTGATAGGATCGTGACATATAAATACAATCATAACCAATTGAGTAGAGTTTCAAATAAGAATGAATATCACAACTATGCAAGACTTCACACTCTACCCATCAACTAAATACCTAGAAAAACCTATCAATTTCTTGACTATTTATCAAAAATCATCAAAACCTTAAAGTAATAAAATTAATCTATAATTATCATTTTTAATGTCTACGCATCATCTCAAATCATAATAATACATAAAAATATTTAATATTTTGAATTTCAAATAATCTCCCACTAAAATAATTATTAATGTCCGAACAAGAACTGTTCTCTTATAAAAAAATTTAACTATAAAAAAAATATTTTTTCAACAATTAGGTCTGAGGATCATACGGTCTCAAGATAATAGAGCAACTTCAAGTGGATATGTTGAGGTGGAAGTTAGCACGAAAACCTAATAGGAAAGAATCAGGCTGGGCTCGGGTCAGGCCAGAGATGCTTGGAAGGCTCGAATCAGGCCAGAGACGAGAAAATATTACTTGGAAGGCTCGAGTCAGACTAGAATTTAGTGGGGAGGGGCCGAGAAGTGGGCTTGCAAAAAAAAATGAAGTTAAAATCAAAACGATTAAAAATACAATGACCAAAGAAGGCTAGTTTTGGCAGAGTTTTTAAACTTTTAATAAAGGATAGTTAAATTAATGTTGCAAAGTTTTATTTTTAGGATAGGACCATGATAGGTGTAAAAGAGTTATAAGTAGCTTTGGTTTGTAAAAATAATATTCATCCACCAAAAAATAAGATGATAATAATAATAAAACAAACTTTAAAAAAAAAACCTCAAGTGGATATATTGATAATCATGATGAAAATTGAGTTCTACGACTATACTCATAAGTCATTAAATGTGTACAATTATTTATATGACGAAATTAAATATTTATTATATCACATATGCATTAAAAAAATTAAATTATTTCTCAAACAATATTATATTTAATGTCCGTAGCTAAATCATCAAATTATATTTTCCTCTAATGGAGAATTCTATTATTCATGTTATCTTCTCAATATAATATTTTAGCTCCTTTTTTATTTCTTCATTCAGTTTTGCTTCAGATACACTTATTTCTTGGATCTTTTCTTCGCTGGATGTCGCAGCTTTGTCTTTCAACTTTTATTTTTCATTGGCAGTTTATAACTCAAAAATCATGATGTTATGTACAACCACAGATTTGTCTTTAAGCTTATGATGGACTAATTCATTTGGTATCACCAAAGTAGCAATAATATGCACAACCATGACTTTGTCTTCAAATATTCTTTGATCATTTTCATTATGTAACCCCAAAGTCATAATGTCATACACCTTCACAGTCTTGTCTTCGATTGAATCATCCATGATTTCTATCTAAACATTATCTTTCTTAATTATTCCCCCAATTTTCTTGGAATTGTCAAAATAAGATTCCTCAAAAATTACAACTTCAAAGAATATTACGATTTCATGGCAATTATCTTTTTCTTTTTCCTCATTTTCACAATTCTAAAATAGTTCTTTCTCATCATATTTCTCATCTTAATTATTTTCACATTTTCAAAGTTTTTCTTCTTCTTCATCTCCTTCATCTTTATCTTGCCAGTAATTTTTTATAAAGTTCTTCCATCAAAAATCCACTTTTGTTACATTATGATATGAAACAAGTATTTATTTTCCAACATCTCATTTTATCATCCATCTAGACCATGCAAGTCATTGAAAAAGTTAAACTGTACTTATTTCTCACTGAAACAAATAATAAACTTTTATTTCTTAAATTTAATAAGAATTTGTCTAATGGCTAAAAATAATTATCGCAATATTAATAATACATATTTTTCCTGCATATCCAATACAATAAAATCTATTATAAAAATAAATATACTCACTTTAACCAATACATCTTCGATAATATCATCTAGCTGCATGATAGTCCAGTCAGCCATCTAGAATGAGAAAGATATTAGATTGATTTTAGCGAAATTTAATTTCCACACAATTGACAAGAACATAAAATTAACAATAAATTCTAAGTTGCACAATACATTTTAAAAAATATAGTCTCCGATAGTGCAAGGTATAGTAAAACTATCATGGTTAATGATCTTTTAATTTTCTCATAAATTTTCTTTGAATAATTATATTAAACTTCTCGATCATATTTTAAGTTTCATACATCTCTAACTTCCTCGTACTACTCATTATCATTTCATAAACTTCACATAGTTTGACATCTAAGTAAGATCTTCAACAAACAATGCATTCACTTCCAAGTTTCAGAATATATTGATAAACTTCTCAAAGTGTGTCTAATTTTTACTTTTTAAATCAATGATAATATAGAAGATTCATCAACAATTTATCCTTAAATTTATTCACTTCTTTGTTTCTTCATTTCCGTCCATATCTTCTGGTGGGATTTGAGTTTTCACTTTCTTTGTAGTCACGGCTTTGATAGGTGTCGCAGTATCATATCTTTCATCCTTAGAGCTCTCTTCAAAAGAGACCATAGATAGTAGAAAATCTTCATTCGGAGTCATGACTTTAGGAAAAGTCGTAATGCAATCAGCTTCAAAATTTCAGAATGGTCTTGTTCATTGTAATCTTTGTAAATTTTTCCAACTACTAAGAAATATAGGAGCAATTCTTTGGATTTTCTTAAGTATGATTTGAATGTTCGTTTACTTATTTTCTCTTTATCAATAATATCAATTGTCCGATTTAATTATTTATATTCATTATCACAGAACTCATTTGATTTATTCTCACTTCAAAAATCTTCATCCAATTGTCTTTGGTATTATTTTTATTTTTTAATTCTACAAAGATGACATTTATACCTTCTTCTAAGGTTGTCTTCGCTACTCTACGTGAAGATTGACAATTCAAGATTAAGCTTCCTTAATTATTATAACTCACTGTACTATTAGTAATATTTCTTGAAGATTACCCAATATTTTATAGTCTACTCTCATATCCTTCATAAAAAAAATTCTCATGATTTTTCATGTTCAGATTATAATGCATTGTGACATTATTTTGTCAAAATACGTAATATTTGCTTTGTATTTGATTGGCTTCTCCATTTAATAAATGAGATCCAAGTCCACTAATTCATGTGGATTATAATGACAATCTCCCCTGATACTATTTTCTTGTTCTATTGGGTGTGTCAAGTTTCCATAAGAGAGTTTTCATCTTCATTTCAATTGTGATAAACTAATTCAACTCTAATACTTCAGCTTAATTTTTTTAAATAAATAATACATTGAAGTTTCATAATAATTTTTAGCTAGCTCTCAAAAAAAATAATGTCTCATCTGGCAATTTCTTCATACTCAACCCTCCAACAGACACATCAACGATGCACCTAGTCATATAGTTCATGCATTGTAGAAATGTTGAGCCTAGAACCACAATTTGAATCCATGTTGAAGGTATCTCTTCAACAGCCCATTAAAACAGTTTCAAGCATCGTATAGAGTCTAATGCTCATCTTGCTAGAACAAATTTATCTCATTCTATAATTAAGAATTAATTTGAGGCGAGAAGAATATTGTGAGAAAAATCATCATTCACAATCTCATATATTTTAGAAAACTCTCAATTGTCTTTAATAATTGTTTTTTTTAGTTTTCATAAAGATCAAAATTGACATAATTTATATGCATTTATACTTTCAACTTCGTAAAAGTTGTACTCACATAATTAATAAATATTTCACTCAAATTTTATTAGTATGAATCATACAAGTGAGAAAAAAGTCATAGGGATTATCACCACCTATGAGCCACAGCATAAACATACATATCCCTAGTGTTTACCTCCAACTATCCTCCTCAGTGACGTTACTCTCATACTAAAGGTGAATCTCATATGAGAATATTCTATATGACATCAATCATAATTAAAAATCAATTCTTCTAAAATATATATAATAAATCAACATGTAAAAATATTCATATTTTTGATTTCGTAAATATCATACTAGCAATAATTAATATATCTACATTTCAAATTTTAACATATATATTTATCTCGCATATTATAGTTAGATGGGATGTCACTTCTTATCATATGCAAGAATGAGTCTCATGATTTACCTATCAGCGTTCACAATGATAATCTCGCACAAACCTACCAATACTTAAAATCCTAGTTCAAATTTTATTTAATTATTTATCCATCAATAGTTATAACCTATGTTGGATGGATATGCCTAGGAACTGCTGTGTCCACGTGTCGGACACGTGGACACGGTGACACGGGTCGGATACGTGTCTGATACGCCACGTGGTGTATCGGATACGCGTCGGAGACGTATCCGACGCGTTGTTCGAAAACAGTCGTCGTTAACAACAGACGCGTCGTTTACCTACAGAAGCGTCGTTTACCAACCGACGCGTTTTTATGATTCTAACGCATCGGAAATACACTATATATTAACGATTACTCTTACATCTCCAACAAATTGAGGAGCACACCACCGACAGTGAATTGCCAACAAGTCGATTGCGGGAAATAGTTGTCAATTGTCAATGCGTCAAACGGGGAGGGGAGGAGCACACCGCTGAGGCGCTGACAGTACCTAAGGTAACCTAATTCTATAAAGGAAATGAGGAGGTTTTGGAATCTGTATCGGGAGGGGGGAGAGTTCGAAAATCAAAACTGTAAAGGAAGGGTGGGGAGGTTCGAGAGGAGGGGGGAGGGGGTTTCGGGAGGGGGGGAAAAGGTTCTGGAGGGGGGAGGGTGTTAGAAGATTAAAATTTTTTTTACATTATTTTAAAATACAGAATTTTAAATTATTTTAAAATACAATATTTTAAATTATTTTAAAATACAGTATTTTAAATTATTTTAAAATACAGAATTTTAAATTATTTTTAAAATACTGTATTTTAAATATATGATAGAGGGTGTTAGAAGCTGTAACGGGAGGGGGCAAGGATTAGAGGGTTTAAATATATTTTTTTTTATATTTTAATTATTATTATTTGTTTAATATATATACAAAATATAATAAATAAATAATTTATTTTAATTTTAAATACATAATTTTAAGAATAATAATAAATATTCAATATTAAAATATGGAATATATAAATATGAATACTTTTGTTAGTATGTATTATGTAATATTTAGTAATATATAATATGTAAGTATAATAGTTTTTGTTATATAATTTATTTTAAATAAATTAATGTAATATGTAAATAATGAAAATATAATGAAAAATGTAATATAGTATTGATGGAGAAAAAAAATAAGATTAAATTAATTTTGAATTAATATAAATTATTTAAAATGCATAATTTTTTTTCATGCAGAATTATACAATAAAATGAGTTGTAATTCTGATCCTTCAAGTAATCAAGAAAATATTCAAGATGTTGATGATAATGTTCAATTATGAAAATATGTCACGAAAGATGCAAAATTAGATAAAGGAAAATGGGGAGAAAATATTACTTTTCAATGCAATTTTTGTAGACAAATATATAGAGGATCATATTATAGAGTCAAGGCTCACTTGTTGAAAATTAAAGGGGCTGAGATTGCATCATGTACTAAATTAACGAATCAAAATTTGATTGAGATACGAAGGATGGTGGAGGAATCTGAACAGAGAATGAAACAATCTAATCCTAAGTCAGTTTCTTTACCCATATTAAGCATTGCAGATTCTTTTTTTGAGAATTCATCTTCTAGTGCTAATCCAATTGATCTAAAAAGGAGAAAGGGAAATATGAGATCAATTGAAAATGCATACAAAATTGGTGCACGTAAATTAGTTGACAGTGAGATAGCTAAGCTGTTTTATTCTGGAGGGTTGCCTTTTCACTTAGCTAGAAATCCTTATTGTGCACATGCCTTTAAAAGTGCAAGTCAACTACCAGGTTATGTCTCACCAAGCTATAATGCATTAAGAACAATATTATTGCAGAAGGAGAAGAATAATATTGATAATCTATTAGAACCAATCAAGAAGAATTGGAATGAGAAAGGAGTGAGTATTTGTAGTGATGGATGGTCAGATGCTCAAAGAAGGCCACTTATTAATATCACGGCAGTCTCTGAAAGTGGACCAATGTTTTTGAAAGCAATAAACTGTGAAGGAGAGACTAAGGACAAACATTTTATAACTGATTTATTGATTAATACTATACAAGAGATTAGTCCATAAAAGATAGTTCAAGTTATAACTGATAATGTTGCGGCTTGCAAAGCAGTAGGATACATTGTGGAAGTAAAATTTCAGAATATCTTTTGGACCCCGTGTGTGGTTCATACTCTTAATCTTGCTTTGAAGAATATTTGTACACCAACAAAATCAAGATATGAGGATATAATGGAACAGTGTGGTTGAATCGCTCAAGTATCAAGTGATATTTTTTTTATCAAGAATTTTATTATGAATCATGCAATGAGATTATCAATATTTAATAATCATTGCAAGCTAAAGTTACTTTCAGTGGCCGATACACGTTTTGCTTCAACTATTGTTATGCTTAAATGATTTAAAATAATAAAAAGAGGCTTGGAGCAATTAGTGATAAGTGAAGAATGAGAAATGTATAAAGATGATGATTTAGTGAAAGCTAAAGAAGTAAAGGATAAAATCCTAAATGAAGACTTTTGGATGAATGTAAATTATATCCTCAGCTTTACAACTCCTATTTATGAGATGCTTCGATTAGCTGAAACTGATAAACCTTGCCTTCACAATATTTATGAGTGGTGGAATTCTATGATCGAAAAAGTGAAGGAAGCTATTTTTAAGAAAGAACATAAAAGCCCCACAGATAATTCAAGGTATACTTTTAATTTAATTTTTAATTTTTATTATTTTGATTGAAAGTTTAAGTTTTAATTATAATTGAACTTATATGATTTATTATATATTTTAACCTATAGGTTTTTTTATATTGTGAATGAAATCTTGGTGGAAAGATGGAATAAAAGCCACACACCTTTACATTCTCTTGCTCATTCCTTAAATCCAAGGTAATCTTAAGAGTTTAAATTGTAGATTATGATAATTTTAATATAAATGATATTCTATGATGTTTAATATTTTATAATTAATGTTATAACATAACTTGCAGGTATTCTAGTCAACAATGGCTTGCTAAGTCTGGTGATCGTGTTCCACCGCATCGAGATTTAGAAATAGTAAGAGATAAAAAATTGTTTTGAACGATATTTTTCTAATGATGATGAAAGGAGAAGAGCAAATGATGAGTATGCTATATTTTCGGCATTTTTGAAAGATTTTTCTAGTAGTGATTCCATAAAAGACAGATAATATATGAGTCCTATTAAATGGTGGGTTGTTCATGGAACTACTGGACAGATGTTTCAATCTATTGCATTAAAATTGTTAGGACAACCTTGTTCATCCTCATGTTGTGAAAGAAATTTGAGCACTTATAATTTTATTCACTCCATGAAGAGAAAAAAGTTGACACCACAAAGAGCTGAAGACTTAGTTTATATCCATAACAATCTTCGACTTCTGTCAAGGAAATCTTCAAACTATAATAAAGGCGAATCTAAAATGTGGGACATTGGAGGTGATGGTTTTATATCAATGAATATTGAAAATGCTAGAATTCTCGAGATTACAGATCTTTTTTTTGATGAACCTGAACTGGAAGCTATTTTTTTTGATTCATAAGAAAATACAAATATTTTATTTTAATATTTCTTATGTTTGTGTTTGAATGTTTATAAAAATAATGTATGAGCATTTTTTTTATTTATCTAAATTTCTGTTAATAGATAATATTTATATTTAATTTTTTTTTCATGCTGTATCCTAATTTTATCAGTATCCTAGTTTTTTGAAATTTGCCGTGTCCCCGTATTTTGCCGTGTCGTATCCCCGTGTCCGTGCAACATAGGTTATAACAACATAGATTAAAAAATATATATTAATGTAAAGTCATTATCACATCATATAAACTAAGTTATACAAACTCTAGACCATACATTATTTTGAAATAAATTATTGAATTATCTTAGAGAAATAAAGTTGGAGACCCAAACCCTCTAACACTAGAGATTAGTAGTACTAGCTTTTTACACCTCTACTGAGAAGGCATATCAAATACCTGCAACACTGTTTATGGTTGCAATACTAGCTTTCACTTCTCTCATATATCATATTATCACGACCAATTTTTAGTTTAAACTTTATCATTCTTTAATGACAATAATCACAACCTTCAGGAATAATCATACTCACTTAATATCATATGTAATATTTTATGTATCAAAAATTATGATATCTAATAATTATCATGAATTTGAACTAAATAGTTTAAACTTTGCAATGTGGCAAATAATTGTCATCTGGAATGTTATCTTTAACTCAAAAATTATGATTTTGAAAAAACAATAATTACTCTGACATAAGACTGGTTTTTAGCACCTGTGAGTACTTGATTTTTATGATATAAAATTATTATCATAGTCATTTAAATTTTATGAGATGGATATGATTGCGACCCATGGTAATATCATAAATACATGCAATATATAATATAGTAAAAAGATTATGCAAACAAATTAATATAATTGTGACATACAAAAATTATCATGACCAATTAGGTAGAATTTCCATCAATGATAAACATCAAAAGTATACGAGACTTCATACTCTATCACTCAACCAAACACCTCCATAATTCTATCAATTTTATGATTTTATCAAAATTTATCAAAATTCCAAAGTCATTAAATCAATTTATAATTATCAAATTCAATATCTACACATCATTATAAATCACCAAAATATATTATAATAATCAATAGTAAAAACACCGAATAGAGTATGACAATTATTAATAGAAAAAAAGAAAAAATAAATAAATAATTTAGGGAGAAGACACCCTTAACCTCAAGTTGATATCATATTGAAAATTAAAATATAAAAAATATACACTCAATATCAAGAACAAATACACGATACTTTTATAAAATATGCACAAATAATTAGGACAACCCATATATTGGGTAAACTCATCAAATAACAAAGAAGAAAATATAAAAGCTAAATAAAACCACAATATTTCGGGATGACCCACATCGAAGATTCTTAAGGGGATAGATGAGTATTTAAGTATGAGGACAAACCTCCACCTTCGAGTTAGCTTTTGAGTGGAGTTAGGGCATTGGGCATGAATACCCATCATTGGTGCTTTCATTGAAAAACGAACTCAAACAAAAGAGGACTACCTAGAAAAGAGACACCTAGAAAAGGGCAACCCAGAACCACAAAAAAGTGGATTCAAAGTAAATGCTAGCCAGAGTATGAGTCATCTATAGTGAATGTCATCTGTGTATAACCAATTTCTCAATGGGTATGAAATGATATGACCCACATTAATGAATCTTAAAGGGATAGATGGATATTTAAGCATGTGGATAAACATTCACCTTTGAGCTAGCTTTTGGGTGAAATTAGGATCTTGAACTTGAATTTCCATCACATTTTTGATTAGAAATCTTATCTTAATACAATGACAAATATCTTCGCTCAAATACAATAGGTCTAGATTCGAAATCTTTCATCCATAACTTCTACGATTATCAGGTTCTCAAGGTTTACCTCTCCTAGACCTCACGTGGCAGGAACCTTGTGCACAATATAAGATCTTCTTTAAAATTATTTATGATTATTCTTACTTTTATAGACATGGATCAAATAAAAAATTTATAATATTATTGTTCTATATAAATAACAATATTATTATTATAGATAATTAATCGAGGATATTACACTAAAATAGTACATTCTAACAAAATTATAGATTAAGGATAATGATTATTTTCATTACTTTCTTGGGAAAGCAATTACATAATTAGGTAAGAAAATGATTTTATTTTATTGCTGATATGCTTAATGGACATCTTATCTAAGTCAATTTGTTAACAAGTGATAAAGTAAATACTCTCCTTGCTCCAAGTACAAAATTTTATTTAGATCTTAATGTGATAGTTTTATCAAATATAGAAGTATTATAAATAAATTAATTAATTAACAGAAGCCAAAATAAATATTAGTTATGTTATCAACATAATTAATACTTTTATAGATTTTCCCAAATACACATTTTAATATTGTTATTCACATAAATAGACATTGAGGTGTCAACTGGGTAGGGCGGCCTAGGCCCGTCCCAAAGTCCGTCCCAGTTCAGTCATGCCTAGCCTGGCCCGGGATGGTCCAAGATCGTGTCGGGCGCACTCTCGACACGTCTCGTGCCATGCAGTGCCGAAAGAAATAGGCCCGCATGCTATGCCAGGCACGACCCAAGTGCCTAGAACGTGGGAACAACATGAGGTGATGGGCAACGCGGCAATGGGTGACGAATGACAGGCAACGCGACGACAGGCTATGGGCAATGGTGCGACGCCCAACAGCCAATGGCGTGAGGCCCAAAGTTTTAAAAGGCGAAAGCATAAGGCGAGGCATTTTTGTATTTGTGAGGCGAGGCATAAGCCTCGAGACATAAGCTTTTTGAACCTCACAATATATAATTAATTAATATTTTAAAATATATAAAATAAAATAAAATAACATAAATAAAAACATGAAAACAATTTATTAGGATTATTTAAAAATATAACCAAGTCATGAAATAAGAAGTAGAGTAAATTGTTTTAATTTAAATCCTCCTCTCCAAGGTCATTATCATCCTCATCCAATGTATCAAAAGTAGGAAAATGTTGACTATCATGTAACCTCATTTCATGTAAATCTTCATCTTCATCAATTGGTGTCAAATTGAACTCATTCTCTTTGCCTTTGCCTCCAATTGTACCTAGTATAAATTATTAATGAGGTGTAAATATTATATAAATTTTTTTATTAATTTTAATCAAATTTATGACTTTAATTTTTGAGTACTTACTTGGAGGAACTCATTCTAAAAATAACACCAATAATAATATTCACATTTCTATATAACAATATAATTGACTAAAAAATAATAACAAGACATAATTGAAAGGAATTTAAAAATGAAATTCAGAATTTAATTGGTTTAAATTTTAAAAAGCCAATATTTTTTTAGAGGAATTTAAAATGAAATTAAGAATTTAATTCGTTTAAATTTTAAAAAGTCAATATTTTTTTAGAGGAATTTAAAAAAAAATCAGAAGACTGTTTAAGGCTGTTTGAATTTTTTTTTTTTTTTAAAGATGATTGATAAGCTGAAGCTGAAGCTCCAATTACCTTAAATAAAAAAAATTAAGAATAAAAGAGATTGGATGAATCTCTTTTAAATTATTTAACAAAAAAAATAGACAAAAAAATTCGAAGGGGGGGGTGGAATCGGAATTTCGAAGGGGGGGGGGTGGAATCGGGATTTCGAAGGGGGGGGGGAGGGGGGTGGAATCTAGATTTCGAAGGGGGGGGGGGGTGGATTCGGGATTTCGAAGGGGGGGGGGATCGGGATTTCGAATGAGGGGGATCGGAAGGTCGCCGAGGGGGGGAGGAATCGGGAGGTCGCCGAGGGGGGGAGGAATCAGGAGAGAAGACATACCTGGAAATCGGGATTTTGTGCATAAATGGGTCGCCGCTTGAGGTAGGGTTTCGGGTTTGAGCTTTTCTACTTTTCTCCCCAATCAGTTTTCGAACTTTCGATTTAGTTTGAGAAAGCTTTTGATTTAGTTATCCATTTCATGTGTTACGCTTTTCTTCCGACGCCTCAACGCATTTTTCCGCCGCCTCGCCCTGAGGCGCGCATCAAGGCGTGCCTGGAAACTGCCTTTGAATACAGTGGTGACGCCTGACGCCTGATGGGTCGTCGCACAACGGTGCGATGACGCAATGCCCAACAACGCGATGCCAGACAGCACGACGCCAAACGGCACAACGCCCAAGGAGGAAAGCGATGAGCATACCGAGTCTATAGGAGCACCCGCTCAGCTTTGGGGAGCACCCGCCGCTCATATCTCCAAATTTCGACATGAACAAGCCTAAAACAAGGCTAATTTTGAGTAGCAGGTCATGCCCGAGCTTGCCCTCCAGTGAACCATGTCATTCTAGACACAATATAGTTTTGATAGCATGGCAGGCATGCCCATATGGTCCTGAAAAAAATGGGTCGTGCCAGCCCAGCACGGCCCATTTGACACTTGTAACTAGACATGTGAATAAAGCATCAAAAACTTAGTATTTCCTTATGAGACAAAAAATACCTTCAATTGATAAATTATTTACTCCAATTAGGCTCTAGTTGCTATGAATTATCAACAATAAACTCCTCTTTTCACATGGTGTCATACTTTTTTGGATGAATTTTAGTTATTGAAAAAATAAAATTCAGATAATAACTAAATTAAGCATTGAGGGAAAGAATAGGATCATGACACCTACTATGGGTAAGCTCTTGTATATCAAATATTTGTTTGGGAAGATTAAGTTTTTATGTTTGAAATCATTTATTATATTTTGTGATAGTCAATCACTACATGATATTTCTTATCTGGAATTTTTAGTAGCAAACAAAATATATCGAGATAGATTATTATTTCATCTAAGAAAAAATTTAAGAAGTTTGAATCAAAACAATTTGCGTACCCATTAGAAACTAGTTCACAGATATTTTTAAAAAAGACCTAAGTGAATTTTCATTATTAATTTTTCCTCAAATTTTAGTATCAAATACAAATATACCAACTTGAGTGGAGTGTTGAGTGCTCACATTATGTAGTGAATATTTTTATTGGTAAAATAGTGTTCACAATCATTTTTTTTTCTTTCTTTGTGTATATATACCATGATCATGATGATAATTAAAGTGAATGAGTCATTTTTACCAAATTTTTAACTTAAACAAATTATCATAAATGAGTTTTCACAAATTTGAATATCATGAAGTACTAGATATTCAAATCCATCATTGCATGTTGCAGCTACACCTACACGAACATCATTATTATCCAAATTTTAATCATCACGATAAAAAAATTCTTAAATCTATTTCAATAAATATTCATTCAATAGTCTTGAAGCAGTTTAATTATATATGGAATTTAGTTGATGATATAAAACTATAGTTTTCATAAAAAAATACGTACAAAGATATTGAAAAATATATCAACATCAATATCAGAAATATCCTCGAACATAAGTATTTTAACTCTGCTTCTAGTGAACACAATAGTGATAATGATAGCAAAGCTAGAAACACATGGCAAGCAATATAAAAATGGATTTTTATAAACAGAAGAAAACAAAGAAAAATGATGTTACATATGAAAGATTCAATTTTACTAGTTTTGAGCCAATACATATGGAAGGTAAATCGCTTAAATAACTTGTCAATTGAAGCCGATGGTTATCCCTCCTACATCATATTATATCATATCCTATGTCAGACAACCTCAAGGTAAAACCCCAAGTTTCTTATCCATGAAGAAATTTTGGGAAAGCCATGAAATCTTTATGCATAACACATTCATACTGTAACGCAATATTATCAAAAATGTCATATCATCTTTCAAACGAGTCGTTGTCATACCAGCACGGCTCTAAAAATAGGCAGACTAACACAGCCTATTGACAAGCCTTTTTCCCGGGTCGTGTTAGGTCAGGCCTGGTCAAACTAGCATGGTTCATTCCAGGCTACTTGGGTCAGGATCATGCTGGCATGTTTTGCTAGCCGGGCCGAAACCAACTTGCACGGGTCGTTGTGCTGTATCCTACCGTGTCGTGCCTCCCGTACCAGGAACTCTAGCCTGGCACTACCAGAACCATGCCGTGAGTTGGAACTAGAATGGTCCACGATGACTCTGAACAGGGTCGTGCCATGACAGACACAACTGAATCGTACTGAGCTTCGTGTCGTACCCACGCCACCCGGCCCGGACGACCCCCATAAGAATAAAGAACAATCACAATACACTATGTCTTATATTGAATCTGTTATGAATGGGGTGATATGAATTATTTCTCATTTATAAACTACTTTTCTTTTCTTTTGATTTTATTTTTATGGTGTGTTTCAAACATTGTTATGAACTTCAAATGATAATTTCGGGAATGATATTTGCATACCAATTTTCACCAATGTTGTAACATTATTCTTGATAAAATATCACCATTACATCCATAATTACAAGTACAATTAATTTAGGATGTGATATAAATCTTCACAATTTCAATCAGTTTTTAACCAATCTGACAACACACTCCTACTTGCACATGAATGACAAAAAAGTTTCATATATTTTAATAATTTCAAGTGATTTATGTTCGAGCATTAAAAACTAATGCAGGCAATCTGCATGTCTAGACTGGTAACCAGAAGAAATCCACAAGAACATTGTGCTGTTGCTCATGAAATTAAAAGATGTATTTTTATAACAAAAAATATAGATTACCTTGTCTTCTTGCAAAACAGGAGACAGAGCCGGTAAGGAACATGCCATGAGCGAGGAAAGATCTTCCAAATTTCTTCATTTGCTCGTATCCTTCGCTTGATCCATGCATATCTTCGTTCAGTTTTATCCAACTTGGCAAGCTCTAAAAAGTAAATATGATGATCAAGGACACAGTGACACAAAGAGTTCATACCCAATGCACAAGGCTCTCACCATAGCATGAAATCTAAAATAAGTTGATATCTAAATAGTATTATCCCTAAAAGTGAAAGAGATTGCGTGTGATGAATCTCAAATCCAAGACTTACCGTCCTTGAACAAACGCATTTATCACCATACCAAGGCATGACCTCTAACATTTACATGCAACACAAGAATTTCTCAAATGGTCAGTCATCTCGGTACTATGATCACCCGAATATATTAAACTTTAGAATTCTAATGAGATCTAGTGTGTTAGTATTTGTGTAATCACACACAAAATGACAAAACAAATTGACAAACCTGCTCCTTCGAAGATTTGCTCATATGAAGTTAGTTCCCTGTTGCAGAAGTTATTTACCAACTCCTCCCTCACTGAGGGCTCTAGAGCATCAACAACTAAACATGCATCAGATAAATGCTTTAGCAGATTAGTTTCTTCCATCTCTTTCCCATTACCGAAGCTGAGAATAACAACTTAAAATACATCAACACAAAAGTAAAAGAAAAGGCATCATTAATCAATTGAATCTGTCAATACATAATGAACATAGGCACTGATTTCTGAAAGCTGGTATAAACATGCATAAAATATGACTAGCCAACAGATGGAAACAAATTAAAAAGTCCTAGCAAGGTCAAAAGCTACAATCAATGCCAACATCACTGTTAACTACCACCATCACAACCACTAGTGGATAGACTAACAAACTCGACCTTTGAGTAGTTAACAAACTCGACCATCACCAATTTTTTTCCACCATGCATGGGAAAAGGAATGTCGATCTATAAAAGAAGGTCGATGCTAAGGAGAAAAAAAAAACAAGAAATAAAAACAAATTAGCACACAGCAATTGGCAAGATGTTGAATCCGCGTATCCTTAGAGGTTGCGAGTTTAAACCTTAAAGGTTATCATCAACCGATAGGATGGGAAATCAAGCCTTATGGGACGTGAGTGTATTTCCCTGGACCTAATTTCTTCTATGCGAACAACAAATATAACTCATATTAGAAGTATGAATTCTCAATAGTACGCACACACTGTGGTATGTCGGCAACTTCACTTTGCATTGTGGTATGTCAGCATACACACATGATAAACTTCTTATCATAATAATACCATAATCAACAGCCAATCATTGAACACAATGTGAGGGAGGATAGGTAAATACAACTCGCATGAAAGTTCTCGTGGGACTTGCTCATAAAAATGTTGTCTTTATTTTTTGATGTACAAACGGGCCGTGCCGACATGGCACGGCCCGTTTGATACCTCTAACTTTTCTAGAAAACAAGATTATTTTCAAAATAAATATAAAATCAGATCATAGACTTTCTCAATATGCATATTGATACCCAATTCAAATTTAAAATATTCAACCAACTATAAGTGCTCATAATTTATGAAACATATTTTAAATCCTAGAAACTTTTTTTCATACCTCAATATGTAAAGAAATGCAACAAAGTGAACTTATTACAACGAATTTATTAAATAACTAATTATATTGACTGTGTATACTATATTTATTATGTATACTATATTGGTTTAATCATAATTAGATAAATAATAATTTTTTATATGATTCTACTCAAATAATATATTTTACTAGAAAGATCATATCATAAATGAAGTTAAAACTTGAATCAATATAAGTATCTGTTGGAGTATAATTCAAAAGAATATCCTATAAAATAATATCAAGTATATATCTCCTTTGTGATAAAATGATACCCCCCCTGTTTAAATCCCCCAAGATTATTCATTTAAAATTGTGTCTAAAAATATTTTTTGAGTTGGATAATATTTAATTTATCATCTCCCATAATCAGAATATTATTCACATAAATAATCAATATAATCATTGTTTCATTAAAATTTCTCAAAAAAAAAAAATCTATAACACACATATATAACCCATATGAGATGATTTATCTATAAAAATATTACAAATCAGATTTTTAATAATTATTTCAAATAATATAATACCTTGAACAATCTACCAATTATATTAGAATATATTGCACAAAACTCAAGTAGTTGCTCGATGTACACTCCTCCTCAAAGTCATCATGAAAAAAAGATCTTCACATCTAACGAGCATATCCTCTAAATATAAGAACTAAAAAAGAAATAATAATTTATACTAAGATTATTTCGACCACTAAAGAGAAAAGGTCAAGGTTGTTCATACTAAATATCAGAGTGAATCACCTTACTATAAATTTTGACTTAATGCAATTTACCTTCCCATTTGAAATCGGCATCACCATGAACACTCATATGCGGCAGGCAATGGACCTTCATGAAATTCATGATACTAATTCTCAAATCTTATCATAGTGGAAAGTATGCATCTCTTCAATTATTATGTAGCATAATCATATATGAAATAATATCTCAAAATAAGATTTGAGTATCATAATATCATCAAGAGAAGTAATAAAAAAAATAAAATAAGAAACAAGACAAGAGTATGAACATATAAAATTTGATGTTAAGTTTAATTCATATATCTGTTATAGAAAGCAATCAAATAAATCAAGGTTAGATGGATCAACTGTAAAATCATATAATTCCTCAAAATGTTCATCTCTAATCTAAGCAGGTTAAATATGACACTATCTCTTAGTATATACTCTTTATCTTTAGTAATTAAATCTCTTATTTACTAACTCAACATGAGTATGTATGGAGAAGACCCAACATGTCCCTCTCTTTCTCTTTCTTCTATTTACTTTGTTATTTGAAATTGAAGATCTCCCTTTCTGGAAAACCTTACTCTCTCTATAATCATTATAATAAAAATATTTGTAAAGATATGATATAATCAATGGATAACTCTCTCAACTAATTAATAATCTAAGCATGAATACAAATATAACATCTTAATTCACACTCTTCTTTTGATCATTAAAAGATAAATTCTTCTCAAAAAAGATAATATTTATACTCATTAAAATCATATTAATTTCTAATAAAAAATATTTATAAAATTTTTTTGTGAACTAAAATATTAAAGAAAAATATATCTTAAAATTCAAGATACCAACTCATCTTATTTTTGAGAATGCTAGATAACCAAACAAATAGATCAAAAAACTTTGAAAGACTAGCTAAATAATTTTTTTCTAAAATATAAAATATACATAAGCATGTGATGAAAAAAAATAAAAGATAATATCTAATTAATAGAATTGATTATGATTAAAATCACATTTCTCCAAAAATATTTCAGAAATTTTTTTTCAAGTAGAAATATCCACGTCAGTATATGATACAAACACATATTATGATGTGAATGAATGAATTAAGATATTTTGACATATTTCCTAACTTGAACGTATTTAAAATTCTCATTTTAATTTTAATGATTTTTTCTTGATTTCTTAAACTTGAAGTAGTTGATACACTAAAAGATACAATATTACCCCCTTCTTTATATGAATTGTTTTTAGATTTGAAACAAATTAGATTAGAATTAACTAATTTTGCCCAAGGCAAACTAGGTAAAGTTGACCCAATTTTCTTTTTTTAGCAGTTTTCTACAAGTCTCCTTTTTGTGGTAATAACTAAATAATAATGAAGTTACCATTAATACTAAGCAGAAGTTAAACAATCATTCTTATGCTACGTGAGCTCTCATGGTGAGGATTTAATTCTTAAGTCAATAAATACTTAACTATATGATAGTAGATTCATCAACTAATAATAGTGAGAAATCAAAATATGATAAAATTAATATTCAAGTTTTTGCATTATTGTGGCAGTTAATTGGAACTAGTATTTCTAGATTTTTGACTTTTTGTATCAGGCACAAGAAGGATTAGAATTTAAATTCTAAGTTATAATCATCTAGTAATTTTCATGTGTTTGAAATGATATCATTTAGGTATGAAATTTCTGTATATTAGAATGAGATTAGTCGATACAGGAAATTTTTCTAGTAGTTTATCTTATTTCAAAAATATTTTTAATATAGATAGTTATTCTAGCTACTTGACATATAGATTAGTTTGATGAGATCTTTTATCTCCATTCTCTTAGAGACAAGTATTCAAGTTTGACAACTTAAATATTTAGTGACCAAAAAATTTCTACTTGGGAAGAGATTCATCGAGGAATTATTCAAGCCTCATGCCTCAACTACCGGTAGCATAAAGGGCAACACATGAATTGTTAGTCATATAGCAGCGCTTGAATTCACAATTTCATGTGATTGAAGGAGAGAGGGCATGAGTCATTCTATAGGACTTGTGATGTGTGTTCATTGTGAAAAGATGAAACAAAATTGGGATACTTGCTGAAAATTATATCCCAAATTGAGAAAAATACTATTGAAGCCTTAGAGCAACTATATACCCACTTATGAATATTCACAAAGTTCATTCGTAAATATCATCAAGATCTTTGAAGATGAGTATATCATATTTAACTTGAAAGGAACTACAAAGTTTTCTAGAGAATTAAATGTCAGAGTTTTAGCATTTGTTGCTCTTACTCTATAAACTCCTAATAGTTGACTCAAAAGTCAATAGGTATGTCAAAGATAAGTATTCTTCATTTTTTCATCCCTCAAATCCTAGAATCTTTGATGTTAGAGAATAAGATGTTAAGTTTTAATTGTCATCATCGCTTTAAACCCTATCTTTACACTATATCTCAAAATAATTATCTGTCAGTTATTTTTCTAGGAAAAAAAATTTTCGCAAAGAAATGTACAAAGCTTTATGATTAATCTTATCTCAATACATATTAATGCTTAACTTGAATATGAAGACCCAATCAACTGAAAATATCTATAATCTAAAAAAAATCTCAAATCTTAGAAACATCTTCACATACGTCAATATACAAAGAGTTGTGTTAAGATTAATTTATCAAAGAGAATCTATGAAATGACTAATTATAATGATTGTATATATTAAGCACATCATAAATGAATTCAATATTCGGATCAATAGGAATATTTGTAAAAGTACAACATATAAGATCAACCTCTAGATAAATATTAAGCGCATAGTTTTTATGTGACAAGATAATACATGTTATAGAAAAAGTCATCTTTATGCCAAAACAATATTGAATCTCACAAAATCATTTATCTAAAATTATATCAAATTGTACTCTTTAAGTTGGGAGATCATCAATTCATTATTTCTCATAATTAAACTATCATTCACATAGTTATATCATCAAGACTACTTAAGCAATCACCTCAAGCAATCGCCACATCTCTCATCATCCTCAACAAAATCATTATGTCACTAAGAATCCTCCGAAAGAATAAAAAAAATAATAATACACATATATAATTCAAATGAGATGATTGCATATTAAAATCTTATAAACCAATCTTTTGGTGATTATTTCACATCATACAATGCCTTACATAACAAATAAAATATATTTAACTGTGATACTCAAAATCTGAATAATTGCTCCATATATATCTCCCCTTCAAGACCATCATGAAGAATTATAATCTTCATGTATAATTAATGTATCCATCAACTATAAGATATTACAAGAAAAATAAAAATTTTATATTGAGATCATATTGATTAATGAAAAGTATAAGTCCTATTAGTCTATACGAAATATATAGATGAGTCTCCATGCAACAAGTCTCGACTTATAATGATATACATTCATACATGGACATGTCTTCTTAATGAATGTCCACCTGTAACTAACAACAAACTTTCATAAAAGTCGAGATACTAGTTTTTAAGTTTTATTAGAATAGATGGCATGCACATCTTCTATCATGATTTGACATCATCCAAAATAATATAATGCATCAAAAAAAGACTTGTATATCCTAGTATTATAAAAAAAAAAAAAAGAATAAGCAAAGTAAGAATATGACAAACCTTATGAAATCAATAACTTAGTTCAACTCATATATACCTTCCAAAGAAAGATCTGAAGATCAAGATCAAACAAACTAGATACATGTTCAAACAAATTATGTTAGTAGCAATCAAGTCTCCTAGTTACTAACTCAATATGTGTCCCTACTTGTGAAGACTTGTTGACTACTACATCATCTAGGCTAGAATGAGATTTTCCTATCAAGAAAACCTTACTCTATTTAAAATTAACATGATATGAATTTGTTTATAGATATGACAACTTCATAAAAATAATATCATATTAAGTACTAACATATTCGTATATGACTGACAGGTGACTATTTTTACTAATCGATACTTCAAGTAGGACTAAAGTACATGAGAAAAAGTAATAAATTTAAATATAATATTTGCATTCACTCTTCTTAGTCTCCTTATAAAATAAGTTCGTATCAAAAAAAGAAAATATCCACACCCATTAAAATTGTACAAGCTATTAGTGAAAAACATGTATACCCTCTATGAGTACTAGAATATCCAAAAAAGACATTTCAAGACATTTAATATCAATTTATCTCATCCTAAAAAATAATCAAAAATAAAATAAGTATATCTAAAAACTTTATAATATAAGCTAAATAACATGTTTCAAGAGTGTATGATCTAAGAATATAAGTTGATTAAAAAAAATTATTTGATTGATGAGATAAACAAAAAACCTCACTACTACTCTTTTTTAAAGTATGAGTATCTGAATTATCTCAATCAAATATATATTTTTTATTTTAACAAATATATTTTGTTAGGATGTGCCAATATAGGAGACATAATATATAATTACATAATTCATATAGTAAGTATTAAATTAGTTTAATATATATTCTAATACATTATCACTGTTTAATTTTTTAAAATTTTATCTAATCAATTTTTTATCATTTTATGAAAAATTTTAAAAATTAAAAAAAATAATGATTTATCTCAAAAAATATATATGCATGTACTTATCGAGAAATAATCAACAAAAATAATCAAATAAATAAATACCTTTGTGATCACATATCTATTAAGCTCTCATACGTTTAAGAGTATCAAATCAAATGGATTATTATTCAAATCAAACTAGTGTGTAGAACACGAAACGGTAATAAACTTTCATAACTGATATATTTCACACTTTATGATTAAAATATCTTAAGACTAGGATATAAGAATTCTAACTTAATTATAAATAGGTGAACATGCTGATGATACACAAATAAAAAGTCTAATACACTCAAATATATAATAAGAGATTTTACGAAAAAAAAGATAACATACAATTTATCTTGCTCAATCTAAAATAGAGTCTTCATTAGAGTCTCAGCATTCTGATCTAGCAAACAAGTATCAATACAAATAAAAATAAAATCAAAATTAAGTAAAATTAAAAAAAAATCATCAAGAATAAACTAACAGAACAATCAAGAATAAACAAGACAAGAAAAATTAACAAAAAATCAAACTATATATGGTAACTCATATATTGATAATCCATAAGTCCAGAGTAAATATAGGATTGAAACAATTAGTGATATTTAAAAGAAAGAAAGAAATAATTTATTATTTTTTAAGAGAATAATTTTGTATATTTTTCTCTATTAAGTATAAGTGTTACCATAAATAAACTTTGTGAGAATTCATGAATAGCTCTGATAATCATCTTGTCTTTCTCAATAATATGTAAAGTTCTAGACATACTCTCTGAATATAATGTCCAATAATTATCTCAAGTATAGTTCATCCTCATGCAATCAACATATTGAACTGAAGGTATCTTTTATTTATTTATGTCGCAATAATCTTTTTCCATACTTGTATTATTTCTAGATGTTTTATTTGGATGGGATTTTAGAATGGTTTGTTGGGTATTTTCCTAATGTGAACTTCTCTTGTTGTTTTTAGATGTTTACTTCCACACTATCTCTCATTTATATTATTTTTCTCTTCTAACTAAATTTAAATTATTATTAGTTAGAGAATACAGATGAATTACATGACATTTAATCAAAAGAAATATTTTCCTCCCTTCCTACTGCACCTCTTGAAGTCAACTTATATATAGATAAACCTTATAAAAACAGAAAGCAAAAAACTTTTAAACGTCTATCAGCTATATTGGATCATTTTGTTGAGATAAAAGATAGTAATCCAAATAATCCTAAGTATAAATGCAAGTTATATTAAAAAGATTATGCATATAACACTAAAAATTATGGAACGAGTACATTATGAAATCATTTAAATAATCAATACAAAAAATATTTATAGAGCATGAGACAAGAAACAAAAAATAATAATTTTTTTTCAAAAAAAATGTAATAATGGTGATGATAAAATGAGTTATCATCTAGTCGTTAAGAGAACTCCTTATGCTAAAATGACTATTAATATTGAGTTATTGTTTAGTCATTTAGTGGAAGAATAATTAAAAAAGTCTTGTAAAATTTTGAACCCAAAATTTGATCAACCATCTAGTAGAACAATTTTTAAATATGTATTCCAATTCTTTTTGGATGAGAAAAAAAAAGTTAAAAGAATTTTTGTAGCAAAAAAAGAAAGATTTTGTCTTGCCACAGACAATTTACAAACTTAAATTTTGATACACCACAGACAATTGCCACAATCAATTATATATATCTTTCTGCTCATTTCATTGATGATGACATTAAAAAAATCAAAAATTTTATGATGAGGCATTAAAAGAATTTTCATAAAGTTATTTAATTCAATGGAGAATTAAAAGAATTTTCACAATGACAATTGATAAAACTTCTTCAAATGATATAGCAATTAATTATTTGAATCAAAAATTAAGAAAATGAAAAGGCAATATTCTAGATGGGGCATTATTACATATGCATTATGTTGCACACATTGTGAACTTAATTATAAGAAATGGGTTGAAGGAGATGCATGATAGTATTGTTAGAATTAGAAATATTGTGAGGTACATTAAACAATCTCCTTCAATGCTTCGAAAGTTTAAATCATGTGTAGAGAAAGAAAATTGATTATAAAGACCATGTAGCTTTGGATGTGCCTACAAATATAAATTTCACCTAGTTGATGTCAGAGTCGACTTTGAAATTTCAAAAAGATTTTGATAGGTTGAAAGAAGATGAAAACTTTCTTGAGTACTTTACAGAGGATGAACACAAATAGAAAAAAAGTTAGCTTACCACTCTTTATAGATTAGAACAATACAAGAATTTTTATAAAATTCTTAAAAATATTTAATGATGTTACATTGAAATTTAGTATTCTTCATTGACTGTCACCTTTAATATGTATTTTCATGAGTTGAAAATAAGTTTACTAAGCTTTCTAATTAGAGTAAAAGTAGAGATTAATTACTTGGTAATATGGTCACAAATATATTAAGCAAGTTTCATAAATAATGGAGTTCACTTACAAATATAAAAAAATTATTGGCCATTGAAATTTTGTTGATCCAAAGATACAAGTTAGATTATGTTTCATATCATTTTGAAGCAACAAGTGATAATTTACAAGTTCAAGAGCTTACCAAGATAGTTAAAGATATTCCGATATGACTTTACAAGTTCTATGCATTCAATAATAATGAGCGCACAAGTAATAATTCATCAATAAATTGACAAACAATGGTGAGAGATGGTGAAAAGGTGAGAGATGATTGCCAAGGTTCAAGAGTCAAACCCATGATATGAAAAATAAATTATAAAAAGAGATGGCAAGGAAAGGATTGTCTTTAAATAAAAATTAAAGTAAATAGATATTTGTAAATGCATGTGAGGACATTGAGAATGAATCATTTGATGTTTTAGCATGATGAAAATTACATAGCTCAAAATATATAATTCTATCTCAATTGGCAAGATATGTAAATGCGATTTTAGCTTCAACTATCACTTTTGAATCCGTATTGAGTATTGGACATAGCGTCCTTGATTCATTTCAGAGTTTAGCTCTATAAATGATTGAGGCTTTGGTTTGCACTCAAAATTAATTATGATCGGATCTTATACATGTTGATCATAGAGTGAAAATTCCTACAAATAACTTGAGATATTATAAAAATATTGAATTGGATAAGTAAGAATAAAAATATTATTTAATTTACTTTTGTTTAATTGTCTTTATATATATATATATATATATATTAGTTCATATAATTATTTGTCTTTTATCTTTTTTTTTTGCAGGAATATCCCTCATAAATGGGAAGTAACAACCACTTAGCTAATTTTATAGTTAGTTTAATCTATATTATTTACTTTTAATGAATAATTGATTTATTTTGTTATGTTATTTTCATTATTAGTAAACAATTTGAATAATTAGTATTACTTCCAGTTTTTATTTATTCATTTCATATTTAAGTAACTTTATTTCATATGTTATTTTCAACTTGATAATTCAAACCAAACTAAACCAAACTTAGTAGGTTTTATTTGGTTTGAATTACGACCTAATTCAGCTTGGTTTGAATTGATAATTATGCAAACCAAACCGTTAACTTTGGTTTGCATTTGGATCAAAACCCAAACCGAACCACATTATGCCCACCCCTACATGTGAGACACGAGAAGCAACTCATTTAGATTGTATTGGTAGTCGAGGAAATATCAATCGTAGTAATTGCAAAGATAAGAGAATCTCAGTTCAGTATATACACAACATGGAAATGAGTAATAGCAAGAGAATGAGTCACAGCAAGAAGAATTGTCGAGAGTTGTTTCCAAAAAGGAAACCAAGAAGACAACAAAGAATTGAGAGAGAAAAATTGGTAATCAGATTCGTTCAAGGGTCATTAAAATCCTTCCATGACAACCCTTGCTGAAGAGGGATAATCTGAATTGTTTCCTAATAGGCAGTAACAGATCCTTCCCAATCTTCAGATAACACAACTCTTAAGACTTAAATCTTTCACTTCATACTCTTTGATTATTGAGTCATTGACTCATAAATTTATAATCATACTACAAGTAATCATTTTCTTTTTATTATTTTTTTCATGGTCACTAAATATTATAGTAACCAATAACAAATCCTAAAATATCATTTGGTATTATAGTATTCAACTTAGTCTCTTATTTTTTATCTCATGTTTTACTTGTCTTAAAATATCATATTAGTTTCTTTTTCTTTAAATTATCTTTCTAAACAACTTGATGATATCTTTATTCTGTCTTCTACTGATTAATGTTTATAGAATTGGAATACTTCGAGAAAGACATTCTTTTGGATTAAGCAGTTATGATTATATATTTTCTCTTCTATAGGATGATCTTTCACTAGATGTTTGAGTATGCTAAACTGATTGCTTGTATATTCTCAACGTGATCACTCATTACTAACCAAATTAAAAATATTATATATTAGTCATAAAACTGTCTAACTTGAGAGTGTGAATAATGTTAATTAGGAAAATACATTAAGACTTCTTACCATGCTTGTTAGATTCGTATAGGTAAAAGCTACTTCAATTTGATCCCCTCAGATATATGAAAATCTATTAGAGATGATACAAGAGAGAATTTAATATATTTTATTACTTTTATTAATAATTATGTATGGTTTAAATTTGTTTTTTTTTCATTCTAGATGATGGATTTTCTCTATCTTATAGTTATTTCATAAAATAATTATTAAACTAAATTAATATAAAATAAAAAAACAATAACACTTGATGATGAATAATATATAACTCACGGACATATCTCCTATGTGAGTATCATATAAAATTAAAACAATAATACTTAAAAAACTAATTTCTATAAGAGTATCATGTACATATCTCCTATGTGGCAAGATGATACCCTTTTTAAATAAGTCATCTCTATGTCAAGAAAAATTTGAATCTCTCAAGATCCTTCGTCTGAAAATATGTCTAAAGATACTTCTTTAGTTGAGTGATTTCTAACTCATTATCTTCGAGTAATCAAAATATCATTCACATATATAATCAATAAAATTATTTTGAAATCAAGACTTCTCATAAAGAATAAAGAAGGGTCAATAAGTAATATACATGTGTAACCCAAATGAAAATACTATCGGTGATGACTTCAGGTGACACTATATCTTTCAGAATTTATAAATTAAAAAATATATATATATTATTCATGTCTAGTTAATGTATCATCCAACTATACGATACTACAAGAAAAATGAAAATACACATTGCAATTATCTTGGTAATTTGTAAAAAAGTATCATTTTAGTCCACGTCAAATGTCTTAGTATATTTCTTCGCAATAAGTTTTGCCTTTAAGTGATCAATCTTCTCATTTGTACTTCTTAATGAGATCGTTGTACTAATTCTCATGTCTCATTAGAGTGAAGGACATGCATCTCTTCCATCATAGCCTAGCATTATCCTGAATGAGATAATACCTCAAAAAAAAAAACTTGAGCATCTTAGTGTCATCAAAAGAAATAATAAAAAAACAAAAAAATAAATAAATTATAAGAATGATAAAACTTGTGGAATTAAGTATTGAATACAACTTCATTATCCCTTCCAGAGAATAATCAAAATGTCAAGATCAAAAAGATAGATTGCAAGATCATCGGCCTTCTCGATAGCTCGTCTTTAGTCTAAAAAAGCTAATTTTGTCTCTCTCTCCTAATTAGACTTTAAGTCTTAGGTGATCAAGTCTCCTAGTTGTCTACTAAATATAAGTCTATTATGATGAAAACTCATGGATATCACATAATTTAGGTCTGAATGAGATCTCACTACTCAAAAAATCTCATTCCCTTCAAAGTCAACATGAACAAAATTTATTGATAGATATAAGGACTCCATATAATTAACTTCATATTGAGTATCAATATGCTCAGATATAGATGATAAGAAATTTCTTCTATTAATTGGTAGTTTCTAAACAAGACTACTAATAATAAAAAATAATAATGAATCTAGATATAATATCTAAAGTCATAATAACACATTCTTACTAGGTTCATTAAAAATTAGTTATGATCAAAAGATATAACATCCACACTCACAGAAATTATATTAGTCTCTGGTAAAGAATATGTGTGCCCTTTTTGTATACTAAAATATCCAATATATATATATCTCAATGCCCTAGATACCAATTTGTCTCATCCTAGAGAATTATCAATGATAAAACAAATATATCCAAAAATTTTAAGAAAAAATTAAATAGTCTTTCTCTATGATATAGGATATGAAAATGTATGCACTAAAAATAACAAAAGAGAATATTCGATTGATAAGGTATATTACAGTTAAAAACATATTTCTTTAGAAATATTTTGAATCACTCTTCCCAAGTAAGAGTGTCCGAGTCATCTCAATCATATATTTATTCTTTCATTCATCGACCCTATTATATTGAGATTTATTAGTACAAGAAGTTTGATGCATGATCCATACAATAAATGCTAAATTGATCTGATATATATATATATATATATATATTCTAATATATTATCTCTTTCAAATTTTTAAATATTTTTATCAAATTGAATTATTATTCTATAAAAAAACTAAAAAATAAAAAGAATTTATGATTTATCACAAAATAGATATATGGATGTATATTTCAATTATTTATTAATAAAAATGATTAAATACCTAAATATTTCTCTGATTGAATCTCTATTAGGTTCTCATGCATTTAAATATTTTAGATTGAATGGATCCCTACTCAAACCAGATTATCATATAAAATAGAAAGATCTTACAAGCTTTTCTAATTAAAGCATCTCATACTAGAGAATCCAAATATCTTCAAGATTATGATAAAATATTCTCAATTTGACCAATAATGAGTTACCAAACTGAGAATGGACAAGTGGCATGTCAAGAACACTCAAACATTTAAACAAATATTTTAATGTGGAATAGAACATACAATCCAACCTGCTCAATCCTAAATTGAATCTTCATCAAAATCTCTCAATCATATAAATAAATATCAGTGAAAACAAAAATAACATCAAAGAACAAACTAATCGAATAATTAGAAATAAGAATAAAATGAGAAAGTAATAAAAATTCAAGTGTAATAATATTATATCAAATAACTTTCAAGTATTTTTAGTTGGCTACAATAATATTTTCAAAATAAAAAAATATTAAGAATATGATATGAATACCAATAGTTTGAATGTTTAGAAAAATAAATCATAAAAAATAAACTAATATGACAATTACGAATAAGTATGACACAAAAATAAAAATGATTAAAGTTAAATATCATAGCAAATGATTTTCAAATATTTTCCATTAGCTACAATAATATTTTTAAAATAAAAAAAATTTAAAAATAAGATACAATTACCAATGATGAGAATGTTTTCTCATGTATCGATAATATAAAAGTATAAAATAAGAATATAAATGAAACAATCAATGATACATAAAATAAAAAATATACTACTATATTAGAGAATAATTTTATATATTTTTTTCTAGCAATTATTATGGTGAATGAACTCTAAGAGAATTCTTAAATAATTTTATTAGTCAGTTTTTCTTGCTCACTAGTATATAGCACTCTTGGTCTCCTCCAAAAATAATACACAACTATTTCTAGTATGATATTCTCCTACAATGAGTACACTGGACTATAACTCTCCTTTATGTACCTCAACTATAATAACTCATATTGATTCTTTCAAAAAATAAAATTATAACAAATAATAAATTTTACCAAATCAAATTATAATTTGATTTCCTTTTTTTACTAAATCTATGAAATTGAAAAAAGAAAGCTCAATTAGTGTTTCTGCTCCACATGGCACATCATCGTGCACACAACCATGCCCATCACCATGTACACCAACATGTCCACCCCCACAGTTACTTTCATGAGCTCCACCATGCGAACCACCTTGTGCCAACAATACACTTGCACACACTGTTAGCCCCACACAATGGGTTTGCAATTCTTGCAAAACAATTTGTGAGTGCACTATTCACACACAATGGGTGTGGGACTCTTCGACTCTTACAAAATAATTTGTGCTCATATTTTTCAAGGACCTACTACACATAGAACAACCAAGGGGAAGACAACACAATTTAAGGTTTACAAATTTGATTTGAAGTATGTACCATGTTAAACTTAATAAAGATAAAATAAAAATAAAAAAAATCAATGATGAATAATATATAATTCACGTCATTATATAATAGACAAATATAATTTAGATAGCTCATAGGTCAGGCACTCCCATCAAAAAAGATTGAATACAACCCATAACAATAATAAAAAAATAATTTAATAAAAAAATAAGAATTAATAATACTTTAAAATATATATTAAATAACTTTGGTACTTATTATCGAGATCATAAGATCATACACCAAACTTACTATATTAGTACATTCTCATAAATAGGATGACAAAAAAGAAAAAAAATATTTTGTTGCGACTATTTGGACATTCTTCTTTGGTAGGAGTATTCAAAATTATTTTTGGAAAAATACGATATTAATCACATACTATTTCATCAACCAAAATATTTCTTCTATTATATCTCACCTTTGTGTTTTTTCAGATCTAACATCATGAAGTATTCTAAATCTTTGGGAGTAATTGCTATTTAGAATATCGCTCTAAGACATGATAAGATTACACCTAGGGTATTAAGATATATCATTCTTAGCTACTCTAATACTCAAAAAAATATATGAGTATTTTTTATCAAAATCTAATAGAATTTTAACGAGTGTTGATATTATTATTTTTAAACATGACTTTTTTTAGCAAGTCAACAAATAATGAAAGTCATGAAGGAACACATCAATGTTCCTTACTCCCCTGTTATTTCACTTGGAGCCATAGTAATAAGAAAAAATCATTTGTCGACTATAATTGAACTTGTTGATCTACAATATAATAATACTCATATAGAGTTATTATATTACCAATAAATATAAAACAAGTTGACTTTAGTGAGAGTGAGATTTCCCAGCAAGATAAATATATCTCACATCTACAAGCCTACTCCATTTTCGGTTCATGATGAGCCAAATACTAAAAGACTTGATTATCCATGACTTAAAATCTATAATAAAAGAATAAACCATACACAGTTTCCTCAGCCAAAAGGCGAGTTTATCAAATAATTATATAATCTTGCATCCAACAAAATATGATCTTGATCTCATGATCCCTCTGAAATTCATAGAAGAATTGTAATCAGCACCCGATCTCATAATTATATCATACTCATACATTCTTCATTTGTTTTTACTACTCTTGATGGTATTAGGATACTCATATTTTCTTTTGAGAGATTATTTCAACCAAAGTAGTGTTAGATCATATTGGAAAAGATAGATACTATTCATTCTAATGAGACTTAAATTATTATATCGATCTTCGAGAATATTTATTTTTAATTGTAAGTATTCACTATGAAGCGATATATCTACATATGAAGATCACTTTAAAGGATTTGTTACTAGATGATTGTTAGGTATACTAAATGTCAAATAAAACTAATTATTTTGATAATTATGTATAATATATTTACATAAAAAATAAAATTAAATAGAATAATTTTATTAAATTATAATTTTGATGAATGATGACAAATAGTTGTTAAATTATGTACTTTTTACATGAAATATAAGACTTTATAAATTTATTGAGTTGGAAAAGAGCAAAAAGTATTTTAGATTCAAAATATTCCTTATGTTATCACTTTATTATACCTCATTAAGCTTATAGAGCAGGTTTGATTACTATTCTTTTTGACATAATCATTTCATTATATAATATATTATTCTTGACTACACAAATTTCTCATAGTCATAGTCGCACTAGCTCATAATAATTTTTATGACTAAGACATTAATTTTATTTTATAATAATCAAATATCTCATTAGTACTAAAAATAATAACAACCTCCAGCACCACATCTTTCTTTTACAGAGCCATAATGATTAAGGTAAAAATCACAGTATTTACTCATGTCATGGTCATTTCTAAAACCAAAATTTTTTTCTTTTGATAAATGACCAAAGTTGCGGCACATTCCCAATATCACGACTTTGGGATACAGAGACAAAATGCATAAACCACTCTAATTCTTAGCTCCACGACTTCATATTATAGAGATGGAATACATAGTCATGATCATTCTTAGTATCACAAAAATCTGATACAAGAAAGTGACAAAAATCATGAGTCATTCCCAGCATTGTGACTTTCTATTATAGTAACAAGATACATAGTCACAATCTAAGAAGCACGGACACGGATACGGAGATACAACACGACAGGATACGGGAATACGGCATTTTCTAAAAAACTAAGATACGGATACGGCTAAGATACGGCATGATAAAAAAATAAAAATAAAAATAAAAAATATTAATTATAAACATTAGGTATTTTATAAAATTCATTAAATTAAATTAAATTAAAATATTTTATTATATAAAATAAATATATATTATTTATTTTATAAAATAAAAATATTTTATTTTATTAAAAAATTTTATTTTATAAAAATATTGTATTTTATGCACATCCCCACACAAATACGCCCGCCCCTGCCTCTCCCCTCAATTCGCGCCGCCCCTGCCTCTCCCCTCAATTCGCGCCGCCCCTGCCTCTACCCTCAATTCACGCCGCCCCTTCATCTCCCCTCAATTCACGCCGCCCCTTCATCTCCCCTCAAATCGTGCCCGCTCCTGCCTCTCCCTCAAATTGCGTCCGCTCCCTGCCTCACCCTCAAATCGCGCCCGCCCCCTGCCAGTGGCCAACGTAGCCCATGCAGCAATGTTGGCCACCCGACATCATCGGACGTCGGGCACTATAGGCATGGATACGACTGAGGTCTGCCGACGCAACCATCTGATACACCACGTGGCGTATCGGATACGGATTGTGCAATGATATGTCACGGGCGTATCGTACACGTATCCATGTTATGTCCGTGTCATGTCCACGTGTCCAGGTGTCGAACACGTGGACACGGCTGTAGGGAGCCATGTCCATGCTTCCTTGATCACAATCATTCCTAGCACCATGACATTCTAAAACTAAAAAGATATCAAAGTCACAACTCATTCCGAACACCATAACTTTGTGTTATGGAGACAAAAAGTCAAAATCACAGCAGTCCTCAAAATCACAACTTTTTACTTAAAAATTCATATTCCACCAATTGAGTATAAAAAAACAAAATAAGAGATATTCAAAAAAATTGAGAGAATAAGAAAAAGGACCAAAAATTAGAATTTGAAGAGTAAAAATTCACCCAAACCTAAGATAAATCCATGAACAAATGAGCGATACAAGAAATAAACATAAACCCTATGAAACATGAATTTCAACTCTAACTAGAAACAAATCCAAGATATATAAATGAGTATTTTGAGTTTAGAGTTTGATTATTAGGCATTCTTGAAGAATTTCATTGGAAATCCAAAATTTTATAAGATATATTTCAAATTATCTTGTATTAATTACTTACTAATATCAAATTAAATTGAAGTTTAAGATTTATATATTTGATTTCATATTGTTGATACTTAATCAATGATTTTTATGTTAGGATTATATTATAATTTAGTTAGTAATGAATATGAGATTTATGTAGAAATAAAATTAGGATATTACTATTAATAACTTTGTGTGCTATTGTGGTGGATGATGATAGATTAGCTATGAAACACACTCATATGTAATGGTAGAAAGAAAAAAACAGTAATTCCAATCAAGATACATAAGACAAACCTCTACATCAAAACTTAATATTGAAGTAAGTTAATCATGTGTGTATGATACTTACAAAATTAAAAGCATGAACAGTTTTATAAATTAATTTATTGTATATATCTTAAAAAAACTAACAATTAATTAATGTGAGAGTTTTATAAAAAACTATACTAAGAATTTTATTCTTAGTATAGGAGATGCATGTCATCGTGGTAGATGATGAAAGATAAGTCACAAAACACATGTGAGTTAAGATGACTCATAAGATAGTGAGAGTCTTATGAATTACTTTTTGTCGTATAACTATTATCGATAATATTTTAAAAAAAATATATATTAATTATGCGAGTATGATGCTTACAAATCTAAAAATATAAATATTTTTAATATCACATTAAATCACATCTTTATAATATTTGAGATCGAAAAATAAAAATGCATATACGATACAACCATTAAAAATAATTTACGAGTTACCTAAAAAATATGAACTTGTTCATAACTCTCAATACTAAAAATTTACCATATCAATGATAAAATATTGAGGAAACAACTATAAGAGAATCATGATTAGAAAGAACCCAAAATTTAATAATTACTTTGTATGCTAATAGAGTACTGAGACATTTTTACTATAATTTTACTTTTATTATGTAACTAAACACAATAACAACTAAATAATTTAGATAGAATATCATGCATAATAAAAAAAATCAATCCTAGAATCTAAGAATTTGATCATAAATTCAAAATTATCCTTTCAACTAGAATAACAATTAACTCTCGCTTAATTGTGGGACTAATTAAACAGCATACACAGTTCCTATGAGATTGATATCTAGAAAAAATTTAAATTTATAACTTGTATGACTTAGGTACTTGTGAGACTAATTGAACAAGAAACTCTCGCTTAATAAGATTTTAAGAAATTACTTAATCCTGAAAATTAAACATCATAATTCATAACAAATTCATAATAATGATTCTCAAAAAGTTAATGTGAATTACTAGGATATTTTCTCTCAAGTAAATAATATGATCTCCATGCAGATGCTTAACTATGATCTTGAGAAAGACATTTTATAGCCTAAAATAATTACTAAGAACTTAATTTGTGATGTAAGACTCACATCAAAATAGCATGATAAATTTAAGTGAGGAACATATCTAGCATCTTGGAAATCAAACTTGCAACCCCAAGGTGAGAGCATGTATCCTCTTTGTCAACTGAAATATCATGTTATTGGTGCTCATAGATGTTGGTTTGTTGGGTTGAACCAGAGTGAATACTCCGATTGACTCAAACATTGATTTCTCAATCAATATGATTTCTCCAGTTAAATAAAAGAAAATTATAAGAATGATTAATTATTTAATTATTACCAGACTAGATATAATTTATACAATTAATATAATTAGTTTTTTATAAAACTTTAATCGGCATGTTAACGCAGACATAGTACTTCACACACTAAGGTATATGAATAAGTCTCCAGGACTTGTGATATCTTTCAATGATCACGAGAATTTACAGTTAATCAAATATTCAGATTCAAGTTGGGTACCAATAAGTACTAACAGGAGGACTACAACAGGCTTAAGTACTTTTCATGAAAATACTCTTATAATTAGAAAAGGTAAAAGATATACAAATATATCAAATTTTAATACAAAGATAATTCAAAGTGATAACGATAATTATCTACAAGATATTTTGGATTTGGTACCTACTTAAGAAAAATGAGTATTCAGTTTTTTTATTACTACTCTTTATTATGATAATCATGCTATTTGATATAGCCTCCAACCTAGTATTTCACAAAAGAACTAAGCACATAAAGGTATAATACTTCTTTCTCGGTGAAAAAAATCATAATTGGACTATAGTTACAACATATATTCAAGAAATAAATTTACTAACAAAAATATTCACGAAGACATGAAATATGTCTCGACTTATTTTTCTCTCCTCCAAGTTTGATATTTTGAAACTTTATGCATCATCTTGAGAGATGTTTCATTTTGAGAATTTTCTTTTATTTATTGCTAAATTTCTTTATTATGCATTTGAGTACCTGACATGTAGGTTATTCCAATTCATTCTACCTGTTATTTAAGGACATTTGATTGTGCTACATCTTTAATTGAGTTTTATCAATTTATAGTTATGTATTGGCTTGAATGTTAGCATTTCTCAAGTACTATATGACCAATTAAAATTGATAAACATCTTTCTCAATATATTTTTCTATTGTGCTATTAAGCCAATATGAGAAAAAAAAATAACTTATACCTTTACCAACCAAAGCAACTTTATTTGTCTAGTAAATAATCTCTTTGTATTTATCAATTGTGAACAATCATTTATATACTCAATAAAGTTAAATGACTCTTCAATATCTTGTTAGTGTTAGAAAAATTCTTAATACCACCAAGGATTAAAATATCAGTTTCTACGGATATATCGGTACTTGGATTTTACAGATATATTAAACATATCGAAGATATATCGGTGTGTTTTTGTATATGAGCATCAATAAATGATAGATATATCAGTCTTGATGAATATATCGATACTTAAAATTTATAAATATTTTGGAGATATATCGGTGGATATATTGAAAATTTTTGTCCTTGAATACCACATAAGATCAAATTTAAACAAAATACAATATAGGAAGTATAATAGAAATGTAGTTGTCACAATTTCAACAACCACTCTACCAAAAATTTTGTATATTAAACTTGAAAAAAACTTGAACTTAAAGAAATACATGTTTACCAAAAATAAAAAGTTACAAAATAAAAATTTTACATTTATCAACATATAGTTTAAATAATTATCTACAATGATTTATTTCATGTTACTATTTCCCACTTATTTTACTTAACCAAATAACTCATATTTTTTTATGATATATATTATTTAAGAAGAATTAATTGGATACCTAAATATTGTTTCCCAAGAATAATTAACAAAAAAAAAATTAAGGTTTATCTTTGTTATCATTCCATTAAATGATATTTCATTGAATCTTAAATAATAAATACTTCATTTTAAAAAATCATCACCCAATAAAGTAAAATAATCATCTTCAATATCTTAATAGTATTAGAAAGATTTTTACCATTATATACAATCAAGTCAAAATAACATGTACCATATGGAATACAAAATAAATGTAATTATTTTAATTTCAACAACCTCCTTATCTACAATTTTACATATTAAATCTAGAAAAATAAAAGGCTTAAAAAATTATTATTTTTTAATAAAAATTAAAAAAAATAAGTTCATATTTATCATCACACAACTTAAATAATTATATACAATGATTTGAATCACATTCTCTCCCACCAATTTCACATATCCATCAAATAACTCAAATATGTTTTCTTTATTATCTATTATCTTAGAAGTCTTAATTGAATGCACAAGCATTATTTGATATGAATAATTCATTAAAAAATTATCAAGATATTACCTGTATTATCATTCTACTAAATGATATTTTATTTGATCTTTAATAACAAATAATTCTTTTTTAAAAATTCAGCACTCTAACATTGTCAAGATCAAGACCCTCATTCTTACCACATACTATCTAATCTTCCCAATCATATATTGAAAGCTAGTACAAGTAAATCTATTAAATAGGGTAGCAATCTATTAAAATGATCTAGATGCATGTTAAATCATTTCCTTTTACAGTCATCAATTAATATAGTTTATTTTGATTTAATTTAAGTATCACTTTTGGATCATGTCATTTTCATATTTTGATTTAATATAACTTATTTTGATTATAATATTAATTAGATTTTTAAGGTATGGTCATTCTACTACTTATTTCATCACCATACATATCATTTTCATATCCAAGAACATTTTTATTTGAATTTTCTATCTACACGTATTTTTTTTATTTTGAATTCATATATATATTTATCTCTTCCCTAATAAGTTTAACATATTTGGACATTTTCTAATATTTCTAATCTAAAATAAGATATTATTTATGTTTATATATATTTCTCTTAATGATTATATTTAAAAAATACATATATAATTGAATTGTCATTACTTACATTAGATGGAAAAACATGTTCACTAAGAATCCTTCATTTCACTTGGGACCCTTTCACTTCACTTGTATTATCATAATCTATCTTTTTTTAAAAAAATTAACTTAATTTTTTCCATGTCAAAAAAAGTAAGCACACATCTTTTCTCCTTGTCAATTTCTTATATTCTTTTATTTAGAATGCCTAGTAATTCAATAATGATAGAATGCAAAAAAAAATGAAATAATTTCTTTTATGAGATTGGTTTTAAGTCGAATCACACCTCGCATTCAGTGCTAGAAAAGCACACCTTTATGATGGCACCATTTCTAGGGTCAAGTGAGGTGCACCTTTTGAAAGATTTAACTTATTTATGATTGAAACATTCATTAGCTTTTTTATTAAATAATATTATATATATATATATATATATAATATTAAAAAGTGTTAGGCACACTAAGACAATAAATTTGAGTGCCACCTAAGTTACACCTGGGAAGCCTATGCAAATCAATAATGACATAAGCAAAACAAACTCTATTGAAGCACTCTAATACTAAGGCACTTCTCTACCAATTAAAGCAATATTCAAAATTCTGATTAAAAGGGTACATACCTTGAAAAGTCAGAAAAAACATGTGATTTGAGTACTTGTTTAATACTTTTGAACTTCTCCCGGAGTTCTATTATCTTTGGAACATCTCTGTAGGCTTCAAAATGACTGCATAATTGGTTTACAGCCTGAAATCCACCACGCTCTAGACTTAATAAACAGAGATATTTCTATACAAGGCTCAAATACATATCAGATGCTAATACACACACACCCGCACACGCACACACACACACACACATATATATATATATAACACAAATTTTGAAGTAATATCAAGATGGAAGCTTATTAATGGAGTTGAATTTCTCGGAGTAGAGCATCACTTGAGATCATTTTATTTTGCTTGATTGTGAAAGATAGGCATTTTGGATCTATCTATCGACAAAGTTGGATTCTTCGGCCAAAATTAGAAAGTTATTTCACAGAAATATGGTTCTTCAGAGTTGCAAGAAACACCCAGTTCATTTTTCACAGGATTACATGATCCAAAAGTATTAATAAAACAAGGATGTTTTCTCCATGAAAAGAGTTCCCTTCATGCTTCAGAAAAGATAAGAAATACTTAGAACATGAAAAAGATAAATTTTACCCCCTCCAATTCTCTTCATGCTCTGATACTAAGTATTATTTAGTTTGTATTCTTATTTGATTATTTTAATTTAAAAATAGCAATATATTATTATTATTTTAAGCCTATTTATTTTATTTTTCAGTTACTGACATTGTTAGTTTTTTTATTTTTTTGGTAGGTGTGAGGCACAATGAACAAAAAACATGAGATAATTTTCCACATTTTAAAATTTAAAAAAATAATAATAATAATAGGACATTCCCATTTTTTTTCAAAGAGACACGGGTGGAACGTCTAGGATGGGGGGAGCGCCACCATTAAACTCTAAACAAAAAAATATATACTTTTGATAGAAATGTTTTTTTTTTTCAAAAGGGTGATTGTTTTTTTAAGAAGAGTGGCTTCCGGTTAGAGGTGTCAAACGGGCGGGCCCAGCACGACACGGCCCGTTGTTCACGAGCACGGTCGTGCTACCGTGCCGTGCCGGGCACGGCACGGCCGGGCAGGCGGGAGCCGCAACGCGGGACCGGGTCAACCAGGGTGCGGGAGGCCGCAAGGGCTGAAAATGGCAGATTAGAATTTTTTTTTTTTTTTTTTTGTAAATTTTTTGATTAAGTAACCGTATAGACTATAGAGTATTAGTAATAATTAAAAAATATAATTTTTTGTAAAAATTATAAAATTTAAAATTAAATAAAACAAACAAATATTAGAAAAAATTTTTTTTATCAAATTCAATTAAGTTTAGCTTTTTTTATTATTATAATTTATTAATTATATATTAAAATTTAAAGTTATTAATTTTTAAAATAAAATTTAAATCGTAAAATAATAAATAAATACATTAAGTTAGTAAAAATTAAAATTAAAAAAAAATTAAACTACACAAATGAAAAATTACCAATCATGCTTTTGAAACCAATAGTCCGAACAAAACAAGTATAAGTTTCAACACAACGTATGGTACAAAGTACAAACAAAGCGTATAAATAAAATAAATAAAAAAACATCGAAAAAAAAGAGCAGATGAGCATCAATCGTCAAGCGGCATATCATGAGAATTATCAGCCGCAACATCAAGATCAGTATCATATGGATCATCATCATCGGCAATCAGCTCTTCCGCCATCGTGGTGGATGTGGATGCGACTGCAGTGTCTGTCACAGTCCCAGCTTCAGCACGATCACTGATGCTAAATCTCGATTCCTCCCAATCCTTCAAAATGCCAAGGCCTCAACAATATCTGGACGTAATCTCGATCTCCTATCAGAAATCACGTTCACTGCAACACAAAAAGTAGACTCCGATGCTACGCTCGACACCGGAGGAGTCAGTAGATCCCGTGTCATCCTAGATGGCACGGGATAGGCGGACTCATATGATTTCCACCACTGTAATAAATCAAGATTCTTATTATCAGAAGGTGATAGGATTGAGCAGTAATCGGTATCTAAGTACCGAGACAACTCGCTCTTATGTGATGGTCCACCCCTACGTTTCCCCCTCGCTAGGTTAATGGAATAATCGTCATCTCCGAACAAGGTATCAGTGTCCGTACTCACAGTCTCACCACCACCACCACCATACCTAGTATCGCAGTATGTGAACAGGTCTGTCAACTTCTCGTAAATGAACCCTTCATGTGGCTCTTCCAGGTTCATGCACGAGGAAATGAAAGTCGTGGTGTTTTCAACCCCTTCCACCTTAGCTCTAGGGTCCATGCATGCTGCGAGGCAATAAAGAGATGGAACGGTGGACCAGTACTTCAGGTACTTGGTCTCCATCTCTGCAACCATATGGCTAAGCGTCGGGTCCGCTCGATACTTCCTAAACATGCTACTAATGTTACATATGCAACGGAGTGCAATGCAAGTGGTGGGCGTATAAACCGACGAACACATGTTCGTCGTGTCATAAAATATCTTCAGGAATTTCATAAATGAAATTCCTGAAGCCCAGTCAGTGTCGTCAATAATAAGTTCGTCACTCTTACTATTGACGTAGTCAGATATCACGTGTTCGTATCCAACACATGATTCCAACATCAGGTACGTGTAATTCCAACGATGTCTCACATCTGATTGGAATTTCTTCTTCTTAAGATTCGCAGACAAACAGAGATTACCAAACTCTTGTAGTCTGCGAGGAGTGCGAATATACTTGAGTGCATTGCGTATATTTTCCAACGCGGGGGAACAGACCTTCATACCCGCTTGAACTATCAGGTTAATAACATGACACATGCATCTAACATGAAAGATCTCTCCTAATAGTGCGTCTCTAATATTCCTAACAAACATATTGATCGCTACTCCATTATTCGCAGCATTATCGAAAGTGACACTAAAAATTTTATTTTGAATTTTATATTCCCTAAATATTTTCATCATACACTCAAAAATGGCCGGGCCATCATGAGGATGAAGAATCTCAGTGAATCCTAATATTTTTTTATTGATTGTCCAGTTAGAATCTACATAATGACTCGTGAGACATGCATAAGAAGAATCATCGTGACATGTCCATATATCGGACGTCACGGACACCACTCCACTAAATGCCAAAAATTCATTAATTATTTTTTGTTTTTCTAACTTATATATCTTTAGTATGTCACTCCTAGATGTGGACCTAGGAATCCTACGATAGGATGGCTAAAAATAAGTCTGCATGATGCGCACTACCCTCGGATCTTCCAAAAATCTGATCGGAAGACCCATCAATGTGATGAGCCTGGTCATGTCGTCCCTACCCAACTCGCTGGAGTATACGAAGGGAGTAAACATTGAGACTGAACTCGATCCAGTCTCAAAAAATATAGTGTCAAGTTAGGTTTGCCTAGGATCTAAGGGTCCATATTTTTTGGAGCATATTTCAGCATGCCTCTTGAGGTGCCCAGTCCCACAAGTACTCTTGCATGTTAAAAGTCTCATACAATATTTGCACTATGCCATTTCAAGTTCCTCACCCCTAACATCTACTTGTGTTACGATTTTAAAATGTGTCCAAACTACATAAGTCCTCCTAGTTTTTTTGTTTTTTAGAACTTTGGGTTGAGACGACAGGAGAAACCAAAGTTTCAGGAGCCACAGACATCTGTGTAACACTAACATTTTCATTTTCCAAATTTAAATACGTGTTAGGTGTATTTGTCATTTTTTATTTTTCGTAAGTTTTTCTAGAGAGAAGCTTTAGAGAGAAAGTACA
This sequence comes from Sapria himalayana, assembly GCA_029783825.1. NCBI lineage: Eukaryota > Viridiplantae > Streptophyta > Magnoliopsida > Malpighiales > Rafflesiaceae > Sapria > Sapria himalayana. The sequence continues at coordinate 545,695 of JAREIK010002286.1, read as the reverse complement.
AAAAAACGTAAAATAAATTACCCGGTAAAAGCAATGAGGTCAGTCACGTGCAATGTGCACCGCAGGAAGCTCTGATGTTCAAAACTCAAGTTAAGTTTCACGAAAATCCAAGCCGAAATCAAATTCACGAGGCCCGAGAGAGCGATGCACGGTTTATGTAAGAGAGAGAAAGTATTGAGAGATTTTATGTTTTTGAAAAACATAAATGTTATATGGAGGGGAGTAGAATTTATAGGCTAAAGAATGTTTTTTTTAATTAAAAAAAATATTTTTTTATTATTTTTTTAAATTTTTTTAAGATTTTTAAGGGGCAGAATCACGATGACCGCTGGATTCTGCCCCCTAGCCGTTGGAGGTGAATCCAAGGGCTGAAAATCGGTGAAGTTTGAATTTTTTTTTTTTTTGCTGTTGGAATTGCTCGGATCGGTTCTATAATGAATGGGTAATGCCGTAAATCCGTAATGGGCGTCGGGTATCGGTATCGGCAGTAAAAAGACCGCGGGTCGGGTCCAATCAGACCCGACCCGCGGTCTTTTTACCGGGGGAGCAAGGGGACGGCCAGACGGGTCACGAGTTACGACTCACGCCACGCTACAAGTGACACGCCGCCAGTGCCACGCGCGCCTGCATGAACCGGCACGGGATGGACCCGTGCCGGCGTGCCGTGCCAAGGCACGAGCCGTGTCGGGCCAGGCACGGCACGGCACGGGAAGTTCTTAACCCGGGCACGGTTTAAGAACGTGCCGGGCCGGCCTACACACGGCCGAACCGTGCCGTGCCTCGTGCCGGGCCGGGCCGGCCCGGCCCGGCACGTTTGACACCTCTACTTCCGGTTCTTATAGATGGGCTGCATTTTAAAACTCAGACAAGGGTGGCATTTTTAAACTTACTGAGGGGCTGCAGTTTTTCAAATAGAAAGAAAAAATGAGGGAGAACAAAAGGGGTTCTCTCTTGACTTTATCCAAAGTGCATTTTTAGAGAAAAAAAATAAAACATGTGTTTTTCTTGTGTTGTTTCTTCTCTTGTGCTGCACCTGTGCTACTGTTGTGTTGATGTGCGTTGTGTTGCTGTGTATTGTGCTGCTATGTATTGTGCTGGTGTGGCCTGCTACTATCGTGCTGAGTTGCTGTGCTACAAAAATACAATTGCTGGGCAGAACCTCCTCTGTCCAGTATTTAAATTCACCGAAGGTGATAGATTTCTTAGTCAATTAAAGCTGACGAACTGAAAAATTAATTAAAATAATTATGCATAAAGATTTCCATAGCAGTCTATCCAAAATCCCAAGTTTAAGTTATTGTTCTGAATTATCATATTCTAGAATTTTATATTCTAAAAATCTAATTTTTATTCAAGATATAATTTTTGAGCATTGTTTATTTTATGAAATTTAGTACACATAATGAAGTTTTTTAGCACATGTTCATATTGGCAATATATATTGGACTTTGCGTATTAATGTGCATATTGAATTTTCTATGATTTTAAAATCTTGGATTAAATATTCTAAAATTGTTTACGTAATTGTTTTTAAAATTTAGAATAAGAATTAAATTATTTTAAAATAAAATAAATTTCTAGATTGAATTTTATTTTACTAAAAACTTGACAATTTTAAAAAAAAAAAAAATATTTAATCTCAATTAGATTTTTAAATTAAAAGTTTTCATTGTGCCAAATAAAATATATTACTAGTGTTTTTAGTAATTTTGGATTAATTATTGAGTATTGACCGAATGGCTTCCCCTAAAAATTGGTATCGAGTATTCAATTGAAGAGGTCATATATTGATACCAACATGGTATCTAATTTATTTGTTATTATTATATTAATATCAGATTATTCTGATAGTAACAAAATGATATCAAACATAATTTGAGATATTTTTATTTGTATAATTTATATTGATTCATATTAATTTTTGTTATCATAAAAAATCACTTTGTAATAATAATGTTACGTGAACAACACTGTCAGACAATTATATGACCTTGTGAAAAAAAAAGACAAAATCTAAAAAATTAAATAAACAAGAATGAAAAAAAATTATACTTAAAAGTTGTCTCTATCATTTGGTAATAGATAAATAGTAATACTTATCGACTAATAAGCACGGATACGAATACAATGATACGACACGGCAGGATATAAGGGCACGACAAATTAAAAAAAACTAAGATACAAAAATTGCTAGGATACGGCAAAAATTATATAATTTTAAAAATATAATGTATTTAAAATTATATAATTTTTCTATTTATAAACCCCCCCCCCCAATTATAAAACCCCCCAGGTTTTAAAAATTATAAAACCCCCACAAATTTTAAAAATTATAAAATTATACTGCTTATAATCCCCCCTCTCCCTATCTTCTTTGAAATCACCACGCGAAGGCCCCCTACACCCCTCGGTGTCGTCGGGCACTTAGCGTCGTCGGTCATGTTAGAGTTATTGGCGTAATTAAAATGCATCGGATACTTATCCGATGCATCGTTCCAAGAGCCATGTGACGTATCGGACACGATCCGATCAACAATACGCCACGTGGCGTATCGGACACGTATCCATACCGTGTCTGTACCGTGTCCCTATATCCATGTGGCTGTAGGAAACCGTATCTATGCTTCCTTGCTTATCGATATGTTTCTAATGGTGACACACATCAATCTTTTCTAATAGCTCAGCTAGTAAACCATATTATATCAATAAAGATGTTTTTGGAAGATGAGCTGCATGATTGCCTAATGTTGAGCTCACTTACAGATAGTTATGATAACTTTGTGATTTTATTGAGCATATCACCACTGCAATGTGTTGTTTCAATGCATTTTGGCACGAGAAACCTACTATATGAAGAAGCAATGAGAAAACAAAAAACAAAAAATTATCACGGTAACCTTATTTCTAAGAGACATGGGAGGAGTATCACTAGACACACACATAATAAAAAATATATATATTCTTCTAAAAAGTAAGTCACAAAATAGAAAGTAATCAAAAATTAACATTGTAATAAGGGACATGTCAAAAAAAATTATTATTCATTAAAAAAACTACAATGATAAAACATGAGTATCAGAACTAGTCTTTAACTCAACACTTGTCTTGAGTGAAAAAGTTTGTCATCACATAAATGGATTAATTCATTTAATGTTGATTCAATCAAGCAATTGCACATTAATATAGATGTATTATCCACAAAGTAACAATCAACCTAACCATATGAATAATTATGTATATATAATATTAAAAAATATATTTTGATATTTTATTTGAAGGTAAATATCTAGTATATGAGACTTCTACTTAGCACAAATCTGAGTGACATTAATATTTTAACATCCTTACCACTAAAAACTAGAGAAACAACTTATGAGTCTCAAATTCAAGACATATCACTCTTATATGAAGAAATTTCTCATCGCATCAAGACATGACATCCAATAAAAACATGCAACACAAAAATTTTTCAGGTGATCCTCATCCGAATATTAATCTCACTAAAAAGACTAACCATAGGATTGATCATCCTCGAATTACATGTTGGGAAAAAAAATACAGTAAAATTATTCATCATGACTAGGGTAGGAGTAGCTAATATGTTTGGTTCTTTCGTCCAAGTAAAAAAAAAATGAATAATAAAATAAAATAAAATAAAATAATTATTTTTATTTTTATTTTTATTTTTATTAAATCTCAATAGTTATCATAACCACGAATTATTTTTTAAAGAAATTCTCTACTAAATGTAATATATTCACATTTAGTGCACAAAGGTCCTATCTAATGTGAGTCTAGGATAGATATATATCTTGGCAAATCTTGCTCATGATACAATGAAGATGTCACAACTCATGTCTCATTGTCTTTAACCCAAATTTTATTTTTGGGTGAAAAAGTTTGTCATTACAACAAGATAGAAACTCTTTTGATCTTGACTCAATCAAAGTATTATCGATCAATATAAATGTACTATCAACAAAGTGAATTTGGATCTAACCTTATGAATAATAATATATATATAATATTTAAAATTTTTTTAATATTTTAATATGAGGGAGACATATCCAATACACAAGTCTCCTTCTTAGCATAAGATTTGAATGATAATAATATCTAATAATTAGAGAAGTTATATCTGCTAAGTCTCAAACCCAAGACTCAGCACCCTTAGTTAAAGGTACTTCTCATGTAATATGAAGACTTCCCATATGATTACCTTTACCAATATTATTTATGTCCCTCATTTTTAACTTCAGAATTTTAATGAGATTTGGTGTGTTAGTATTTGTGTAATTTTGTTATTTCACTTATTTTATTAAAAGTATTTTTGAGAAAAAAACTTTTCCAATAAGCAGCTCCAATGTTGACCTTATCTTGAGAAAGTGGATCATCCACACTTACCACAAACATCAACACCCAAATCCATAACAAGCAAAATGCTAACATTCATATAAATATGTAATATAGATGTGGGCATGCAAAACAATTAGGGACTATAGCCACAAAAGATGTGAATTTATAACCCCATAAAACTACCAAACCTCAAGCTGAACAGATGCCTCTTTATATTGCCGTTTGGAAGCCAATACCTGGAGCTGATCCACAGCGGAAACTGCCATGAAAAGTAAATGATGATGCCAAGAAGTTAACTATCACTAGCATAAGACTTAGAGCCCCTTGTAAAAAAATACAGCAAGTGCAAGCAAATTTTGCAAAAATAAACCAACCTAACATTGTAAGACGATGAAGAGCAGTTATAGTAGAAGTTATATGCTTCTTTGCAAAGTCCAACTTTTTAATATCGCGGCATATTTCTTGAACCATTGTCTCACTCTGCTCAGCTTTGGTTTTAATTTCCCGTATCTTGTGCATCAACTCCTGATTTTAAAAAAAAATTAAAAAAAAAAAAAACTGAATGAAAAGATATAAATACTTTACTTCTACAATTAAGATTGCTCTCTAAACATTCAAATTAACAAATATTTAATCTCAAATAACTCTCAAGCTAATTAGAATCAGTTATATTGATTTTTATTTTCTATTCAATTCTATTTTGAACAATATTTTTTGTTAAATTAAAATAATAAAAATTATTTACTATTTAAATCATCTTAATAGCCTCACACTTATCTTTTCACCAATGATATTATGCATATTTATTGTCAAATAAATTTATTTCTTATATAATTTTTATTATTTTTTCATTTCTTTTTCTCAATATTCTCATCACAATGATGTGCAATTTTATATATAATTTAATATTATCCAGATCAATATTTACCATCATAAGAGCCTAATTATATCAATAATCATTCTATGGGATTTATCCCAACTTATTAGATATCATAAGTTGTATTTCTCAATTACTGCTTGATTATTAAAAACAATTTTGAGAACAAGAAAACATACATTTTCTTAGCTTCTTTTGTTATACTCTAGATCAAGCCTCACCAATCATCAATCAAAATCATGTTGTTAATAATGAGCATGTATCATAAATATCCATAAATTTGTACTTCTCTAACATTTGAGGTCAGCAAAAATCCTTCTTTATGAGATCATAAAAGTTTGTGTTTGCTATTTAGCTTACTCGCCTCTACAGCAGATATTGCAGATGCAAGGTCTTCCTTTGCTTTGATTCTGGAGTTGCTCTGAAATGCATAAATTGACCAAAATTAGGAAAGAACAATAGATGGAACAATTATCCTTCATGACAACTTAGCACATAATTGAATTTCATATAAAATAGTTACCCCACACATTAAGAACCATAAAGAACAATTAATCAACTCTCATACAAAAGGTCAACAAGTACAATGCTTTTGTTTATTTTTTTTCATGAATTTAATATAATAATATAAATATTATTTTCCTTACTAAAAAATTCATAGACCTGACTTGGCCAAAAAATGACATGAGCTCATTTTCTGATAAACTAATGTGATCCGATGATGTGTGATGGAAGAAATTTCAAAACAAATAGTGATGACAGCTAGAACCATCATTATCATTAGGAAAGATTTTTAGTGGAAAAAAAAATCCCAATAATGATTGAAAAAATTAAGTCATAAACAAACATGAATAAAAAATATTCAATGATTTGAAAGTACAAGGGTACCCTTATAAAAAGAAATTTTAATTAGGATAGCTCACATATTAGGTACTATTAGCCATAACAAAATAAAGTACAACATATAAATGAAAAAAAACATAAACTATAAAATAAAATATCTTTCAAATTGATACATAAAAATTCAAATTAATAAATTTGAATAAAATAAAAGTAAATTATTATCTCTTCAAGACCTTCATTAAAATATCTAAATGTCAATCTACATTAAAAACACAAGTCATTAAAATAATCTCACTTTGAATCTTCAACAAATAAAAAAATAATTCACTTTTATATATTTTAGCAATTCATAAAATATCGGATTGAATATTATATATATTAATATCTTACTATCACAATAAATAATCTTACCTTTCTAGGAAATAAGATAATATTAAATAAAATTATAAAAATTTACAATAGAACGCTTATCGATGCAAACTGGTGTTATTTTAATCTGAATATTCAATTAATTATAAGTATTTCTAATCATTGAAAAAAATCTAACATCATAAAAATTTTTTCATATTTCTCGGTATACAAAGAGTTATATCTAGATAAATTTAATATGACAAATTTATAAAATAATTTATACAAATTGAGTAAGTTATATATGATATAATGATATTTAGATAATTAATCTTTTATATAATTCTCTGATAAATTGTAGAGTCAACTAAAAGAATAACATCTAACAAAAAATTAATACTTAGTTAATTAAATATTTATTGAAGCACAATCCAAAAACAAATTTATAGAAAAGTATCAACAAACTTATTTGAGATACAAAGTACATTGATACACAAAAGTCTTTTAGAGCATTGATACAATGTATAAATAAGGCATGAATTTTTTGTGAAGCATACTCAACCTTATATATATATATATATATATAATATTTTTACTAAATATTATCTAAAATTTTTATCTATTAATAAAATACAATCAAATATTTTTCATCATTATAATCATTCAGAGTTCCAAAATAAAATAATAAAATTATAATAATCAAACATATAAAATTTTAAGATACTAAATGTTATCTATAATTTTTAGAAATATGAGATATGGGAACTTTAAGAATAATATGATTTGTGAGGAAGCTTTGGGAATAATATAATTTGTAAAAGATGACTTTGGAAATAATTAATTTGTGAGGGATGACTTCAGAAATAATATATTTTGTGAAGGAGACACTTAAGGAGTGGCAAGGTACTTTTGTCTAGGCATAAAGGAACCTGAGCCTAGTGAAGTCTAAGCTTTAGGCATTCATGATACATGCCTTCAATAATTATGGTATCAACGGTCATCAAAGCTCCTATAAAAATCTCACAAATCATGCTCTTTATGATTACTCTAGGATATAAGATGTATTACACAATCTAAAAATAAAATTTGATTGTATAGCTCAAAAGTCAAAACCCAAGTGGTTGTTTCATATATACCTTATATTCAATGCCACAATCAAGAAAGATATTCTTCATATTTAATAGATATACCATCTATCTATAAATTGTCACCAACAAAAAAAAGAGTTCATAGAAACATTATATTAATTACATTAGTTTTCCAAAAAAAACTAATATAATATTTCTCAAATATCATCAAAATAGAAAGCATTTATTTCTTCCAAGATAGCATGATATCATCCTGGATGAAAAAAATTCTCAAAATGGGATCTGAGTACAATAGTATTGTAAACTTCTTCATATGCCTCAATATTTGAAGAACTACATCCATGTAAATATTTATAGAAGAATCTAAAAAATAACTAATTATATTGATTATATATATTAAATATAACATGATAATATATCAACAATTCTCTACAATATATCAATATTCTCTACAATAACTAATTTATAAAAGATAATTTGATAGTTTATCTTCTCTACAATTTTCCTATATATATTAAAGTTAACTAGAAAAATCATATCGAATAATATATCAATATTTGGATCAATGAAAACATTTTTTGGAGAACATCACAAAGAACCAATATCTATAAAAATATCAACCACAAATCTGTTTTATGAAAAATTAATATCTTTTCTAAAATATGTCATATCTATGCCAATAAAATATTTAATTCTCTCAGAATCTTTTATCTGTTGGGAATTGGGTAATTCCCAACTCATAATGCCTAAATTAGAATATCATTCACGTGCACAAATAAAATAGTCATGTTATCAAAACTCTTTTAGCAAAAACATATAAAAAATCATGACATAAATATATAAATCAAACTAAATGAATACCTATAAAAATCTCTTAAATCATGCTCTCAATGATAACTTTAAGTCACAATGTATTTTGCAATCTATAAATTACATTTGGCTGTGCTGCTCAAAATTCATGTGATAGCACCATATGTACTTCCTCCTCGAGATCAATATTAAAAAATATATTCTTCACATCTAATTGATCTATCATTCATCTATGTGATATCATTAGTAAAATAAGAATTTATATCAAAATTATCTTGACTAATAAAGAGAAAGTATGTTTGTAATTCACATCAAATATCTAAGTAAATCTCCTCACTACAAGTCTCATTTAAAGAAAATTTACTTTCCCAACTAGATATGATTTCACAATGAATACCTAATGCAACAAATAGTAGAGCTTCTCATTGAACATGGTACTTATTCTCAAGTCTCATTTAGGGGTGTAAACGAACCAAATGATTCGTAATTCATTCAAAGCTCGGCTCGGTAAAAGCTCATTTGAATTCGTTTGTTAAGTTAAACGAGTCAAACTCAAACTCTATTTTTAGGCTAATAAGTTAAAAAGGCCAAACTCAAGCTTCCTTAAGTTTGACTCATAAAAGTTTGTGAACATGCTTGTTCGCCAGCTTGCGAACATGTTTGCGAACAGGCTCGTAAAAAGTTTGACACATGTTTGATCACACCGCTGTTCTGATTTCCGAACTTACAATCTTTTACTCCCCATCCCCATTAAAAAAACCCTAAAGATCATATTAGAAATTACTCTCTCGGCTCTCTCGTTCTCTGCTACCGCCCGCCGCCCGCCGCCAGCCACACTCTTCCCTGTTCTCTTCTTCTTTTCCTTTCTTCCATTATTAATGTGTTATCTCTTTATGGACATCCTCTTTACCACTTACAGCAATGATATTATTCTCTATGCCTTGGTCTCTAATATGTGAAAGTTAAATATTACTGGAAATGGTATTGCTCCATCTCTCACTGACTTCGGCAAATCAAAGCATTGAGTGCAATGTTATTTTGCTACAAAGAATGCATGACCAATGCATCAGCTTAGATTCAAATGACTCGATTGACTTAAACTATCAATCTTTGCATCATGGAAAGGAAAACTCATCTCTGCAAGCTAGAATTCTCTCAACTCTTTTGACCTCTGTCTCTTTCACCCTTGCTCTAGAAGAATGAATATCAAATGAAAGATAAAACATAAAATAAACTTGTTATGATATACCCTAAAGTAAATATTTTAATGAAAGTGTGGATCAAATGTCTTCTTTTATTTTTAATTGATTTCTGTGTTGCTGAATTTGGATGTTTAAAGTTTTTCAAATTTTCATATACAATTATCATGTTGAAATTATATAAAATCTATCTTATTTTTTTTTTAAATTTGTTTTGTTATGTTGTATAGGATGTCGGACCATGCTGGCAATATGTTATCCCCTAAAAATTCACAAACAAGTCAAATAATAGAAAATATTATTGATGTCATTGTAAAAAATATGAATTTGAATAAAAAAAAAACAACATCTATAACTCTAGGCATTGATGGGGTTGAAAATATTGAAGATAGTGAAGAGGGAGGGGCAATTGCGCAAAGAAGAGAATGCACACCTCCCAAGTATGGTCTGAATTTAAAAGTCACCCTTCTCAATAAATCAGAAAAGGCTGAATGCATCCATTGCAATAGACAGTTTACACTTCTTAAGACTGGAACAACGTCTCACTTACTTAGGCACATTAAAGAAAATTATGTTAAGAGAAAAAACAAAGTTGTTTGGATAAAAGGAACTAACACTCAATTCCTCTATAACAAAATCTAAAATGATAACTTCAATATAAAATTTGATCATGGTCCATAAGCTACTATTTTTTTTGTAAAGTATGAAGTATTTAATTTGTTGATAAAGATTACAACTTCATATCATCAAAAAGTTAGTCATGGAACTGTAAGAAACGATTACTTTTCAAGTTATGCGGTAAAGAAGAAAAAAATTTACGCTCTTTTGAAATCTACAAATAAAATGATTATGACAACTAATATATGGAAATCAACCAATCAAAAAGTTTACAATATGATTGTCACTTGTCATTTTATAGATTTTAATTAGAGATTACAAAAGCGTACTCTCAATTTTTGTGATGTACTGACACCTTATTTCTATATGAGTTGTCATTTGTGATGCTTTAAGTAAGTGTTCGGTTGAATAAAAAATTGATGATAAAGTTTAGAGTGCGACATTTAATAATGCCTCTTACAAAGATGTTGTTATTCACATATTAAAAGATAATATTTCCTATAAAAATCAACTTGTTCTTGGTGGCAAATTATTTCATATAAGATATTGTGCACATATTATAAATCTCCTTATCCAAGTTGGGTTATCAGAAATTAGAGATATAATTAAGAATATATGAGAAAGTGTTAAATATGTGACCGGTCTGATAGTCACCTGAATATTTTTAGAGAAATTGTAAAGTAATTAAAGTTGCCTTCAAAAAAACTTATTCTTGATTACTGCATAAAGTGAAATGCAATATTATTTATGTTGTCGACTATCATGGAGTTCAATGATGTTTTTCCTAGATATGTACAAAGAGAAGCAAGTTACTTATTATTGCCAAGTGATGATAATTAGATGAAAATTGCTGAAGTTTCCTCATTTCATGCAATATTCAATGAACTTGCAAAAATCATTTCATGTATTATTACTTTATTTGACTAATCTTAATTAATTTTGTGATTTACATGATTTTAAAATTATTTATTTCAACTGGGTAATTTCATACATGTAGATTCTGAATATCAAACATCAAATTTATTTTTTTCCGAGCTTTATAATATCAAGAGGTTATTGGATGAAAAATATCTTGATAAAAATAAGTTTATGCATTCAATGATTATGAATAAGAAAAATAAATTTGACAAGTATTAGGGTGATTGCAATTTGTTGATCTCTATGACAGCCATTTTAGATCCAAGAAATAAAATGTAGTTGATTGAGTGGTATTTTCCTATGATTTACTTGAAATCATATAGCATTGAACATAATATAACTATTCGTGAGACTTTGTGCATGATTTATAGGGATTATGTTGAAACTCATAAAACAAATAGTGATGAAAAGAAGAGTGAAAGTGAGAATCAAAATGAATCTTTTAGTATTGTGACGATGGAAAGAAATGGATGTGAGGGCTTAATTTTTTAGTTATATAAGACATTTTGAATCACCAAATGAACAAGTTAAATCTGAATTAGATATATATCTAGAAGAAAGTATTCATCTTTGTGAATATTCAAATTTTGATGTCTTAGATTTGTGTAAGATGAACTCTCTAAAATTTAGAGTGTTATCAAAGATAGCATGTGATGATTTATCAATTCCAATCACAACTATAACTTCAGAGTTTGTATTCAACGATGGGGGAAGAGTTATTGAACCAAATCATGTTTCTTTAGGAGCAGACACGATTATAATATTATTATGCGGTGAAGATTTGTTAAGTGTCTTCTATGAGATAAAGCAAAAAAGAAAAGTAAATCTCGAACTTCTATCATATTTTAAGTTTAAATTTGGTTTTGGGCTATTATAAAATTTTGATATTTTGAGCTATTTTTATTATTGTTTATGTACATGTTTTGGTTTTGTTTTACAATTTTAATATTTTATTTTATTTTTTACTAAATGTTATAATTTTTATAGGATGAAGAGGACTTCAAAAAAAATTCAAATACCTCACACTTGAAGGTTGCCTTTAAGGTATAATAGGGAGGTAATTTCTTTTCTTGTATATTCTTGTATTTTTGGCATATAGTTGAGGTTGTGTTACTTGGATATATTATTATTTGTTAATTAGAAAATATTCAAAGTTACTTATTATTAATCTTGTTGTTTGAGATGTAGTCTTTTAAGCTTTAATTATATTTTATTTGGAGTATATTTTACCAATATAAACTATCAATGTCTACTTTTATTTGAAAGGTAAAAGGCCAATACATGAAAGAGATCATAATGATAGAAAAAGATATAGAGATTATTTTGAAGTTATTATATGTTGATTTAAACATTATTCTTGAAATTTAAAGGATGATTGTAATTTTTTTTATTTCTTTGGTGTTGCAACTTTTAATTGGTTTGAATATGTTAGTTATTATTGACAACTTGTTGTATTAAGTTATTAGTATTTTTTTTAGATATTGTATCTGATGTTAAACTATTAATTTTTTTTTAAGATCATAAACAAGCTCACAAACGAACTCAAACAAGCTCACAAAGAACTCCTTACCAAGCTTGCAAACGAGCTTATGATCGAGCTCACAAACGAACGAGCACGAGCTATAATCAAACGAGCTTTAAACAAACGAGCCCGAGCCGAGCTCGATCTTGATGAGCTCGAGCCGAACTCAAGCTCGATTCTGGATTTTAAAAAATAAAGGAACCTAAGCCGAATCCAAGTCCTTCCAATAAATTTCGAGCTGAACTCGAGCCTTTGATGATTTGGCTTGATTCAGCTAAATTACACCCCTAGTCCCATTAGAGTGGAGGACATTTATGTCTTCCAAAATGGCCTGACACCATCTTGAGTGAGAAAATATCTCAAGAGATATGGTTATTCTAGCATCATCTTAAAAAATAAAAAAAAAATCATATGTACAACAAAATCTATGAGATTGAGCATTGAATACAACACAAATGTTCCTTCTAAAGGATAATTAAAAAGTAAAGATCAAAATGCCAGATTGTAAAATTAACCGGCTCTTCAATAGACTCATCTTTGATCTAAACAAGTTATATATATCTCATTCTCCTAGTATAGACTTTAATTTTTATGTAGTCAAAATTTCAACCTCGAACTCAATATGGTTTTGAACTAAAATAATCTTATAGACTAATATGTCATCTAGACAAAATATTACTCTCTCCAAAATTAATTTGATTTATACTTGTTGATACTTATGTATGAGTTGCATTAATCAAATTGTCATCTAAACCAATCAAATTGTCATATATAATCTAGACCAAACAATGATTTTTTCTCCTTGAAAATCTTAATCTCTCTAGAATTAATTTGATTACTACTTGTTGATACTTATGTATGAGTTGTATCAATCAAATTGTCTCATATATAAGGAGCTTTATATGAGTTATTTCATATAGAGTTGTTAAATTTATTTTATGTTGTATCAATCAATGTTTAAGTTAATTTAAGTTTTTTGTTTATTTTATTTCTGCATCACAATTTATAACATGATATCAGAATCATATCATATGAAACAAGACCTAGGAAATAATATATTTAAGTTAGGAATGTACACCCTAAAGAGTTGGACCAACTTGTAAGGCATCCTCTTGCAATTGTTGCCAAAATTTTATTATCTTTAACAACAATGTTAAATTTTTAAAATTAAAAAAAATCACAAGTTTCATCACCATGATACAATCAAATTCAAATACACGACCTCCAAATGTAAAAACACATCAAAACCAATCTAGCTACATGTAACATTTTAAAATAAAAGTAAAAGATATATATAAATATACAAACAAACAAATAAATATGTAACACAAAATATATAAATATATAAATATATAAATATATAAACATATAAATATTTAATAGAAATATAAATATATATATATATATAAACATAAGAATATATAATACAAATATATAAATATATATATATACATATATATATATATAGATATATGCATACACACACACATATATATATATATACATTTATATGTGTGTGTGTGTAATAGATATTTATATTTATATATATATATATGTAAATGTATGTATATATGTTTACATATGTATATCTTTATATCTTTATATATTTATATATTTATGTATATTATGTTAATTATTTATATGTTGGTTTCTATATCTATATATGTTATTTGCTTTTACTTTGAAATGATGCATGTAGCTAGAATGGTTTTGGCATGGTTTTACAAATGGAGGTCTTGTGTTTGAATTTGACTGTGTCAAGGACATGAAAATTCTGATTTTTATAATTTTTAAAATTTTTTTAAATTGTTGTTTGGGACAAAATAGGATTTTCAATTTTTGAATCACTAAAACATAATTATTTTAAAGTTTAGTGCACCTTTTTAAAATATAAAAAAAGACTAATTTTTTATTATTTCATGTTTGATGCACCAAAAACATAAATATTCCTTAATATTTTAATAATTTTATAATTTACGTGTTTGAATATCACATATTTATAGCATATAAAATATCAAAATCAAATATAAAGAATTCCAATTATATTTGACATATTAATAGCATATGTGCCAAATTGAATATCACATACTAAGTATTCTAATATTATCCAAATATATTTTAATGTATTACATATTTATTCTAATAAGAGAAAAACAATTTAAGTTGGCTTTTACTATAAAGTTCATTATGTGACACATATATCTAGCATGAAAAATTACTATTAAAGGATCATCTCTAATAATTTTAATAAAAATATTTATTATCACACTATTATTATGAAGTATTATTAAATATTATATTAAATATTTTATTTTATATCTCGTATTCTTTATAGATCTTTGACGTCTGACACTCATATATGACAGGGTCATCATGAGGATAAAGAATCTCATAAAATCCTAACATTTTTTTATTTAGCTTCTAATGATATCTTCATTTACAAACTCATAGAAATAAATAAATAAGATCAATAAACCTAAAATAGATCTAAATTAAAAGACTCATTTACTCAGTTATGTTTGTAATTTTTAGAATATTATTTAATGTCTCATAAGATGTTCAGTCTCAACAGTACTCTTACAAATATATATTTTTCAATAATATATATATTATTCTGAATTTTTTTATCACTCCTAATTTTTGTATTGTTAATAAGCTTAAAGCAAGTTCATACTCTAATTATAAAGTATGAAGTGGGAGATACCTAATATTTGATAACCTAGTCTCATAACTTTTTATTAGATTGTCATTATCTAAATTAATATCTACTCATTTTTTATTTTTTATTTTTTAGATAATTTTTGAAGAAATATTTATTTTTATATTCTAAAATTATGTAGTAAAAAAGTTGAAAAAAAAAACTATATGCCTTGCAAAATTTCAAATTAAATCCAAACCCAAAGCTAAGAAACCATGAGCCCACAAACATGAGATAATGCTCGCTCTCCAATATTTATTTACATGATTATATTTTATATAATATGAGATTAAAATAAATATTTTAAAATATATATATATATATAAATATATATAAAATAAATAGCTTAAAAATTTTAGAAACAATAAAGCAAAAAATTAAAAGATAGAGAGAAAACATATTACAATTTGAGTATAGAAAACAATAAACATTGACTTCGTATTTATAAATAATTTTTATAATTAATATAATATTTATAATAATTAACACAAGTTGTGCCGTGATGACACAGCCCACTTGCAGAGCAGGCACAGCTCATGCTTGGGTCATGTCATGGTCGTGTCTTTGGGTCGGACAGAAACCCAATCCAAGTATGCAAGTGATCTCATGTATTGAAGTTTTTAAATTTTTAACACAAAAATAGCAAGTAAACTGCACACGATGATATATTTTAAATGACCACAAGTCCATTCAGACAGTCCCAACCGAGGTCAATAAAAAATTTTGAAACTAATATTTTATTATTGATGTCATAACAGAAAATCCAGCAATTACAATGTGTGACATGTCATGCTTGTGCGTCGTATGTGACATGTCATGCTTATGCGACATATGTGACATGCCACTCAAAAAAATATTTTGTTTAAAAAAATGTGTCGTCTTGTCTACCAATGGGAAGCCAAAATAATATTTATTTTTAAGTTTAAAATTTTATATAAATAAGTATGATATTTATTTTTTATTTTTTTTTTGAAACTCCAACTGTAATATTCTCTCTAATTCTTTCTAATTCTCAAAAAATGTAAACTTTCATTTTAATTTTTTTACATAATATATTATAGTATAAATCCTGTATAGTTATAGTTGGCAATAGTGTTTGGTCAGACGAACAAGGAAATTGAGGGTGTAGGATATGCTTAATTTTGTAAAGTACACGTACACTTACCATAATTTTTTTTATATATATTCTAAAGATAAAGTTATAGAGAAACTATAAGAGATATAACAATTAATATTCTCTTTTTATTTCTAACTTTTTATACTTCAACATAACTAATGTTAATAAAAATAAAACAATAAAGAATAAATTTAATAAAAAATTACATTAATATTTTAAATAATTTTGATTTAAATAAATATGTCCCAATCTAAATTTCTAAAACTAATTTGTCTCTTAATCATTAGTTTTCCTGGGCACATAAAAAAAGATACTTATGTTATAACATATCAACCAAATAATAATTACAATAAATAAATTATATTTCTGTGCACTAAAAATCAGATTTCCATTTATGCCCCAAGCAAGACATCTCATCACTTTTAAAAAAATTATTCGAATGACAGTTTTCAAATTCGAAAAAAAAAAGAGCTTGAATTAGAAAACCATTTTTTGAAAAAAAAAAAATTTCAATTTTTTAAAGAAATGAAAAATTATTGTTTATATTTATATATATATAAACCTATAAATCATATATGCATATAAACATTTTGTATGTATGTATGTATGTATGTATGTATAAATAAATACACATATATATAAACATATATAGCATATATATATATATATGTATGTATGTATGTATGTATATGTTTATATATTTGTGTATATATAATGTATACATGTGCGTATGTATTTATAAGTTTATATATATATATATATACACACACATTTATATATATTTGTTTTTATATATACACTACAAAGGTTTATATATATTTGTATATATATATGTATGTATGTATAAGTTTATATATATATATAATCATATATATACATTTATATATATTTGTATATATATAATATATATAGAGCATATATATATATGTGTGTGTTATATATGTTTATATATATGTATGTATTTATAAATTTATATATATACAAAAGTTTATTTATTTTATTTATATATATGCTATATAGGTTTATATATATATATATATATATGTATGTATGTATATGTATAGATCATGAATAGTTAAGTCTCCTAATTATTAACTCAATATGATCTTGTGCTAACTATGACTCATGGACTATTATGTTATCTGAGTCTGAAGTACATCTCCCTACTCAAGAAATTTTATTATCTTCAAACTCAACATAATCAAAATTTATTGATAAATATAATGACCTCGTGAAAATAATATCATATTAAGTATCAACATACTTAAATATAATCATTGAATGACTCTCTCTACTAATTGATGATCCAAACAAAATTATATATGAGAAAGAAGAGTAATGAATTAATGTGCAATATACACTCACTCAAAAAAGCTATTATTCATAAACAGTTAAAATCTTAATAATCTCTGGTAAAATAATATGTATATCTTATTTGAAAACTAGAATATCTAAGGAAAATATATCTCAATGATCTAATCTTAGACAATGATTAATGACAAAATAAGTATATCCAAAAATATTATGAGTCAAGCAACATATTCACTCTAGGATATAGAATTTAAAATGATATAATCTAAAAAAAGATAAAATAAAATATCTAATTGATAAAATAAATTAGGGTTAAAATCTTATCTCCCCAAAATTATTTTATAATACTCTTTTCAAATAAAAATTTTATTGTATCAATTAGATATTTATTCTTCTTTTCAATAATTATATTTTATTGAGATATATTTACACATGAAATCTATTGAATAATCTTATAATTCATACAATAAGTATTGAATTAGTCTAACATATTCAATTGCATAATCATATCTCAACTTTTCAAATATTTTTATCAAATTAAATTTTTATCATTTTATGAAAATCTAAAAAATAAAAAAAATTATAATCTGTCTCTAAAAAGATATATTTAATTATATCTCGGGCAGTCATTGATAAAATAGTCAGATAACTAAATCTCTCTTTTGTCACATCTCTACTAGATCTCCAAATATTTGGCAGTCTCAATATATTAGATTAAATAAATTCCTACTCAGATCAGACTAACATGAATGATAGAAAATCTTGATTAACTTTTTATAACTAACATGTCTCATACTCTAAAATCAAAATACTCATAAAACTTGGATAAAAGATTCTTTACTAAGCTAATGATAAGCGACCAAACTAAGAATACATAAGTAAATAATCAAATACACAAACATATAGTAATAAATCTTACTATAAAAGATAAAACATATAATTTAATTTGCTACCTTATCCAAAATAATTTTCAAATGGAGTATTCCTCAATCTAAAAATATAATTTTCTTAGAGTAAATAAATAGGATAATCACAAATAAATAAAATATAGGAAAATAACAAAGACTCCAGTTAGATGCTACCTTATCCAATAGCTTTTAAAATTTTGTTATTTATTATTATAATATTTTAAGAGGAGAAAACAATAACAAATAGGGTACGATTACTGATAATATGAGTGTTGACTTCTGTGTTGATAATCTAGAAGTCCAAAATAAGATTACAAATAAAATAACTAATGATACATATATATATATAAAATATATTACTGTATTACAGAGATATTTTATATACTTCTCACTAGCGGGTGTCTCGATGAGTGAACTCTATGAGATGCTTGAATGACTCTGATAGTCAAACAATCTTTCTCAATACTACAGAAAACTTTTGGTGTCCTCTATAAAATAACACTCAACGACCCTTTCAGGAGTAAACATGTTTTTTAAATTATGTATATTATAGAAAAAAATTCTTTTGACATTTGTCTATATACCAACAACACATTACAAATTAGAATATCTCAAATTCAAGTCCTCCAATGAAATTAAGATTTTAAATCCATAAATTCTCAATTTTACTCTCAATTAGAAAAATAAAAATTAGGATATTATGAATTAAAACCCAATTTTAAAAAATTTCCCAAAATCCAATCTTGAAAAACTTAGATTTCATGACTTATCCAATTTTATCATGAAATTTAGGCACAACCTTTTAAAAAAGGGTTTTGGGACCTTTTCCACTTTTGCATTGAACTTAGAAAAAAAAAAACCCCAAGTCCATGTCCAAACACCATTCACCTATCATCAGAGCCATTATCAATGCTTCGATGATATTTTCTGCCATTGACATCACCACTGTGAGTGCCGATGCCCATCGCACATAGTAGTCATACAATAAATATTCAGAAAAAAACAATAATGTGTGTCTTTCTCCTTCAAATAGTACATGTATGCACTATAGTACGCATAAATGTGTACTGTACTTATACAAATAAGGGGTTCAACCTAGCCAAGCTAATCACGAGCTACTCGATGTGAACGTCGCTCTAAACAAGTTCAAAACAATCAATCTAAATGAGCTCTGAACGAGCCTTCTAAAAAAGCTCTAAATGAGTCTTCTAAGCGAGCAATCTAAACCAACCCATCAGGACATTGGTAACTCATTATCATATATTTTTAACTATATAATATCAGGTCGTCAGTCAATAAGCTCTTGAAAAAGTAATGCACTGAAATTTGACAAATTCTTTTGGTGCACTAAATATTTCCAAACAAAGATTTCCTGTTATTTCGATTCCAAATATTCAGTAACACTATTTTATTACAGGTTCATGTTCTATCCAGATTCTATACTACAATTTCTGATAAGTAAAATTGCATAACAATATAAATATTTACTGTACATAAATTCAAAGTTACAACAATATGCAATAATGCAAGAAAATGAGGGCCAGGAGCTAAAAATCTAGACCTGCTGGCGCACAGCTGAGAGTATTTCTGCGTCAACGCGCCTAATCTCGTAGTGTATCTTTTGCATAAGTGGCTCGACATCAGATAATGAAGCCTCTGGAATGAATCAGGCTCAAAGACATTAATATGATTTCATGAATTAAAACAGTCACACTCACCTATACAACATTGAAGTTCAACGAACGAAGAAATTTTACAAATTAAAGGCATCAAAGGGACTTCTAAAATTTAAATTATCAAAAACTAGATGCAAAACGCATGTGCTCCAACAATAAAAAGAGTATAAGCCCAATTGACAGAGTTACGAACTATTATTTGACAGTGTCCATAAATCCAAACATTAATATGTTAATTAATCCAAACATAAAAGATATAGAAGGGCTCCATATATATATATATATTAAATTAAAATGATTTTTCAAGAATTCAAATATTCTAACATGGTTATATTTAGGAAGCTTATCACAAGCCAAATACTTAATAATGATGAAAATGATGGCCTGTGTTAGGACAAGATCAGTTCAACATAAAGTAAAAACTTAGTATTACATGAATGCTGAATCACACAAAATGTGAATATGATACTTTTTCTTGAGATATTAGTGGCCGAGGTGTAGTCTCTCATTATGGTAGCACAAGTAGCCAATAAAAAATATATGATAGCAGTTTAGATATGATTGTTGCTTTGTGGATTACCATTAAAAATAATGGTCGGCAATGAATTATTGGTTTCCTTTTAATCATGTGGTATTGTTTGATGCTCTAGTAATACAATTGTGTTGCCTGCTAGGGTGGATGATTATTATGAAGGAGCACGCTTCTTGTATGCTATCAAGTTTGTTGCCCATGACTCATGACAAATTTACTTTTAAAGATTAATATATTTATTAGTTGAGCATAAAAATATAAAAGAATTCTAGTTATGCATATTGGTTAAATTGGAATAATTTTTCTAGAGTTAAACATACTTGATTATATTATGAAAAAAATAATTGAAAATAAGGATATATATATATATAGTTGATTTCTTATGAAAGTTTTAAAAAATTATATAAATTAAAGAAAAATAAGTTGTTGATATATTTAAAAAGTTTACTACCAAAATAATTTTCTAGAAAATAATTTCGAAAAAAATAATAGAAAAATTCAATTTTCTAGAAAATACAATTACTAGAAAATTAGTTTTATATTTGATAAGATTACTACCAAAAAAAGTTTCTTACATAGATAATTAATAAAAAAATATAAATAAAATAAAAAATATTAACATATAACTTTTATCAATTCAGAGAAAATATTTGATATAATTTCTTGTGACTTTTGAATCAATTTAGCGGGTGCTTAGAAAATAAAATCTCTTTATTAGTATTTTTTTCATTAATATGTATCACAATAATATAACAAATATTCCTTCTATAAAAAAATATCAAATAAATTTTTAATTTAAGTTGAATTACATTAAGCATCTATCTTAATTTTATATTACTTTAATTTAATCATAGATAAGTTAATAAGACTAACAAAAAGAGATGCCTTAAGAAAAATTATTCACATATTATATTATCTAAATTATTGAAACTAATGAGCATTTAAATCAAAATTTGATAGGTGGTGTGAAGTATTAAATAAATAGATTAAGTTAATCAATTAAAGAAGATTTATCTAGTTTATGACTTTAGCATTGAATTATGAGATAAATAATTCAATTAAGATTTATTACATAAAAATATTTAAAAAAAAAACCTTTAGTAACATATATGATCTATAATTCAAAAAAATAATAAAATTTAAAAAATAGACAATATTATTAATATCATTGAATGAAATAAAAATTGATTAGATCAAACATATTGTATGATCCAAAATGTTAGAATACTACAAGATATAATATTTATAAGATAGTTATAGTACAAATACATATTTTAAGATAAAAGTGACGCAAAACTCAAAAGAACAAAATTAAAAATATGACAATTAGAAATTATCTCATAATTTAGGTATATCTCAAATGATTTAGTCAGTTAGACATGTACATAGAAAATCATACAATTTTAATAAAAAATTTTTTAAACTGTCAAGTTATTATGGAATGAACAAAGAAAACAAATCATAAAAACTTTAGATGAAAAATTTCAAGGAAAACATATATAAGTTAAATATGTGAAAAGTTATGATATCATTATATTGCTTAGAAAACTAGAATACATTTCATCAATAATGAATTAAATCAGAGGTGTACATTAATAATAATTACTAATAATACCATGATATGAGTTTATCCTAAGAAATATAAAAAATAATTAATTATATTAATTACATATTTAATATTTGATCATGAAATTAATAGATAATTAATTATTTCTATGAATCTCTAATGAGTAAAAGAAACAATAAGAAAAAATTGTGCATGAAAAAAATAACATTCAAGGATCAGGTGGAATCTTTCATAGAGCATAAGGCAAAAGTTAAAACTTTACTAAAATATCCACAATAAATTTTCATTAAGATAAAAATATTGTTTCACAAAAATATGTCATTTTGATCACAAAAACAAAAAATTTAAGTCAGCTAAAATTTTTCAAATCTAAAAAAATATTTAAACTAAGTAATCTCCCATTTGAACTCTAGTAATAAAATTAATCAAGCATTTATATACAAAGTCCAACATAATTATTAGTTGAAGAGAATCTATTACATTATGCTCTTATAAACCATTTCAACCCACATATGCCTTTTGCGACTAACAAAAATGAATTGTACACTTATAAACTTAAAAATTTAATGATTATCCAATATAAATCTCCTAAAGATCATCAAGAAAAATAATTTATTAACATCCAATTAATGAGAATTTGCTAGAGAAAGAAGAATTCTAATTGAAATCATTTGAACCTTAGAGAGAATATATTAAAATATTTTCTTCATTACCAAATGAGTTTTGTCCATCATCTTGTGAATAAAATATCCAAAAACAATATTAAAAAAAAAACTCACATAATATGTACAACAATATAAAAGGAGTTTCTAATCATATATAAGATAGAAAAAAATAATTAAGATAGCTTATAGATTAATTGCTCTCATCATTAACATAAAATAAAGTAAAACATAAACTTTATAATATATT
This sequence comes from Sapria himalayana, assembly GCA_029783825.1. Taxonomy (NCBI): domain Eukaryota; kingdom Viridiplantae; phylum Streptophyta; class Magnoliopsida; order Malpighiales; family Rafflesiaceae; genus Sapria; species Sapria himalayana. The sequence goes on along the minus strand of JAREIK010002286.1, from coordinate 522,395 downwards.
TGACATCTCCTCAAGTTGAAACATAAATATCCAAAATATTAAATTTTTAAAAAAATAAATATATTGTCTTCTGCCTAAAAAATTAATTTGCTTCTATGTATTTTATTCACTCATGAAATATTAAATTGAAAGTTATATATTTTATTTCTTAATAATTATAGTAATGATTGATGAAAAAAATAATTTGAAATATATAGATATCTTATTTAAAAAATCTTATAAGTAACTATGATCATTACTGTATACTCTACTTTTGCACTTAATCTAAAAATTATTATTTATCTCTTACTTTTCCAAGAAATAATATTAACTTCATAAAAATATAATAATATGTAGTTGATCTATTGTAATAAGTTAGTACCCAAATAAAATTTAAATACACAACTAATTAAAATTGACCATGTTAATTGAATAAGATATTAAGTCTTAAAAATTTCTTCATATATCTAAATATTCTAATAGCAACAATGATATGAACATGTCATTAAAAATTTACAAAATAACCAACTATATTGATTAATTATATTTTATTAAATCTAATGATAATCAGATAATTAACTTCTCCAATGATTCTCATATATATAATTTAGTTAACATGAAAACATATATCAGACAAAAAATTTACACTTAGCTCCATAAGAGTATTAGTTAAAACATAACTCAAAAGTTCAACATCTTAAAGAATATCTAATACATATCTCATCTATAACAATATAATATTTTCAAATTAGATAATTTCTAATTCAATATTTATTATAATAAATATATCATAAATCAAAGAATTATTTATAACACATTTACAAAACAAAAGAAATATTTATTATTAAAAATCTCAAGAATTAAGTTCTCAATAACTACTTTAATTCATATAAAATCATATACAACTTGCAAACTAAATCTAAAAACTTTGTATGAGCTCAAAAATTAGATATTCCATATACATGTTTTCATTTAGATCACTATGAAAAATATATTAATATCTAACTAATATATCATTCATTCATTTGTGTTAAACTTTAAAAGACTTAGATATCTAAATTGAAGTTATTTTAGTAATAGAAAAAAAAGTATATTAATTATCGACTCTAAAAGCCAAAATTAATCCCATCATAACAAGTCTTGCATTTCAAATAATCTCATCTTATGCAACTAGCCCATAATGCATGATTACAATAAAACTTGTATGATAAAATATTATATACAACTCTTCAATTTCTTTCACAAAACAATCAAAGGATAAAAAAAAAAGTTGTATGATAAATTATTGTACACAACTCTTCGATTTCTTTGGCAAAATAATAGATCTATATCACTATAAATTACATAATTAATTAAATATCTTCTTCTGTCATTTTATATCATGCATCTTTCTGGATCTTGTATTCTTGTATCATGAAGAAAAACCATTATTTAGTCTACTTCTCAATATTTTTTGGAGCATTTGCATTATTTAGGATTTATGACTAGGGTTGACAAGATGGCAACTAGATTGATAAAATATATCTTTCTTAGTGAATCTAATACTTAAAAGAATACAAATATTATTTACCTAATAAAATATTAATAAATATTAATATTATTATTTTTAGCATTATATTTTTTGAAAGAGTTTAGGTAGAGTAATGTTGCAGAGGAAATATCTATATTTATTACTTATCATTACTCCCCTAAGATCCCATATGGGCCTCCAACAAGAAGAAAATATAATCCTTCAAATACTTGTAAATTTGTTGGTTCATATTATAATGATTCTCATATCTAGTCATTATATGTACAAACAAATAAAAAATAGAATGATTTTATAGAGAATGAGATTATCATGAAAAAAAATTTCCCTTAGGCCACAGGTCCAACCGAGCTAGAAGATTTTGAGCTAATTTCAACCTCATCACAAAATATATTGAGAGCAAGAAAACGTAATCACCTATAACTTCTAGTTAATTCAAAAATGAAAGACATGTGCAATTTATTCAGAGAGAATGAGATTCAATGTCAAATCAAGATAATTTTGCAGTCAATTCTTCTAATCTTTATCTACCAATTACCTTCCACAATAAAAAGAGTGATATCCAGTACATTATTTCATAGGTATTATTGTACAGACATCTTCTCTCTTCTATAGTCTATCTATTTTATTACATCTTTTGACAAAACTATGATGCTCAAGACTCAATTTTAAATATTATCTTATCATGGATAATGTCAAGTTATGTTGAAAGAGATCAATATCTTTTACTCTAATAAGACAAAGAAACTAGTAACTCAACCTTCATAAAAACATATTACATATTATTTTTTAGTAGGTATTCACTGTGAAAATTATCTCATGTGAGAAAATAGATAATCTAAAAGTAAAATTTATTGTGAAGAAATTTACTCAAATTTGAAATAAATTATAAATATATTTTTTCCCAATCTCCAAGATTAACTCAGTACGGATACGTATATCACTAACATCTCATAAATGAGAGATGTCAATTAGAAATTAAGTGTTCAATTTTGGCATAGTTAAGAATCTGAGAAAAAAAAAAGATAAGATAAAAGAAAAAAGAATTATATTTTTATTAATAATAAAATCTATAAATTACAACAATAATTCAAGTTGAGGCAACCCACATGTCGAGTGCTCCCATATAAAATAAAATAAAAAAAGTGAATAAAATAAAATAATAAAGGACATTGAATTTTAACACACACACCCTTTTAAGTTAGAATATACATGTCACAAAAATTCAACTTGAAAGATAAAAAAACATATTTAATCTTGTGAGCATCTTCATGAAAAAGTTTAACAATCTAATTGTTAATAATCACATAAGTAGTAGCAATAAAATCACCCTAAAACTTTTCTCATAAAAAATATCAATCAATTTTGATATGCTTTGTTCACTTGTGAAATATCAAATTGACATTAAATTACCAAAATATCTAACTATCATAGTAATTGACATCATAATTATTTACTCTGCATATGTATTATATCGGAATACAAGTGTACCACTTATTTATCCATGACATAAGATTGTCTCCAAAAAAATTTTTAAGATTTAATTTAATGTATATGTTTATTTTGTTTTCATGTTACATTGTATCAGAGCACTTGACATGCAGGCTACCCTAACCATGTATATATGTTGTTTTTAGTTTTTGACATTCAATGAAAAAATAAATTTTATTTTTCTATTTTTCATTTGTTTCTCCTCCACTCTCCCCAAATATCATTAGAACCAAAATAGGTTCTACTACAACATGGTATCAAATCCATTTTGAGATTATCTAAGGGTAGCATATGATGCTTACTATGGTAGTGTATTTTCTAATAATGTGAGCGACATCATGTGTCATGTTTGGAACTGTGAAATAATATATGAGAATAAATTAGTGAAAATGAATTGATAATTTTACAACCTATAAAGACACCTATATATATACAAAAGAATGAAATAAACCAGAGAATATTCTAAGAATAACCCTAAAGAATAAACCAGAAGATATTATAAGGATATCTCATGATTCTTACCATAACAATAAGGATATCTCATGATTCTTACCATAACAATAAGGATATCTCATGATTCTTAACAATCCTATCATAACAATAAAGATATCGCATGATTCTTAACAATCATACCATAATAATAAGGATATCTCATGATTCTTAACAATCCTACCATAACAATAAGAATATCTCATGATTCTTAACAATCCTATCATAACACTCCCCCTCAAGTTGGAGCATAGATATCTCTTATGCCCAACTTGTTACACAAATAAGCAACCCGATCACCACTCAAGGCTTTGGTGAAGATGTCCCCTAATTGGTCTCCAGCCTTCACATGTCTTGTGGAGATAAGCCCAAGCTATATCTTCTCACGAACAAAATGACAGTAGATTTCAATGTGATTGGTCCGCTCACAAAACACTGGATTGAAGGCAATATGAATTGCTGCCTGGTTATCACACCAAAGCTTGGCTGATAAGGTATGTGTGATACCTGTTTCTATCAAAAGCTGGTGAATCCACATTATCGCGCATGTGGCCAGTGCCATGGCCCGATATTTTGATTCTGCACTAGACCGAGATACCACATTTTGCTTCTTGCTTTTCTAGGATACCAGGTTGCCTCCCACAAAGACACAATAACCTAAAGTAGAACGTCTATCATCCTTGGAGCCTGTCTAATCTGCATCTGTGAAGCAATCAATCTTCTCATGCCCATGATTACTATAAAGAATACCTTGTCCTGGACTGGCTTTAAGGTAACTTAGAATGTGTTCCATAGCTGCCCAATGATCAATAGTGAGGGAAGACATGAACTGACTCACATTACTAACAGCATATGCAATATCAAGGCATGTGATTGTAAGATAATTTAATTTTCCAACTAACCTCTGATATCTCTCAGGATCACTGTATGGTTATCCTTCTTTGACTAGTAGCATGTTCGAAGTCATAGGTGAATTACACGGTTTAACGCCTAACTTACCTGTCTCGGATAATAGGTCCGGCACATACTTGCGTTGACTGATTAAAATCCCTTTGCTACTTCTCATAACCTCTACACCCAAAAAATACTTTAACATACCTAAGTCCTTTGTACTGAATTGTTGTTGAAGAAATGACTTCAGTAACAAAATACTAGTGATGTCACTGTCAATTATAATGATATCAACATAAACAACCAACAGAATGATCCCGGTGACTGAATTTCGGTAAAATACTGAATGGTCAGACTTGCACTTGTGTATCCCAAACCTCTCAATTGTCTGACTAAATTTTCCAAACCATGCACGTGGACTCTGTTTGAGTCCATTTAAGGCTTTGCGAAGACGGCAAACTCGGTTGCATGTCTCCCCCTGAGCAACAAACCTCGGAGGTTACTCCATATAAACTTCCTCCTGGAGATTACCATGGAGAAAGACATTTTTGACATCTAACTGATAGAAATCCCAACTGTACAGGGTAGCCAAAGAGATAAAGAATCAGACAGAAGTCAATTTGGCCACGGGAGAGAAGATATCGGCATACTCAATACCATAGGTCTGAGCATAGCCTTTGGCCACAAGTCGAGCTTTGAGGCGAGCAAGATTGCCATCAGGATTAACCTTCACTGCAAACACCCAGCGATAGCCAATAACACGTTTCCATGCAGGCAACATCACTAAATCCCAAGTACAATTAGTCTCCAGTGCTGTCATCTCCTCCCGCATAGCATGATGTCAGCCAGGATGAGACAATGCTTCAGGAATAGAGGCAGATAAAGAGGTAGAATCCAAAGAAATAATGAAAGCACGAGATAAAGGAAAAAGGTTATGATAAGACAAACAAGAGAAAATAGGATGGACACACTTATGTAACCCTTTGCGAAGAACAATAGGAAGGTCATCACTGGATGGAGGAGCTGATGGCGAGGGACCTGATGGTGGAGGATCAGAGACTGGCAGAGGCGACCGATGAGAGTATATCTGTGTGATCGAAGGATGATCCAGCGGAGTAGGAGTAGAACTGATCACAGGAGAGACAAGGTAGACCAGAATATCATCATCCTCCTCCTCACTAGGAGAACCAGGAAAGGTAGAGAAGAGGATATCTTCATGAAAGGTGACATCATAAAACACTAGATAATGCTTAAGATCAGGACAATAACACCGATACCCTTTCTGAACTCTTGAATAGCCAAGAAATATACACTTGAGGACTTTAGGATCAAGCTTGGAGAGCTGTTGGCGAACATCCCTAACAAAACACGTAGACCCAAAAGTTCGGGAGGGAATGGAAAATAAAGGGGTAGTGAGGTATAGGATATGAAAGGAAGTATCCCAGTTAAGCACAGAAGAGGACATGCGATTAATCAAAAAACAAGCAGTGAAAACAACGTCGACCCAAAAATGCTTAGGCACATGCATTTGGAAAAGCAGAGCCCGATAGAGGTGTCAACCGGGCCGGGCCAGCCCGGCCCGGCACGAGGCACGACACGGTTCAGTCGTGCCTGGCCCGACACGGTTCGGCCCGTGGCACAGCACACCGGCACAGGTTTGTCCCGTGTCGGGTGTCCCTTGAGCCCGACCCCGCGATGGCTCCTCCAGCAAAAAAGACCGTGGGTCGAACAAGGTCAGCCCAAGCTGGTCAGGCAAGGCACGGCTGGGCCCGCCGTGCCTGCGGGCCATGCTGGGCCCGGATATTTTAAACTGTGCCTAGCCCGGCACGTAGGCATGCTCGTGCTCAAAAAAATGGGTCGGGCCGGGCCGAGCCGGGCCGTTTGACACCTCTAGAGCCCGAGCAGTTTCCAAAAGATGGCGATTCTTCCTCTCTGGCACACCATTCTGAGAGGGAGAATCAACACATGAGATTTGATGAATGATGTCTCGCTCACGCATGAATATTTGAAAAGGCTCAGACAAATACTCTTTAGCATTATCACTACGTAATGTTTGAATAAAAATATGAAAATGAGTTTAAATTTCAGTATAAAATGCACATAAATGAGAAAATACTTCTGACTGAGATTTCATTAAGTATAACCATGTAACTCTTGAAAAATCATCCACAAAAATAACAAAGTAACGGAACCCAGTGGATGACAGGACAAGACACGAGCCCCAAACATTGGAGTGGACTAATTCAAAATGAGCACTAGATCATTTATTAACTCGATGACTTGAACTGAGGCGATGATGTTTTCCCAGTTGACAGGACTCACAAGGTAAGGTAGACAATGACAAGAATTGAGGATATAACCTTTTTAATAAAGTAAGAGAATGATGACCTAAGCGGCAATGCAACTCAAAAGAACTCGATACTGCAAGAAAAGTAAATTCACTAGATGAAGACTGATCAAGTATATAGAGACCGCCAGACTCACATCTCATACCAATAGTCCGCTTCATCACCAAGTCCTAGAAAAGACAATAGCCATGAAGAAATGAGACTGAGAAATTAAGATCATGAGCAAGTTTGCTGACATATAGTAAATTAAACGACAAATTAGGCACATGCAAAACCAATGATAAAGGAAGACATGAGGTAAGCGAGACAGTGTCTGACCCAAGGGCACGGGATTTGGACTAATCTGCCAAGGTGATGATGGACTTGGACGAAGTGAGTTGCACGGAAGAAAGTAAACTAGGGTTACCTGTCATGTGGTTAGAGGCACCAGAGTCAATGACCCATTCATTGGCACAGGATACAACACAAGCGACTGAGTTACCTGTCTGGGCAAGGTTGGACATGGCAGCCGGAGAGGACTGTATAGACTTCAGAAAAGCTTGGTACTTCTAGAACTGAGCAAGATCATTGGCAGAGAACTGTGTAACTGGAATAGTTGAGTTAGCAGTGTTAGTTGCGGAAGCAAGAGTAACAGAAGAACTTCACTGATTTTTGTTCTTTAATTTCCAACATTCTTGAATTACATGACTCATCTTCTTACAGTAATGACAAATAATCTTGGAGGAACCCCCCTTCGATGCACCTGGAGGCTGAGCATACTGCTGTTTTGATGCAGGTCCATCTTGACCAAGAAATGCAAAAGTGAGTGAGGCTGATGACCGAAGTCCTACAGAATGAGAGATACTTGCTCGTTCAACTCTGCTATATACATCTTCTAATGAAATGATGGTGGGACTAGCAATAATATATGCTCGAGCATAGTCATAAGTAGGTGGTAGCATAGCCAAGAACCCCATAACAGCCATTTGTTCAAGTTGTTGCTGTTGGATTGCAATATCGGTACTAAAAGGCAGCACCATATTCAATTTTGCATAGGTCTTTTTATAGTCTACGTATGCTTGCAAAAGGGACATGTCCTGCATCTCAGCCAATAAAATGTTTTACGAACATCAAACACTCGGGTGATATTTCCCTTACCAGAGTATAGGAATGCAAGATGATTCATCAACTATTTGACCATCGTACAGTGAATAATGGTTCCGATCACATCACTATTAATTGAATTTCTGACCTGAATGAAAAGACGAGCATCATCCCGTAACCAGATGTGGCTGGAATCATCTGTGGGTGGGTCAGAGGTAAGATGGTGCTTCATCTCCATACATCAGAAATAGATTCAAACTATATTATTCCAGTCGATGTAGTTCCGATCATTTAGTTTATGTTCTATAATCTTTGGAAGAACAAGAATCCTGGCCAGAGTGGCGAGATGCATCTTGGAAGCAAATTCAATCATGATTAAGTATCAAAATACCAAGCTAGGATTGTTGGATCGAATATTGAAGATTAGATCTGGATTCCTGGGACAGAGACGATTCAAGTGGTGATTGGCCAGAGGTGCTCTCCTGTTGGTAGGGTTGGTGGCCAGAAAATTTCGCCGAAGCAGTCACCAAAGTGAGGCAATAGGTGCGGCGCACTGTAAAAAAAAAATCCCTCCAAAAAAAAATTGCTCTATTTTGAGCTATTCTAACCATAATCCCTCTGTTTACATGTGAATAAATATAAGAGAATGAATTGGTGAAAATGAATTGATAATTTTACAACCTATAGAGACACCTATATATATACAAAAGAATGAAATAAACCAGAAGATATTCTAAAAATATCCTAAGGAATAAACCAGAAGAAATTATAATAATATCTCATGATTCTTACCATAACAATAAGGATATCTCATGATTCTTAACAATCCTACCATAACAATAAGGATATCTCATAACTATTAACAATCCTACCATAACATGGACCAATAATAGTAGCATCATCATATTGTGGTGATGAAAAAAAGTTTTTTGTGAGTTTGTTTTGTTTTGCAATTGAATGATAGTGATTGACAGATGGGTGATGGCAAGATTGCGACGATCCACCAAGATTTACGGCAAACCAGATGGTGGTGGCCATTGCAATATGGTAATGACAATTCGTATGATGAAACTAATACAAATTTGATACAAATCTAATACAGAGTTATTGTGGCGCTTAGACTGATGTTGAATTCCTATTATATAACTTTGTAATGAAGATGTATGTTTTGTGATGTTTTGTTCAATTGGTATTTTGGAAGTGTTTTTATGTGTACCTTTTATAGAAAAAAAAAGATGATTAGACATAGTGTGGAACTGAACTACCAGCATAACTCAATAAAAATTAAAGATAAGTATTCATGATAGGTTATGTTTGTAAGGATCTAATTTATGGATTAAGAATATATGAAATACCTATTAGATGAGTCACATTATATCATATATAGATGAGTCACATTATATCAAGATAGATGAGTAAATAGTGATTGAAACATAACTATTAGTATATCTATGATAGCCGATCAACCCAAATATGTTCAACATATTTGATTCTTGCTACACATTAAAGAAGATTCAAGATTTAGCTATGTCAATGTACTCATCAGAGATGATGCACCTATATGACAATATTACTCAGCTGCTAGCATATAGACTAATTAATTAGGATGGAGTAACTTATTATACCGTATAGACATAATTATGAAAAATAATTGATTTGATGAGACATGCATTGACAAACCAAACTGCATTTAAGAAAATAAATGATCAAATTCTTAGTATTCTTTACATACATGCATTGTGAAGGTGGTACACTATTTTGGGATACCAAATTTTTGGTGATAAGACGCACTCTAATTTTCTTAGAGATTTACTAAAAGGTAAGCATGCTCCCTCATAGTGGTAGCAAAAGAGCTAGTAGGATACTTTGAGAGGGAGAATGTTAGTGATGACTTGCTCATTTTGTGAAAAACTGAGACATGCTCAGAATGTATGTTGAACATTATATCCTATATTATAAAAGATATTTTAAGGTTCATAAGTTATACATTATGATTTATGATACATTAAAGCTAAATTTTCTACGTGTATACTTACTTATCTTATCATGCTTACTCAGTGGGAATACTTCAAACTTCTCTCATTGAGCATTACTAACTCTAGTTAAAATACATTGACACTTTTATATTTATTTTGTTAAATTTAAATTTTTTGATATTATTGTGATTAATAACATCATTGTGTGAGTCATGAGACATGGCAATATCAATGTTAAATTTATTCTTTTAAAACATATTCTTTATATGTTAGAATTTTATCATGATTTATTTTCAGTTAGTTGATTTAATAAATATTTTTCTTTCATTGATATCTTTGCGCAAGAATGGCAAACTAGGTGAATGACTTTCCTAATGATTAACAAAAGTGGACTTTACATTTTTTCTACATTTTGAGAAACCCAACTAGGCACTTACATACATTGATTAATTTATTGTATATACTTGATTAGGGCATCATCATTAGATAAAATGAAAACTCTATAGTTAAGTATAAAAGAGATGATTTTTATTTATTGTAAGTAATATTTGTTTGAAAATCATATTAGCATTTTTTATACGACACATCAAGATAGTATTAAAAAAGACTTATTCCATCAGATCCATTCAAATATTTGGAGATTTTATATGATCATTTATATTGACTTGAGATATTTTATAATTTTTATTAATGATTATATTAATATACATGATTATCTGTATTTAAAAAAAGATTTCAAAGTTTATCAATTTCTATGCAATTTTATACAAAAATATAAACTTTATTTAATTATGCTATCAAAAAGTTGAGAAATAATATTACTTTGAAATATGTTTCTGATTAATTTTTTTATTTTTTTTCAAAATCATGCGATAATTCATGATTCATCAGATATCATGTACTAGCATGTTTGTGCAAAATAAACTAATTAAAAGAAATAACCAATATCAAGTTAAGATAATTAAGATATTTCTACTATATATGAGTGTTCTTAGATATTTTTATGAAAAAAAAAATTAAATATACTTGTTTTATTTAGGATCTTTCACTATGCAAAAAAAAATTAATATTATTATAGTCAAATACATCTTCCTTTGGTACTCTAATACTCAGAAAAATCACTATAAGTGCATAAGTAATATTCTTTGTGAACAAATCCTTTTTCACTGATTCGATGTTACTTTGTATGGTCACTACCTATGTTGCACGGAAACGGATACGGACACGGGGATACGACACGGCAAGATACGGGGACACGACAAATTCTAAAAAATTAGGATACGGATACGGCTAGGATACGTCATGATAAAAAAAATAAAATTAAAAATAAAAATTATTAATTATAAATATTAGGTATTTTAAAATAATTAAATATACTGTATTTTAAAATAATTTAAAATTTTGTATTTTAAAATAATGTAAACAAAATGTTAGGTATTTTCCTTCCCCCCCTTCCCCCCTTCCGAAACCCCCTCCCGCCCCCCCCCTTCCGAAACCCCCTCTCGCCCCCCCTTCCGAAACCCACTCCCGCCCGCCCCCCCTTCCGAAACCCACTCCCGCCCGCCCCCCCTTCCGAAACCCACTCCCGCCCGCCCCCCCTTCCGAAACCCACTCCCTCCCGCCCCCCCTCCCGCCCCCCCTCCCGAAATGCATTTTTGGATACAGATTCCAAAAAACGACGCGTTTTTGGAATCTGTTTCCAAAAATGCGTCGGATACGTCTCCGAACAACGCGTCGGATACGTCTCCGACGCGTATCCGATACACCACGTGGCGTATCCCATACGGATTTGTGTCCGATACACCACGTGGCGTATCGGACACGTATCCGACGCGTGTCCGACCCGTGTCCACGTGTCCACGTGTCGGACACGTGGACACGGCAGCTCCTAGGCGTATCCGTGCAACACAGGTCACTACTGTGGATATGACTTGTTGGGATGATAGGTAAATATATTATAATTTACTAATTCCTAATTATATGATCAAATGCATCAATATCAATAATCCAAGTATTATCCTTAATAATAGCAGAAAAAATATTAGTCTTATCAATGTTACTTAGTATGGCCACTACTTATTTTCCTATAATGTTCTTTTTGGTTTTTTCATAAGATTTCTCCATTCAGGATATCCAATAATTTCATTTTCATAGCAACGCTGCTTTTAATGGCTAGATTAACCATAGTGAATGCAAGCATAATTTCTTGATTTTCCTAATCCTTGATTAATTTTTTCTTTTACATAATTTCAGCATGCCCTTCATTGGCTCTAGTTGGCTATCATGACTATAATTTCAGAAATCAGACTAGCCCTAGATGTGCCCATGACCTTTAGTTATTGTGACTCTTCTCACATATGCGTGGGCTCCCTCCAATTCCAATTTTGGGTCTTATCAAAAAATTTCACCACGAATGTGATGATATTCAAAATTAATAGCATTCAAGAAAATATGAACTCACAACCTCATTATCATCAAATGAAGCTCTATAATCCCTTCGGCATATTCTTCTTGGAATGTGCTTCAATGATCAATTTCTTATAAAATTAAAAGTTCAAAGTAAATGTAGATAAAGTCTATCATTTTGAGTTGTTCATGAAGACTTTTGATTTAGCTCGACCAATCATATTTCATCAGAACCATCATAGAAGGTCCTCAACACTGCCTCTCACATCTCCTTTGTTGTAGCAAGACAAAAAACCTATCTCAACACTGCATCAGAAGGGAGCTCATTGATTCAATGAGTCAGCTCTTCACTTTATGATTTTCTTTCGGTGATCCAGGCATCATAATTTGGATAGGTGGATGAAGGTTTCGCCACTTCTCCAGTAAGACACCCAACCTTTGTTGTGGGATCCAATATGATCTCCATCAATTATAACCATAAAATATAATTTTGAATTGCCCTGATACCATGATGAACATGACGAAGAAAACAAAAAAAATATGTTTTGTTTTAACTTGCTACATATCACGCCAACTAAGAGACTTTTCTACGATATTTCAATCAGCACTAATCACGCCAACTAATTATAACACAAATCTTGCCTGCTTACAAATTAACATGAAGACAAAACAAACGAATGTCGAGGAACTCTTTTGGACTGAAAATTTAGACTGTATATTAATCAAAAAGAAGGTGAAATTAGGAAAAATGACAGTTGAAAATGTGTGGCGAACAGAAACATTCACAAAGCAGAGATTCACCTGTCGGGAACATCTGATTGATGTACTCCACAGCATTTGCCTTGTCCATTGCAGACGACAGTTTAAAATTCAAGGTATCATCCAGAAATACCGCATTCGAGCTGGCTGCTTCAATTCCTAGTTAGCAGGGCTGAACATGTTCCTCAAGCTCAACTTCAATCATGAATCGAAGAAGATGATCATATTAATATGTCTGCTGGTTTCTCATATACTTTTAAAATAATAAATTTTAAATTATTAAAATAAAAAATTTGAAAATTACATAATAAATGAAAGTGATATATTTTATAAAATTTATCAAATAATAAATTCAAAAATTATAAAACTAATAATATTTACTTATTTTATAAAATATGTAAATATTATTAGGTTATAAAAATATATGAATATAAAAACAATAAAATTAATGAAAATTATAAAAATAAATATAGTTTGTAAAACTACTAAGATGACAATAAATCAAATAATTTATCAAATTATAAAATTAAAATAATTTAAAATATATATAGAATTATAATAATTATAAATTTGAAATAATTCAAATATGTTATATAAATATATAAATCATTAAAAATATAAATATTTTTTTAATAATAAGATATTGAAATTATTACATTAATAACATAAATTAATAGGCAATTAATTGATACAATTATAAAATAGTAACAAATTATAAAATATTAGTTTATAAGATACAATATGTGTGTGTGATTTAAAATTTTTTTTTTTCATTTAATACAATTTTATATATTTTCACAATATTAAATTTATGAAAATAACCTAATTATAATAAATACTAAAATCATTAGATATGTAGAATATATAAGATTTAGGAATGCACAAAATTTTTATGTATAAAATTTAAAAATTATAAAAACATTAAAATTATGTAGCCATAAAATAAAATCAATGTTGTAAAATTATAAAAATTAAGAAAATTTAAAATTAATAAATTGTAAACATAAACTAGTTTAGAAATATATGATTATAAAAAATTATAATACTTATCATAAATTTTAAATATAATATAGTTTAAAATTATTTTAAAATATAAAAATATGATAAATTAAGTAATTTTGGAGCTACATTTTTAATTTGTCTAATTTAATCTAACCTTTTTTCTCGTGCTTTTTTATGTGTGTTTCTAAGAAAATAATTAACATAAAACTTAATTTTAATGTGAGATCTTACCAATACATGTCTTTCTTTTCAAATTAGTTTTCATTTTTTTATTATCTTAAAATTCATGTGAATGTAGTGATATTTTAATGTTTAAAATACGTATCCTGTAAATCAATAAGAAAATTAAAAAAAAAACTATATTTATTATCAAATAAAATTTTAAATATATATTTATGAGCTATAAGCAAGGTATGCCATTTTTTTATATTTGTTTAATTCATGGATAAATTATGATTGGGTATATCAATTGTAAGATATTTATTAAAAAAAAAATTTGAATTTAAATTTTTACATTTAATAAAAAGTACAATAAATTATAAAATATTTACGTTCTTGTCTACTATAAGTAGAAAACTTGAAATTGCTCCTACCCTATAAACAACAGCAAAAAAAAAAAAAAGCTTAGACATATATATGATGTAAATATATTTATATAACCCTACAATTTAAATGCATATGTAAACTTATATATAATGTGTCTGTGTGTGTGTGTGTGTGATAACTTATATATAAAACAATAGATATAGATATTTTCAAATATATATATATAATTTATTATTTATTTATCTATATATATATAGTTACATATATATTTTTATATTTGTGTGTGTGTTTGTGAATCTATATGCATAAATATTTTCAAAAACTTACACACACACACACACACACACATATATATATATACATAATAAAGGTTTATGCACAAATTTTTGTTAATATTTATAGATATAGGTGCATAAATATGTTTTCAAAAATGTTTATCTATATATAGGTTTATATATATATACACGCGCACACACACATGCACATAATAGTTTTCATATATATATATATATATTAGTTTATATATGTTTATATGTGTTTATATATATATATATATATATATTAGTTTATATATGTTTATATGTGTTTATATATATATATATATATATATTAGTTTATATATGTTTATATGTGTTTATATATGTTTATATGTGTTTATATATATATATATATATGATTATATATAGATTTATATGTATATATATATGATTATATATAGATTTATATGTATATACATATTTATATGTATTTATTTATTTATTCATATTTATATATGTATGATTTTGAAAATAGTAGTTTTCAAATATTTTTGGCTTATATCTACAATGAATGAGTAATTTTGGGTTTCCTATTTATAGTGCACTAAAACATCAATATTTTGAATTCTGAAGTATTTTTTACTAAATATGAAAATTTGGGTTTTTTTTTTTATTAAAAACTTTTTAACTAGTGCAACTAGACAAAAAAAAATGAGGATATTTTTTTTATTAATTCTTTAGGGGAAAAAGATATGAGAGATTAGCTATAAGAAAATTTATATTTTAGTGTGGTAATTCAACACTATGTCCAAAAAAGACCCACATTTTTCATAATTGGAAAAAAGGACATCAAAATCAAACATATATTTTTTTAAGTTTTGGTATATTAAAAAGCATAAACCTTAAAATACCCTACAACATTGAAAAAAACAGAAAATTGTGATCTTGACAAATTTTCAACTAATAATGTTTTCAAAATACTATTTGATTGATATATACTAGACATACAATATATATTTATAAACATGTATATGTGTTTATATAGCATATATTAAACATATACAATTGGTTTGGTTAACATATACTATATATAGTATCCATTTAACATGTATGTTTAATGTATATAATATGTTTGTTTAACATATAAGTTCCATGTATATAGTATATGTGTGACATGTAAGAGAACCCATAAACAAAAAAAAAAAAAAAAATTGGTGTTTAATCATGGCAATAAACTCTTATAAATGTTTTTTGATATTTTGATTTTCAAATGTATTTGAGTAAGGAAATACCTAGTTATAGGTCCACATGTGGCTTCGATCATCTCTCATTTTACCTCCACCAGCCCCATGTTTGAAGATGATGACGTTATGATGTGTAGCATTGCCAATGCCGCTATTCACTTATATTTAAAAATAATAAAAATGGTTTGTTAATGCATTGAAATCAAGCATTTCATTTTTATTATTAAATTATATATCTTATTAAAGAGTTAAAGATATATATATATATATATATATATATATATATAAAATCAAAATCAATTTAATAATAATCAATCAATTTTACATGATCAAATTATTCGACTATATTTAAAGTAACTATTCTGATTATATATATGCACATATATAATAAATAAAAATAAAAAACTTTAATACTATTTTCACTTATATTTAAAAATAATGAAAATGGTTTATTTAATGCATTAAAATCAAGCATTTCATTTTATTATTAAATTATATATCTTATTAAATATTTAAGATATTAATTTTATATATATATTCAAAATCAATTTAATAATAATCAATTAATTTGATAAGATTAAATTAAAGTAAATATTTTGTTTATATATATGCACTTATATAATAAATAAAAACAAACAACTTTAAATACTAATATGGTACTCGGATAAGACTACAAAATGGACTCTGACATAAATAAGATATTGAGTTTTCAATATAAATTATTTAGCATCATAAATTATATTAATTATAATTTATACCACTACATAATTATAATTGTACTTCCTCACTTATTCAAAATATTTCATGTCTTTTGTTATTTAATATTAAATAAAATTTTCAAATTAAGATTATAGATATTCATTGATTAAATCGAATTACTAATAATCAAATTTAATCAATCTCTAATTATTTTTTTGAAATTATCTACTTGACTTATTTGAATTGTTAGATTAAAATCTACATGCAAAATTTGATAATATCAAAACTTATAAGCTTTCTCAAGTGAGTATCATCAATCCTTTTGATGGGATATGAATTTTATCAGTAATTAATATTCATCACATGCTTGATAAAGTTATCAAATTCATAGAGTTTTCAAATTTATTTCTAGATTTAACTCATTATAAATCAAAATAACTATTAAGAGTATCTCCAATAGTGTTATCTAAAATAATTACTCAAAATATATTAAATTATTATATTATCTATTTTAACTAACCAATTTTTCAATGTAACTCCAATAATACTATTTATTTTAGTTATCTACTTCAATTAATTTTAATAACTTTCAATAATAAAATCTAATATAATATATAGTATACTATGTCATCACCATATTGACAACATCATATGTTGATATGTTAAGCAATGTCATCAAAATTTTAATTTTTTTATTTTTTTTAATAACGATCTTATTTACAACAATAATGAAATAAAAAATTTTAAAATTTAAACTAAGAGTAGCAATATGTTTTGTTTTTTTTGCTATACACATTTATGCAAAAAAAAAATATTTTTTAGGTTATTTAATATTTAGTGTACATGGTTAGGATAAATTTGAGAAAATATTAAAAAAATGACTAAAGTGGAAATAGCTAGCGTCTTTGCCCTAGCCAAAAATAACTAGCCAAATGGTACTAATGGGAAATAGCTAACGTGATAACTAGCCTCTTGGGAATAAAATTTAAGGGTCAGCTATGTATAATAGCTAAAATGGAAGATTTAGCTAGCCTCTTGGAGATAAAAGTATGAGTATTTGCAATAACTACGATGTATTTTATTATACAAGGCACTACAAATTAATTACACCATGTTGGTCCCGTTCAATATAATAAAGTGTACTAGTTTAAAAGTTAGAACTTTACTATTCATTATAGTCAAGATAGTTCTATTGAAATCTAGTGTAGCAATCTTACAAACAAGTTTTCCAATTCTATCTATATTGTGAACAATACATTTATATTCTATAAGAACTAACTATTCGATCTTCTATGTATAAGACAATCACTACTCACCGAATCATCTACATGGAGAATAAAGGACATGTATTTTTATAAATTCAGCTCATTATAAAATATTTTATTAAAATAACAAAATAATGTAAATAAAAAAAATAATCATAAATGGCTTTTAGTATAAATTAGTTCAACATAACATATATAGTATACTGGTATAAGTGTTTATACATAAACATGTTTAACATGTACATTAAATGCATACAATATACATGTTTGATGAATGCGTTTCGCATATAAACATGTATACTATGTACATATTCAAAAATAATGTTTCTGAAAATATTGTTTTGAAAACATAGTTCTTTTTTTTAACATTGGCTAGGATAAAGGTATTTTTGGGTTTTCATTTTTTAGCACATCAAAACACATAACTATTTATCATTTCATATTTTACTCATACATTAAACAAGTAAAAGAAGTCACATCTACCAATATTATACTATAAACATAAAAATAATGCATACAATCAAGTAAAAAAAAGTTTTTCACGCGCTCTTTTACTTTTACAATCTGGGATAACATTTATCCTTTTTAATCAATTATGATGATTCAATATTGACATTTTCAAAATCATGATCAAAAAATGATTGTGAAGATTATTATTTGTAATTATAGTCTTTCATAACAATTTTATTCATGTGACTCATTAACGACTTATTATCAACACAAGCATAAATCTCTTATTAGCATGCTACCAATAGTCCATTAAAAACATGATAATTTATCAAAGAGATGTTTCTATGCAGCATAATAAACTTTTTTTTTTGGCTCTACTAAATCAAATAAATAATGTTGCCATGTGAAGTTTTAACTAATAGAAGTCATCAATATTTAAAAAAAATGGCTTGCAGTCATCAATATTCATAATAGGATGTAGAATCATCTTTCCCTTCGAAATGATGAAACATTAAAGTGTTCAATTTGAAATAAAAATAAAAGTCGCGTCAAGAAAAAATGTTACATACCCATCATTATCAATGACACTGAAAAAAAAATTCCATCATATTAATACTCAATTTTTAAATTTATCCATAAATGAAACTAATACAATTTGTGTGGAAGACGAAAATATAATCATGCATCTTTAGGGTGATCATGTCTTGCTATTTACATAAGATACTTCAAAATCAAAATATTTATGAATGTTATTTTTTGTTATAATTTTTATCTTATAAAATAGCATTAAATTCTCAAGTTTGAATGCAGTATCTTGTAACATGAAAACATCAAGTAAGAATCTTCATTTATTATGTTCATAATCATATTACTATAAAAAAAATCTAAACTTTTTTATTATTATTAAAAGATTATGATAAAAATAGAATTTTTTTTATCATTGAACACTCATTATTTTGTAACAACCAAATACCAATGAAAGTAATTAAAAACTATTGAATTCTAATGAACATTATGATAAAAATAGAATAAAATCATTTATTTTAGAAACTCAATAATATAAATAAGTACTCTATGGCACATGTGCATTATTTATCATTCATTTATCAATCTATTATTTTATTCCATCAATGATGATTAACAACTATTGAATTAGAATTAATATTATGATAAAAATAGAACAAGATCAACTATCACTTAGAAACATAATAATATAAAGAAGTACTCAGTGACATATATACATTAATTTTAGATGTATACATAATCTCATCAATGCTTGCCTTAATTTTAGATGTATAAATAGGGTCATGTCAGCCCAACACGCATATAAATATAGGGAACTCAAAATGATTTGGGCTGAAGGAATGGGCTGTGCATGGCACCCCCATGACAAACCCACGGCAACATGGGTTTTGTCTAGGCTAACTAGGGCTCAAGCAAATGGCTAGCCAGGATTCAGGCTACTATTAGTCTTTATTAAAAAAAGAGTTTTGTTGAGTCATGTCAGAGACAAGTCCAACTAATCCACTATCTTTTAAAAAAAATGGCTTATGAACCTCTTGGAACAGACCCAATTAAGGGTTCATGATGACCCAAAAGCACAACATGGATACGACATGAGCACGAATTAGGAATTGAGCTAAATTTGACCTAGTCATTTTCTATCAGCATGGGTTTTCCTGTGCAACGTGCTCAAGTGGCACGTGATCTCCTCGACATACCTAGCATGGCATGTAGAGCCATATCAACCTGTGCCAAGCTTAGTTTTTCATAAACTATCCAATCCATTGAAGTCTACTAATTTTACTACGGATTCATCTATACAAATGTGTTTTTAGTATGCTAAATATCATAGATCATATGTACATCTTTAGCATGAACTACCATTAGTCAAAATTCAAGCATGTGATCAAATTGTAATGTCATTCCAAAGTTTTATAATTTGTCCCCAACCATATAACACACAATTTCATCATTTTTTGTTTCTTTAATATTTTTCTTAATAATATCTAATAGATAAGAATAATATTTATTCCTCTCATCAATTATTTACTAATTATTCTTCATGGTTGCACTGCCCTTTGTATAGATCCTATCCACATAATGAATATAAAAGAAATTGTATTAAGCCCACTTTTGCATTTCTTAAATTTGTAATGAAACAACTTTTCCATCATAATTTGCAAGATTATCTCTGGGTGATAACTATGTATGCTCTTCAGAAGCACTGAAATATTTTACAATGTCATCAATAATTATGATAATTAATATATTCAAATATGATGAGAAAATATAATTCATTGAGTTCATAAATATTGTTGGAGCCACATTCAAATTAAACGACATCACTGTCAATTAATAATAATCATCTTAAAGCAGGAAGTGTTATAAATTGAATTTCAAAAATATTGAATCCTCAACAAACAACCACTTCATTCATGTCCTAGTTTTTGCATAACTGCACAGGTTCACCATTCTTCATAATAAAAGGAATAAGAGAACCCCAAAGCGAATGAAGATAGAAAATAAAAATCTTGTCAAGCAACTCCCATAGTTGAACATTTACTTCTTTAATTTTATTGGGCATTCTATTTGGAGATTTACGAATAATTAATAAAAACATTATTTTCAAATAAAAATCATTTGAAAAATTATATTAAAATCTTGTAAATTGAAAAATATAATATAATGAGATTAACATATAAGAATTTGATGAAATCGTATTTGCTACAATAGGTGAATCATTATCAATTTTTGTCTCATATCATATCAACAACTCAAAATTCTACAATTGGAATTTTATGGCTGCTTTATTTCCTTTAATTCGTGATAATTTCATAAAACTAGTCTTAGAACTATACCTTTTTTGTATTTAATATCATTAAATAACTCTCATATTGTCCAGTTTCACTAAGAACAAATTGAAGAATCATATCAACAAACACTAGAATGAAATATCATATATTTTCTACAATGTTTACCCCAAGTTCTTGATTGATCTACTGGTATCTAATTTTTGCTTCAAGGCACAAATCAGAGGTTTTATTGTATCTAAAGTTTAGATTTACATCACCAAGTTTTGATTTCATGAACATATTTTTTTATTGATTCTAGCCTCTCAAATGGATGCCTTAGATAACCACGATTCTAGGTGCCAATTGAGCCTTATACTCATCATCTACTTACACAATTTTCTAAATATTTATTTTCACTCGCATAATATAAATAACAATTTATTTGTTATCATGCACCATATATGAAATGAAGCTTGTTAAATTTTCAAATTGTCTCATGAAATTTTATTAATTCGTATGATGGATTCATACATTCAAATTTTCTCTCAAGAAACTTGTTTCTTTTTTTTTATTAATCACTAATTCAAGAAAAATTATTTTAGTTTTAATTACAGCAAAATAGAATCGATTAAAGCTTAGGTTTTTTAGGGTTTTAGACAAGTCTAGATTAGTCAATGACCTAGAACAACCACTAACATTCCTCACATTCTTATAATTCATTCTTTTGGGAGACATTTCTAAAATTTTTGTCAAAATTAATATTTATGTTTCAACTTAAAGTTGTGCGTTTTGTAGTATATAATTTCATATAAATAATTTATAACCAAGCAAAAATAAAATAATAAAGAAAATAAAAGTACACAATAGTTTATTAAGTTATTCAACATGCAATTTTTCAACTTATCTCATGTCATTAATGTAACACCATAACTCTGTCAATCATTTTTAGTCTCAATTATTTTTAATATTTCTTTATCTACATATGATTTTAATTTCATTGGTAATATTAATGCGAATATTTACTATTTATCAAATTAAATTATGCCCCTTGGTAACACTTAATAAGATATATGGCCAATTAAAATTGTGTAAATTTATTTTTATAAATTTTTAATAAAATTTGGAAAGAATATAAACCTATGAGATTATTATCTATTCTTTAATTCTAAGGATCAGATTCTTAATAAATTTTAGATATATACAATTTATTATCCACGATTGGGAAAATGTGCCTAATCGAGTTTCTAATATTTATGTTGCTTTGATGTGTCATAACATGGCATTGATATATAGACTCTTAAATACAATTCAATCCTATTAAAAGCTTGCTTTTTTCCAAAATATCATTGTAATTATATCTTGAAAAATATTTAATTCAATATATTCTGCAATTTTAACTAAAATTGAATATACTAGCAATCCCAATTAATTTATAATAATTTTGAAAAATATGACTAGTACAAAATTCAATCATTTTATAATATCACATATATGTTTCTTATACATTAATTCTCTTGATTTCATAAGAAAATTACTATATCCCAAAATGGTAATCATTAATTTGCAACAACTTTCATTTATTAAACTTAAAACACAAAAGGGTTGCCCCCTGTTATTTATTTTTTCAATTAACTATCCATTAGAAAATGACCTATAGTTGCTAGATACAACTTAATCAACAACCCATTCATAGGGGGTTTTCACTCATGCAATGTCCGTTAGCATTCAACTACATATATGATTCTAGCATTTTGCAATGTGAGTTAGAATTCAACTACATATATGACTCTAGCATGTTGCAATGTCCATCAGCCTGGAATTTCACTTTTCAACATCATGCAATGTCCATCAGCATTCAACTATGTATACTAATTTCAAATTTCAACATAATTTCAATAAAATGATCTTTGAAGAAACTAACTAGCTTTCTGATAAATTTTCAAAAAACTATTTATTTCTAATCTTGCTTGCTCGACTTGTTTTTTCAAAGATTAAGACTCTAGCATATAATTTTGTGTAATTTCATTTTTATTTTACATAAAAATATAATTTACAAATATGTATTTTTTCTTCATATTTGATTCTCCATTTCTTTTAAATGATTCGTGCATTCATATAATATATTTTAAATTTCTATGTCTCTCTCTCTCACTGACTCACTCACGTACTCTATCTATATCACACACACACACTCACAAATAGCATAGCATATACTCATGTATATATATTGTGTGCTTGAATACACACACACACACAACTCTAAGCTATGAAATAAAGTTTTAATACATATGCATTTATGTATCAACTAAAAATTACTATGAGTTTCAATGAATGTATATGAATAAAATCGTGCATATTGATTGACACTCCATTACTAAAAATTTTGGGTTATTTGACATATATTTACTATTTTATTTGTATATATTTGAGTATTTATAAAGAGATTTTACTAAATATCTATTTTGAGGGAATTTGATTAGAGTTTGAGATCATAGCTATTTTGGATAAAATTGATAGATTTAATATTTTTCATACTATGACTTGTTACACCTTTCATGATCTTACTAAATAGTTGCAACATTCTTTCATGGCTGTAACTCTACAATATTAGTCATGACATTTTTATATATCATGATTCTATCATTGAGTTATCATATATTTTTACTATGCAATACTATCTTCATGGTTATAATATTTTTTTGAAATCATAGTCATACAATCTCTAAAATACATAATGACCATGATATTATTTTTATATCATAACAACCAAGTATCTAACTAGTATAATTAGTTGTGATAATTTTAAGCATCAAAACTTATTCAATACAGAGCCAAAACACGAAGTATTTTGAGTTGCGATATTATTTTCTACCATGATATTTAATTTTAGAAAGCATCAACCTATTTGTAACTTTTCAAATGTCAGGACTTCCTGCTCCAATGAGAAAACACCAAAGCCATGATCATTTTTAGTGTCATGATTTTGTATTCCATAGAGAATTTGTCTTAGTTACAGCAATCCTAGTATCATGACATTTTACTCTAGAAATAAAAGATCAAGTTGTGTCCATTCATAATACTATGACTTTGTGTTCTAGAGAAAATTTGTCTCTAGTCATGACATCGCTAATATCATGACATCATGCTTCAAAGGTGAGTTACTTGAGTCATGATATTCATTGCTACCATAACTTTGGTACTCTAGATAAGATATGATGAGACAATAAAGTAATAACCTCAAGTAAGCACCATAACTTCCTACTTAAAATATCATATATATCCTTGAAGTATAGAATCAACACTCAAAAAAATTGATAAAAAAAGAAAAAAAAGAGGGGAATTGGATTTAAAGCCAAGAGTACATAATCAGGAGCAAATTTGTCTCAATCATGGAAAATGCGAGTAAGAATTGATGCGATTAGGTTTGATAATTTAGATCCTCACGTAAACTTTCATTGAAATTTGAGAATCCTCGATTTCAAGAGATGCCTCTTTAGTATTCAAATTATTGATTATTTTTAAGTATCGTGATGATTTTAGATGATGCATAAGCATAGGAATAAGACATTAATGGATCAATTTTATTACTTTAGAGTTTTGGTAGATTTTGAAAAATAATCATGAAATTCGATTGATTTTTTAAAGTATTTAGCTAATGAGAAGTTTATGAAGTATCTCATAGTTCTGACATATATTCTTGATCGAAGCTCTACATAATTGGTCATGATAATCTTTATTCATCATGACTATACTATCTCATTAGCATAATCATTTTACTATATAATTTATCTTTTATATCTATGATTTTATTATAGAATCACATCCATACTTATTTAGTGATAATTATATGTTTGTGAAAAATTAATTTTATATCATGGTAACCAAAATTTTCACTAGTGCTACAAGTTGTGGCAAATTCCTAGTACCACAACTTTATTTTTAATAGCATTTTGTAGTCTCAAGTTAGAGTCATAACCTTTTCATAAAGATATAACTTTTGAGCTATATAAAGTTACAAAGAAAAAACTAATTATGCCAAAACAGTAACAATAATTTAGTGTTATCACTTTTGGACATGAAATACTGTAGAGAGCATTACTCGAGTATGACTATTCTATGTCGGATAATTGTTAATGTTACATCTTTGTAGTGCCAATACCATAGAATATATAAGAAAAGTTAAGGCTAGCATCATGGACATTCTCAATACCATGACCACTCAAGACACATGAAAGATCATTCTTTGTACCATAGCTATTTTCTAGTACCATGATCATATAATGCACATGAGAGGCATTCTCAATGACATGACCATTTCTCATGTCATGACTATATGATGATCAAGAGAGATCAATATCAATGCTATGGTCACTCTCAATGTCATGACCATATCATATGAGAGTCTATTCACAATGCCACATTCATTCCTAATGTCGTGATTGTATGATGAATAAAAGAGATAAACAATGAAGCCATGACTATTTTCAACATTATGATTTTTTTTAATAAAGACATTAGGCTCTAGTCATAGACATTGCCTAGCACTATGACTTTGTATTATTAAAAGATTGTGATATATTTTAGAATCATGGTTACTTTATAGAATCATAATTTTGATCTTAAGAGATAAAGAGAAAAGTAATAGTTTTTTTGTAAAAGCTATGAATTTTTAGTTAAAGTAAGGCAAAAATATTGAGTATAAAAGAGAAAGAGAAAGAAATTAAAAAATATCTTTATTTATATTCTTCCATGCACCAAGCAAAAGCAAAAGTATTGTAAACAAATCCTATAGGTGAATTTTATACTTCCAAAGGTCTCTACACTACAAGTAAAAAAGAGATGGAGGATATAATATAATCATTTGAGTTAAGGGTCATGACTCTCAAAGCTCCCCTCTCTAAGGTAGATTTAAAAATTGATATCAAAATGACATATGATCTAACATTTGTATAACTTTGGTTGTGTGATATATAAATAATTTTATAATAATGAATATGTTTTGATTTATATTTTGTTATGGAAATTAAAAGAAGAGTGATTAAATATAACTTGAATTAGAATTTTGACTATTAATAGGTTTGTGCAAGCTATCATAGTGAATGATAATAGGTAAACCACGAGGCTCACTCATACATATGCTAGGAAGTGACAATCCTTTCGATCATAATGTGCAAGATAAACTTATATATAAAACATGAAAATTGGATATATTAATTATCATGCATACGAAATCAAATATACAAATACTTTTACCCACAAATATATATTGTATATGTCTTAGAAGAATTAGTTCATAATTAAGGTGAACATTATGTAGAATATTTTCCTAGGATTTTTACCTTTAGTGAGAGAGTTGCATCATCACCAAGAAGAATGGTGACACTTAATCCTCAGGATGTGCACAAATTATTATGACTCACAAGGTAGTGATTACCTTTTGAGTTTATTTCATTTATATGATTATTACTAGTGAAACTTGAAGAAAATATATATTTAATGTGTAAGTATGATGCATATGAAGCCACTAGTGAAATACAAACCATATTAATTTTGTCTTTATGATACCTAAGGCCAATTATGACTTTGTAATGTCACCTAATTTTATCAGTTAGGTGATATTTTAAAAGTTCATTAATGAAAATGTCTCTTTAATTGATATCCCCATGTGCACAAGCTATGCAACTAGTAAAGAAGACTTTCACATAGATATTGATCATACATAGATTATATTAATAGCTTGGTTATTCAATAGTGAGATTAACTTTTTTTCGTAAAATTGAAATTCGAATTATTAGACAATCTTAGGTCCATGGAATTATTTATATAATTCATGTGATAAAAATTTAAGTTTCTTAATGTATATCATGTTGGATATAGAATGAAGGTTATGATGTTATCCAATGACTTATTGCCTTAATATCTTATATGGTGGCTATCATTATTGAGCTCATACCAATGTTGTCCCCATATAGATGTCTTCTTGAAACATCACCACTGAGATAATAATTCATCCCTGCTTAAAAGTCATTTATAATCCACACCTTTTTGGTAACTATATCAACTTTCCTTGATAGTTACCTTATATATACATTCTTATTCTCTCATTTCATATATCATAAAAATCAAAGATTGATATGGTTTGTAAGTATTTGTATTTTTAGCTTTATAAGTGTTATACTCACATAATTAACACATGCTTTAGTTAGAGATGTCAAACGGGCCGGGCCGGCCCGGCCCGTTTTTTTAGAGCACGATCATGATTCCATGTCGGGCTGTGCACGGTTTAAAAAAGCCGAGCCCGGCACGGCAAGCCGTGCCTTGCCGGACCCGCTCGGGCCCGGCCTGGCCATACGGGCCATGCCGGGCCCGAGAGGCAGAATTTTTTTTTATTTAAAATTTTAGATATTGTAATTCTGTAATTGTATAGCATTAAATATTAATATTTTTAAAAATGTTAAAATTAAAAATTAATTAAAAAGACAGTTTAAAAAAATTTTTTTTTATCAAAATCAAATTAGTTTAAATTTTATTATAATTATTAATTATATATTAAAGTTATTAATTTTTAAAAGAAAATTTAAATCATAATAAAAATAAATCAATACATTATGTTAGTAAAAATAAAAATTATAAAAAAACATAAACAACACAAATGAAAAATTATCAATCATCCATTTGAAATCGAAGGTCCGAACAAAACAAATATCAGTTTCGACACAACGTACAAACAAAGCGTACAAATACAATCAATAAAAAAAATATCGAAAACAAAAAATAATAGATCATCATCAATCGTCAATCGGCATATCATGATAATCATCAGCCGCAACATCAAGATCAGTATCATATGGATCATCATCATCGACAATCAACTCCTCCGCCATCATAGTAGATGTGAAAGCGACTGTAGTGCCTGTCCCAGTCTTAGCTCCAGCATGATCATGGATGCTAAACCTTGATTCCTTCTAATCCTTCAAACAAGCCAAGGCCTCAACCATATCTGGACGAAATCTCGATCTCCTATCCGAAATCACGTTCACTGCAACAGAAAAAGTAGACTTCAAGATTCCGTGCCATCCTATCCGAAATCATTGTAGTAGACTTCAAGATCACGTTCACTGGACGTAATACTCTGATGCAACGCTCGACACCGTAGGAGTCAGTAGATCTCGTGCCATCCTAGATAGCATAGGAAAGGTGGACTCATATGATTTTCACCACTATAATAAATCAAGATTCTTATTATCAGAATGTGATAAGATTGAGCAGTAATCGGTATCTAAGTACCGAGACAGCTCGCTCCTATGTGATGGTCCACCCCTACGTTTCCCCCTCGCTAGCTGAATAGAAAAATCATCATCTCCGAACAAGGTATCAATGTCCGTAATCACAGTCTCACCACTACCACCACCATACCTAATATCGTAGTATGTGAACAGGTCAGTCAACTTCTCATGAATAAACCCTTCAGGTGGCTCTTCCAGGTTCATGCACGAGGAAATGAAAGTTAGGGTGTTTTCTACCCCTTCCACTTTAGCCCTAGGGTCCATGCATGCGGCGAGGCAATAAAGAGATGGAACAGAAGTCCTCCTAGTTTTTTGTTTTTTAGAACTTTGGGTTGAGACGACTGGAGAAACCAAAGTTTCAGCAGCCTCAGACCTCTATGTAATATTTTCATTTTCCAAATTTAAATACATGTCAGGGGTATTTGTCATTTTTTATGATTTTTATTTTTCCCTAATTTTTTTCTAGAGAGAGAAACTATAGAGAGAGAAAGTATAAAAACCATAAAATAAATTACCTGGTAAAAGCAGTGAGGTCGGTCACGTGCACGGTACACCACAGTCAAGCTCTAATGTTCAAAACTCAAGTTGAGTTTCACAAAAATCTAAGCCGAAAGCAAAATCCCGACGCCCGAGAGAGAGAAGTAAGGTTTTTGTGAGAGAGAGAAAGATTTGAGAGAATTTTTGTTTTTGAAAAACATAAATGTTAAAGGGAGGGGGGTAGAATTTATAGATTAAAGATATTAATTTTTTATAAAAAAAGATATTTTTTTTATATTTTTTTGAATTTTTAATAATTATTTAGGGGGCAAAATTATGAGGACCGTTGGATTCTGCCCCCTAGCCGTTGGAGGCGAATCCAACGGCTGAAAATAAATATTATTAGGATTTTTTTTATTTTTTTCTCATTGGGGACTTGGGTCGGTTCGGGGCATACCGGTAAAGGGCCTCAGCCCTCGTGGAGCCTAGCTCGATGCCTCGACCACGCGAGTGAAACCGGCACGGGCAGAACCCGTGCCGGTGTGCCCTGCCATGGGCCGAACCATGCCGGGTCAGGCACGGCACGGCACAGGCCCGGGCACGATTTTTTATCGTGTCGGGCCGGCCCAGGCACAGCCGAACCGTGCCGTGCCTTGTGCCGGCCCGGCCCGGCCCGGCTCGGTTGACACCTCTAGCTTTAGTCAAAGTTCATTGTTGTGAACTATATGAGTAAAAATAACTAACAAGAATTATTATCACCTTGCTAATCACCATATACTTGTATATTTCTCAATGATTGTCTCTCAGCATTTTCTTTGGTGATAATACAACTCTCATACTAAAGATGAATTCCTTAAAAAAATATTTCACATAATATTCATACTAATCGAGAACTAGTTCTTTTAAGATATGAATAATGGATTGACAAGTAAAATTATTCTCACTTTTGACTTTGTAAGTATTATACTCACAATAATTAACAAACCTATATTTTGGGTTTCAATGTATAAGTTTATCTCATTCATTATAATCGAAAGGGATGTCACTTACTTCATACTATATGCACAAGTGAGTCTCAGTATTTATCTATTACCATCTACCTTAATAATTTTGTACAAACATACCAATAGTTAAAACCCTAGTTCAAGTTCAATTTAATGACTATCCATCAATATCCATAACAAAAAATAAATTAAACACATTTATTCTTAAATAAAAACTATTTTATATTACATATATTCAAATTACATAAATTATAGACTAATGCTATTTTTGTACAAATTCTAAAATTTACCCTATTGATGGGGGGTTTGAGAGCCACACCCCAACTCTAGTGATTACAATAAGTATCGCATCCCTTGCTTGTTTGTGAAACTTTTAGGAAGAGAAAAAGTTTCCCTTAGGGTTAGTAGTTTCCATGGATTTATTTGTTTCATGGAGGGAGATGAAGAAGAATGAGAGAGATTCTTTGAATTTCTCAATTTTTTGCTTTTATACTTGGGATATTATATATTACTCTAATATGAAAGTCACAACTTTTATAAGAAAGTTGTTACTTCATCCTTTATCTCTTGAACTTAAGATCATGATTCAAAAAAGTAGCTATGACTCTAGACTATATCTTAATCTTTCTACAATATAATATTACGGTACTGACAATGACCATAGCTTCGGCCGAATTTCAATATAACACAAAGAAATATTAGTATGAAGTGGCTGTGACTTCATGTATTTGTCTTCTTTTGTTTAATAAAAGGGTCATAGAGCTAAAAAATGATTGTGATATGGTGAATGCTTATCATATTGATATATGGCTATGATGTTATGATAATCTCACAACACTGTTATTTGTCTTTCTTAATTATTATATAGCTGTGGTGTTGTGGTAGAGTCATGATATTAGTATTGGTTATTCTTAATTATTATATAATGGAGACTTCTATACCATGATAAATATGTATAAGATATATGAGAGAAGAGAGTATTTTGGCTATATCCAAAAACCTATTAATTTCATGACTATTCATCAAGTATTGATGAATAGTACAAGTATTGATATGATTATTTGCCATTATCATACTCTTGTTTTCAACATAAGTATTTCTTAAATGATGGGTGAAGTTGTGTACAAATGATCTTTCAATTGTCCACTTGGATAGTTTAGACATACATAATTTATTTGATTCAGTCAATGACATGCTTAGTTTAAGAGATACATTTGAAAGTATTTACCTTTTTCTACAAGTGCATATTTGGACATGGTGACATATTGTTAGCAAGTTAGTTAGTATATCTAATTCTATGGGATAGGAATTGCTACCGGATTTAGAAGTTTGAGATGATAGAAAACATATCACATTCATTATAAGTTGGTAAAAAAAAAGTATTTGTTATGTGACTAAAGGTTTTAAGTTGTTGAGGTACATGAAAAATGTCAATAGATAAGACTTTAGATGCAAAAGTCAATAAAACATAATGAATAGGAGAAATGAGTCTCAGAGTTCTTAGACTTTTCTTTTAACAATGCACTTGGAAAAGAAATGCTCCCATGCCCTTGCATTCATTGCAATAACTATCTACAATAAAAGCTAGAAAGTATGTTTGACCGTTTGTTAGATAATGAGAAATCTGAAATACCAAATAGTGGCACTAATGATAAATAGTGGCACTGGTGATAAATAGTGGCACTGGCAATAATGAGAATTCTGATTTGTTAGATATTATGTGTGATGGTTGATGCATGATAAATATGAGTTTTATGAACCTATAAATACTATAAATAGTGGCACTAATGAGTCTGATATGCATCATTGATGGGAGAAATGTTAAATGATGCATTCATAATGTCAGTGTACATGTGAAATCTGAAATACCAAATCAGAATGCAAATAAATTTTATAATTTGTTGAGAAAAGTTGAGCATGAACAACATCCAAGGTGTAAAAAATTCACAAAGCTGTCTTTTATGATAAGTCTATTTTATATTAAGTGTCTTAATAGATGGAGCAACAAGTCCATTACAATGTTACTTGAATTGTTGAAAGAGATACTTCTAGAAAGTGAGATATTGCCAAACAATTATTTTGAAACAAAAAAATTATTTCGCGATCTTGGCTTCCTTATCCATTATATTAAGATTGATGCATGTCCCACATATCATATGTTACATTTTAAGGAGCATAAAAATGTGCATGAGTGTATTGTGTGTGTTGTCTATAGATGGAAATCAAGTGATTCTCATCCTACAGATGACTCTAATCTATCATCAAAGAAAAAAAAAATCCAACAAAGGTATTGCAATATTTCCCACTAAAACTAAGATTTCAAAGGCTATATATGTTAATCAAAGACATCTTCTTCCATGAAATGGCATGTTGATAGTTTAATGAGAGGTGAAAAAATGAGATATTAAGCAAACATTCATCATTTTGTCACTACTTATTACCAGTCCATCTGTACCTAAGAATGATATTGACATATACATACAACCATTAATAGATTAGTTGAATGAGTTATGGGGGGTTGGAGTTCAAACATATGATGCTTCAAGAAAACAAAATCTTTGTACGAAAGCTACTTTATTATGGACCATCAATAATTTTTCTTCATATGAATATCCTTCTTGTTGGAGTTCACACATATGTTATTTCTCCATATGAATTTTTTTCTGGTTGGAGTTCAAACATTGAAATTTGCCTATCCTAGTTTCAATAAAGATAGTTTGTGATATCCAATTCTAAATAAAAAAAAAATATGTTACATGGATCATTTATGATTTTTGCCCAAGTTATCATAGATTTCAACAGGATAAAAGGTACTTATATTAAAATGATGAGCATAGAGCATCACCCAAACAGTTAACCAGGGAAGAAGTTCAATAACAACTAGATAGAATTGAACATATTACTTTAGGGAAGATATTAAAAAACAATATATTAGTGAAAAAAAGATATAGTGTTAGACTTGAACACAACTAGAAAAAGGTATTTTTTTTTCCAATTCCCCTTTTGAAAAACCCTTATTTTTACATCATAATTAAATTGTAATTCCCAATGAAAAGAATATATGTGATAGTAAAGTTGGCACCTTGTTGTGTATCAATGGTAAATCAAAAAAAAAAAAAAAAACTCCAACAATCAGCTTTAATTGCAAGCTATGGGTATTACATATCAATTTCACCCTCTAAAAAGAGCAAATAGGATTATATTGCCTTCTACCATGCTGATGCCTAACTTCAAATGAACAAAAGGAATTAGGTATTTTTTTGAAATAAGTGTAAGTTCCATATGGTTATGTTTCTAAAGTCTCTTGATGCATCGAAGCAAATGAAAGGGTGATTTTTGGATTAAAATCTCATGATTATTATGTTCTCATGTAACAAATTATTCCCCATTAGATTCTTCATAAAAATATTAATATTACCATAATTGAATTTTGTAGTTTCTTCAAAAAATTATGCTGTAAAGAGTTAAAGAATATTCAATTAAAGTAGCTTGAAAATGATATAATAGTCACATTTTTCAAATTGAAAAGAATATTTCCTCCATCATTTTTTGATGTCATGGCACATTTCCTATTTATCTTGCAAATGAGGCAAAGGTCTCTGGACCAAGACAATATTGATGAATTTATCATATTAAGCCATATGTTTCCATTCATTTAATGTTATATATATAACATGTTATAAATATACACAAGATATTTTATTTAGAACATAAAACAAATCTATCATGTTATAAATATACATGTATTTATTCACATTTAAGTCTTATGTGCATAATAGGAATCATCTAAAAGTTTTTGTTGTAGAGAGATACATATTAGAAGACTGCAATTTTTTATTTAGAATATTTATATGATGTTGAAACAAAGCATGACCTTGAAGAAAAAAGTATATCATTGCATATAACACAACAAATGAAAAATCAATCATTTTCAAATACATGAGATATTATTACAATTTTGTTATGATACATAATTTTTATGATTAGGCAATGTCCAAAAACTACTTTGGGTAAGAGTCTCTCATCCAACTACTCCCACAAGTATATGTATCATAATTCTATACAAGTAGTATAGAATTATGTAGGTCATTCAATCAACTAACAATTAGTCAACTACTATTCTAGTTGATAAGGATAAGATTGATTATAGGTAAGATTCTAAAATTCTAGGATTAGTGCATTCCATTATCCTTGATAACTTATCTAAATAGTTTGAATATCATTGTGTTTGCTGAATTAATAAAGTAGATTATTGTAGAAATGCCCTAGTGACATATTGTCATATAAGGTAGTTATTAGCTATTTAGCCATCACCAATGATGATTCCCTCATAGCTATCTCTTTGATACTTTACTATTGAAATAGCAAATCATCTTTGTTTGAGAATTATTTAAAAGTTAATAACTTTTAGGCATTTTTTCAATTTTCCTTTAAGTTGCTTCCTATGTGCATTCTTATTTTTCGACCTCATATGTCATATATATGTAAATTGATATAATAGTAAAAAAGATTACACTTTTGGCTTCGTAGCCATCATACTTGAACAATTAACATATGTTTTCTTCGAATTTTATCGGCATTAGTCATACTATAGTAATAACTTAAAATATTATCACCTCCTTATGAGTCATCTCTAATCATGTGTATCCTATTACTTACTTATTATCATCTATCACACTGACACATGACTCTCTCACTAAAGGTGAAACTCCAAAAAAAAAATTCTATAAAATACTCATATCAATTGAGAATCAATTCATCTAAGACACACATGATGAATTAGCTTATAAAAGCATTCATTCTTGCAGTTTCATAAGAATAATTTTTACATGATTAACCTACCTCAACATTAGATTTTGACATATATATTTATCTCATAAGTTATGATCAGATGGGTTATCACTTCTTTACTTCCATTATACACAACTCTATTTGGTGGTTTACCTATCACCATCCATCATAAGAGTACACACAACCCACTAATAGTAAACCACTAATTTCAATTCTACAAAAAAACTACATCCATCAATATCCAAACTCTAATAAAATCTATACATAAAATCATTCATTAAGCATCTATCACAAGAAATCAAATATTGGAACCTTAAGCCTTAATTTAACTTGAAAATGAGGAGTAATTCACATAAAATAATTAGAGATATATGTTATGAAATTTTAGATTCCCAATGATAGTCCTCAAGAGTATCTAGGAATCAAAGTCTAAATCCACAATACTCTTTCATACACCTCAAAATTTCTCCAAAGGTGAAAAAAATTCATGCCTTCTTTAGGATTGGGCAAAAGTTTATGCTTATGCCTTACATTGCTCCTCTACTCATGGTTCTCTTTTAGGATTGGGCAAAAGTTTGCTCTCAAAACCCTAGTTTTTTGTCTTTTCTCTTGTTCCTTAATAAACTTTTCAATTTTTAAAAATTTTCTTTTTTATACTTGAATGGCTGGGTGTAAAATTTAAGTCAAAAGTCATGACTTTTATGAATTCCATGACTTTGTCTTTTAGTCTATATAACACAAAGTCATGGCTCTAAGAATGATTCACAACTTTGTTTTTTTTTTAAATTTTAGAATATCATGGTATTGGGAATGACCATGACTTTATATATCATCTCTATAAGTAGAACACAAAGTTATGTTATTGAGAATATGTCATAAATTTAACCTCTTTCTTGCATTAGATGGTTGTGGTGCTAAAAAGGGTCACGGCTACATATTTTACCTTTGTAACACTAAGTCATGATACTGAGAATGATGTGATTTATATATTTTGTCTCTATAACCTAAATTCATGACACTAGGGATAGACATATAGCTTTGGTTATTTCTCAAGAGCAAGAGTCATGATCCTGGAAATAACCACTGCTTGAGTATTGCTCTTTGGAACTTTCTATAGCTAAAAGGTGTAACACTTAAAATAGCCTTGGACTAGGTAGTTTTGTAATGAGAAAGTTATTACACTAGAGAATGTCATGGATTTTAACACTAGTGAAGTACTTGATTGCTACAATGAGAAATTGATATTACAACCATAAAAAATAGTATGAACTAGTATGGTTGTGACTACAAGAAAGCTTTATAGTTGAAAAGAATAAGTTATGTAGTCAAATAATTGTATCAATGATATAGTAGAGTCATAACATACAAAGATTACCATGACTATTTATATAGAGTTTTGGCAAAGAATAGATGCTAAAACAACCTTATAGGCTCAATTAGATGTAATAATGTCCTAACACAAAAAATATTATGATTTTACATGATATTTTACTTCCCTCATTCTCAATAATCCATCAAGTCTCTATTTCATATAAAAATTACCTAATTTCACTACTATTCATCATAATCCATCAAAACCCCATAATTTAGTTAAATTATTTAATTTAAAGCTTATTTCTATATAAATATCTTATAAATAACTAATTTTAATTAATATTTGCTATACCAAATAGATGGAAAATAGGAAAAAGCAACATCTCATCTTCTTAACACAAAAGAGTTGCCCCAATAATATTTATATGTATTAACCAATTGTAAGGAAGTGACACCATTTATTGGGTAAGATACTTTTTAAAAAAAACTTTATTTCAATTCACATGTATAAATGTAAATTTGGTCTTTATGAGCATTATAATTATATATCTTAATTTTTATAGAGAGCACAAACATTCTGTAAGTGCTAAGCCTTGTCTTCATGCACAATATTTGGATTTGATTCACACACAAAAATTCATTAGTAGGTTTGAAAAACATGTGAGTACATTCACTGTATATATTTCCATATTATCTAATTCACACGTGTGTTTTATCAACTTATATTTGAATCTATAAGTTATAAAAATGTGACACGAAAGAGTAGTTTTTGAATGTATACTACTAGTATCTTATGGATCAAATACATCAATTATATGTTCTGAAGTATACATTATTAAATGGGTTTAAATTCCACAAAATAGAATGATAACAATGAGAAAACTCAGAATACCAGATTTGTAATGACACACAAAATGTCACATCGAAGAGGAATAATATAGATAGTGTTTCCAGACGATGAGTTTGATAATCTAGAATAGAACATGAACACACAGTCTCTTGCAACTAATTCAACTAATTATGATCCTTTTTGTTCTGTAGATACTTCCATAACTAGATGTTTAAAATTATTCTATTTAGCTTTATATATGATGTTTGTGTTTACATATGTTTATATTTCAAATAATATTTTTTATAATCTCATTATTATGTTTAGTAAGTAAATCTAACAAAAAAGAGAACACATGGCTCAATGCATAACATGGATTTACTTGGCATGAAATCCAGGGAAATAATCTACATGATTCAATACAAAAGGCCTAGTTGTTTATGACGAAAAAGGGAAAAACTTTCTATTATATAGAGACATTGATAAGATGTCATGACAAGGTACCCTTACTATTCAAAGATTGGCATCACTTAGTGAATCTATAAATGAAAAGCTGTGGGCCTTAATATTAGTATTATAATTACTATATATCTGAATTGTAATAATGCTATGCTATTATTTTAAAATGATACCTTATATATATATATATATATATGATATTTATATGAAATCTAGTAGAAATATTAAATAGATCAAGTATTCAAAGGTAATAGAAATAGGATGAAGACAAAGTATTATATCCATTATAAGATAGAAGAATAGAAATTGTGCCA
The DNA here is from genome assembly GCA_029783825.1 of Sapria himalayana. Classification (NCBI taxonomy): domain Eukaryota; kingdom Viridiplantae; phylum Streptophyta; class Magnoliopsida; order Malpighiales; family Rafflesiaceae; genus Sapria; species Sapria himalayana. Next base: position 484,713 of record JAREIK010002286.1, on the reverse strand, counting down.
TTGACCTACACACTTATCAGATAATGAGTTGATGTGGTTAATTATCTTTTGGGAAAACATGAGGCAAAGGTCAACATAATAATTTTTATATATACTTACTTTTATTATATTTTCAGTAGCTATGTGAGTGATATGTAATTTTTTAATTAACATAGGATATTTTTGAAAAACTAAAACTAATAGAGAAAATCAAGTCATAAAGCTTATATCAAGTGAACATTTAATATGGAGGGTACATTTTTGAAGAATCTTCTATTTCTGAAAATATGGAGGTGAAGAAATAAAGGAGTGAATAGAAATTATCCAAAAATATGGAGGTGAAAAATAAATCAGAATGAAGATAATGGTACATTTTTGAAGAATCTTCTATTTCCTCAATGATTTAAAAAAATAAAATTGGATGAGCACTTAGAAAAGTTTCTCAATATATTCTAGAAGTTAGAAGTGAACATATGAGTTGTCAAACTCTAGTCCAAAAGCTAAACTATGTGAAATTTATGAAAGACATAATGAGTATTAAGAAGTTTGAGACATACGAGACCATGAATATAACTAAGAAGTATAGTATAATCATTCAAACAAAACTTTTGAAAAAATTGAACGACCCCTGAAGCTTTACTATATCTTAAACAATTATAGATCACACATTTCAAAATATATTATATGATTTGGGATCAAGTGTTAACTTATTACCCATGTAAATTGCACAAATATTGAATCTCAACAAAATTACACCAATATCTCACTCACTTCATATGGGGATCGAATTATCAAGCACTCAGATAGAATCATCGAAGACATATTGGTCAAGGTATGTATTTTTATGTTTCTAGTGGATTTTTTTGTATTGGATATGGAGGAGGAAAACTATGCACTATTAATATTAGGATGATTATTTTTGGACATGGGAGAAGCCCTAATCTACATCAAGAAGGTAGCGTTCACTCTTTGTTTTAGTGAGAAATAAATAAAGTTCAATCTTTACAATGACTTATGGGATATAGGTGATGATGCAATATGGTATTGGAGAATCAATAATCTTTTTTATATTTCTATGCTTCTTGAGGAAAGATTTTGTAAATAACTAATGGCCATATGAAGAAAAAATTATAAAGTCGATGAACAACTTGGAGCTGTGGTAGTAATGAAAATGAGAAATACAAAGAGAAAGAATTATATTGGAGTAATGAAAATGAGAAAATAGAGAAAGATAACTACTATGAGGTTATAACATTCTTCTAAACTGTGATCACATAAGAGTCTTATGTTAACAATTCCAAAGAAATTGAGAGAATAATGGAGAAAGACAATGTTGAGATAAAAATTATGGAAGAGCCAAACAAAAACAAGGCTGCAGCTATGCACATAACCATAACTTTAGTATTATAGTATTAAAATGACTAAGGAACTCTTAAAGACAAAGCCATGAGAATGCATAGAGTTGTGACTTTGGTATTACATAAGAAAAATGGCCAAGAAATGCATAAAGTTGGAAGGGTTATTTTGAGTGTCGTGACTTTGGTGATACATAATAAATTAGTCCATCAAAATCTTAAAGACAAAGTTGTGGTTATGTATAGTGCCATGTTTTTGGAGTTGGAGAATGAAAAGTGCCAAGAAATACTTAAAGGAAAATCCATTGTCATACTTAGTGCCATGACTTTAGAGATTCATGAAGAAAATGGAGAAATCAACACATAAGAAGGATCCATGTTGTTTACTAAAGTTATGACATCTAATAATGAAAAATTAAAAGAAATAAGTTTAGCTAAAACCAAACTAAAGAAAAAATTTTAAAAAAAGGTAAATTATCTAAGAAGCACGGACACGAACATGGACACGAAGATACGACACAGTAGGATACGGAGACACAACAAATTCTAAAAAACTAGGATACGTATACGGCTAGGATACGGATACGACTAGGATACGGCATAATAAAAAAAATAAATACAAATATTATCTTTAAATAGTAATTTAGATGAACATATTTATAATTATACTTAAAATCATACATTTAAAATAAAAATAAATTATATTACATAAATCAAAATTACTTATTTATTATATTTTACATATTTATTAAACAAATAATAATAATTAAAAATTAAAATAATAAATTTAAAAGTTTCAAAGCAGTAAAATAGGGGGTTTTAAATTAAAACCCCCTATTTTACTGCTTTGAACCCCCCACCCCCCCTCCCTCTCATTACTGCTCCCCCCTCCTGTTATTGCTCCCCCCTGCTTCGGGATTCAAAAATCCCGAAGCAAAGACAAGCTTCCTTTTCGTAATCTCTCATAGCTCAAAAGATTTCTGATGCGTTGGATTTGTAACCGACGTGTCGCATTAGTAACAATGCGTCGGATACGTCTCCGACGTGTCTGTCTGATATGCCACATGGTGTATCGGACATGTATCCGATGCATATCCATACCATGCCCACCTGTCCGACACGTGGGCACGATTGTACAGTGACGTATCCGTGCTTCATTGTGTAGTATAATAAATACATATATCTACCACATAAATGAATGCAATGAATCACAAGTATAGTCATGAAACTCACCTACCTTGACTATCAATATATCTACTTGAAGTTGCTTTACTAATTTTTAGATTTTATGACACTCAAACATAGTCTTAATAACTTTTAGACATGACGAAGACTTTGTCATAGAGGGGGAAGATATTGCTTGGGGACAAGTATTTGTTTTAGTATGGAAGTTTATTTGATATTCAAAATACTAAATATTCATTAGTATTTTGTTACTTTATGATGTTGCATAGGCATTGAATTGACATAATTGTGAAATTAATAAGTTTTTAGAGATGTTTAATAGAGAGAGTAGAATAATGAGTCTTGTATAATTTCGATATTTATTCTTGGATAAAACTCTATCTAATTGGTCATGACAATCTTTTTATATCATTACCCTACCAACTTATTAATATAATTCTTCTTTTATATTATAAATTCTTAGTAGTTGTGATATTATCATTGAGTTATAGCCATACCTATTTCTTGAAATTTAAATGGTTGTGACATAAAATCTATTTGCATCAACCAAGTACCCCAATGATACTTAAGTTCATGACCAAGTCTAAGCACAATGACTTTATCATTAATATGGCTTGATAGTTTCAAATTAAAGTCATAGCATTTTTACAAAGTCATGAATTTTAAGCTATAAAAAGTTATAACATTAAAACTACTAAGGATAACTCCATTATATTTATTTAGAGACATGACTTATGGGAGACAAAGTTATAGATGATATTAGTATTACTTGATTATGACCAATTCCCAAAGTTGTTACTTTATCTCCAAAGGAAAACAAATATATGACTTTTATGCTTGAGTTGATTGCTAATAGCATGATATTCTTACAACACCATAGAAATATAATATATGAGAGAAGAGAATGTGAGTTTCATGGCCACCAAAAGTATTATAGACAATTTAAGAAATATGAAGGGCACATTTTATGTTGCGGTCAATTTGTAGTGCCATGGCCACATGTCACACAAGACCTTTTCAGTATCATGGCTATATCACATCATCAATAATCAATGAGGACCAATGTCAAGGTCATGGCTTTATCACAAGAAGGAAAATGCACCATGCCATAGATATTTTCTAGCATCATAACTCTATAATAATATTATTGACAAGAAGGAAAATTTATAAATTCACAACAATTCATAGTATTATGATTTTGTGTAACATTGACATTAGGTCAAAATCATAGTCATTACTAGTGATATGACTTTATGTTACAAAAAGATCAAAATATAGTATAAAGTCACAACCACTTTCAAGAATGGTGACCTCAAGTTTAAGAGATTAAGATCAAAGTGCTAACTTTTTTCTGAAAGACATGATTTCTATCTTGGAGTAATGTAAAATTACCTAATTATTAAAATAGAATATAAAGAAATTTAGAAAATCATCTCTCTGGTTCTTTTTCTTCTCCCTCCATGCAACAAGCAAAACCATAATAACTACCAAATCCTAGGACTGAATTTTACTACTCACTAAGAATTTCACAAACAAGCAAGAGATATTAGACTTAATATAATATTTAGAATTGAAGGGTATAACTTTCAAACCCTTCAATTCTCATATAGATTTGAAGTTTTTTACCAAAACAATATGGGTCTTGGGTTTATGTAATATGACTTTATGTAAAGTGATATTAGTTTTTATATATGATTGTGAATTTTGATGGATGGTAATTAAATATAACTTGAACTAGAATTTCAACAATCTATAGGTTTGTGCATGATTGTCATGGTGGATGGTGAAAGGTATTCCATAAGGATCACTCACGCATATGGTAGGAAGAAAGTGATAGCACATCTGACTATGATACATGAAATAAACTCAAGTGTTAAACATGAAATTTAGGTATGATAACCATTATGAGTAAGGTGCTTATGAAGCCAAAAGTGAAAATGTTTTTACATGCCAATACAATGTACACATATTAAAAGAATTAATTCTCAATTGGTATGAACATTAAATAGGACATTCTCCTAAGAGATTCACCATTAGTGTGAGAGTCACATCATCACTGAGAAAGATAATGACAAGCAATCCTTGGGGCGTGCATAAGTATGTGGTGACTCATAAGGTGATGAAAATCATTGTTAGTTACTTTTACTCATATGATTCCCACTGATGAAACTTTAAAAAAGTGTATATTGATTATGCTATTATGGTGCTTATTAATCTAAGAGTATAAATAGTTACAAACTATATTAATCTTTAGTCTTTATGATGCTTCACACTAAAGAATAAGAGTGCTTATGAAGTAGATTTCAAGGATAATTGACTTAAGTTGACTAAATGGTATGTAATTGTGAATAACTCAAGACTAGATATGAATTTTTATCTTAGTGGTGATATGATGAGGGAAGAATTAGGAGGATAAAACTATTGGGATATATTTAATAGTGATAATCACTTTGTATGCTGTTAGGAAAATGAGTCATTACATAATATGCCAATCTTAATTTTGTGTCCATCATAATATAAGTTGAGCAACTTAAATATTATCATATATATTAAATGAATAAATCAATGAAATTAAAATTATTTAACAATTCAATATCTATTTTACAAAAAATGAGTTGTTTCATTATTGAATAATTGAATTGCCAATACAATCCCTATGAGATTGATATTTATGGATGAAGGTTTACTTAACTATTTATGTGACACTTGCACTTTTAAATCTTTGTTGATGAGATATTTTTGTTAATGAGCTTTTAGTTTTGGTATATCACCTAATTGATAAAATTAGATAACATAACAAAGTCATAATAATTGCCTATCACCATTCTCATCAGTAATGATGTGATTCCCAAACTAAAGTTGAATATTTTAGGAAAACATATTATATAATATTTATCTCAAGTTATAACTAGTTCTTTTAAGATGTATACAATGAATTGGTGTATACAAATATTCACACTTTCAGCTTTATAAGCATCATACTCACTATGATTAATATATCCAAATTTAAGGTTTCAACATATAGCTTTATTTTGAGCATCATGATTGAAAGGGCTATCAATTTCTTCTTACTATATGTATTAGTGAGCCACATAGTTTACCTATCACTATCCACCATGACAATCTTGCACAAATTTACTACTAGGCAAAATCCTAGTTTAGGTTCTATTTAATCACATTATGTCAATATCCATAACATAAAACAAATCAAACATATTTATTCATTAATAAAAACCAATTTGTATCATATATTTAATTTATAAAAACCCTAGGGACATGCTAATTTGGTACAAATTTTTATATCAATCCCTAGAGGAGAGGGGTTTTAGAGCCACACCCTCTACCTCTAAAGATAAACATTAATTTTGCATCTCATTTTTGCTTATGAAACCCCCAGAGAGTACAAAATTAATCACTAGAGTTTTGTAGTTGACATAGCTCTACTTGTTGTATGAGGAATACGTAGACAAAAAATAAGAGATCTTGTGAAATTTCTATCTTTCACTTTTATACTTAGCCAACATTGTATTACTCTAAGTATGAAGTCATGGATTTCAAAAGAAATGTCGCAACTTTAGTTTTTATCTCTTCGGCATGAGGTCACAGCTCTAGAAATTGACTATGATTCTAGTCTAAATCTTGATCTTTCTGTAATAAAAAGTTGTAACACTACTAACGACCAAGTCTTAGGCCTAATGCCTCTTTAACATAAATTTAGAGTACCATGAAATGGCTACGTCTTCATGTCTTTATTTTTTTATCATCCATAGAGGGTCGCAACCCTGAGAAATGACCACATAGTACAAGTAGTGAAGGCTTCTCATTTTGTTATATAGCCATAATATTGTATAGAAACCACAGTATTAGAAATTATGTTTTTTGAGTTTTATTTGTCCATAGTGCTGAGAAATTATTATGCCACTGAGAATGTCTTTCATGTGTTTTTTGTGACCACATACTAGAATATGAAAGTGGCACAAAAATTTCTCTTCATATTTTTCAAGTATCCATTGTGCTATGGGTAGCCACGACACTATCTTTTCTTCTCTCATATATCATATTTCCATGACACTAAGAGAATACTATAGCACTAATGAATAGCTTGAGCATACAAGTCAAGGCTATGCCTTCATTTGAGGATAAGATTTATTGCTTTAGAAATGATTGTACTTGAGTAATATTCTCTATAATATTTAGTATCTCAAATATCATAGCTTTTGATAATTTCTATGGCTTTTACATTAGTAGTAGTGACTCTAATTTTTTGTAGTATAAAAGTCATAGTTTTATAAAAATACAATGGTTCTAACTTAAGATTAGAGAGTCTTGTTAAGAATAAAGTTGTGATTCTTAGACTTGGCCATGACCTTGAGCAATAATGGAGTAATTGGTTTCTATGAAGAAAAATTAATGTCGCACCCATTTAAATTTTATGAGCTAAGTGCAATTATGACTCAATGATAATATTGCAGCCACTAAGAATGTTTCACATAGTTTAAAGATTGTGTTAATGAGTTAGTAGGATTATGATGTACAAGATTTGACCCAACCAATTAGGTAAAGTCTCAACCAAGAATGAATGTCAAAACTACATGAGACTCAATGATCAATCCAATCTAGTAAATACCTCCAAAAACATTTTGATTTTATGATTATTTATTAAAACTCTCCAAAATATTAACATCATGAAATCAACATATATTATCTTTATCTCAATGGATACACATCATTAAAAACTACCAAAATATATAAGAATATTGGGTAGTTTGAACATTGAATTTATGTATGTAATAAAGTAATCAATATGAAGTCTATTGAAAATGATACAACTGAATTAATATACTAACCACCCTCATGACCAATTCCATAAGAATAATTATCATTGCTAACTAATCTAATATCACCTTAAATGGGAATCAATTTTGCCTTTCTTTTAGGTTCCTATCTTCACTTATACACTCCTTCTAGCATCACTTCCATGCATAACTGTATTTCTAAAGACTGGACATTTTCTAGCTTATTATAGTGATAACGCATTATTACATTTCCACTTCTTAACTTATTTTTGGAAGGATGATTCTTTCCTTCACTTTGTACATGCCTAGTAGCACTCCTATTACATCTCTTAGAACAAGGATGCCCAAAAATTTTCATTTCTCTATCTTCTTGTTTCTTCACACAATATGTTTTTCATAACTATATTGATGGATATGACACCACCAATAGTTACTTGTTCAGGAATATCACAAATTTATCTTAGCAATGAATAGTAAGCTAAGGAGTAGGTAAGAAGTAATTCATCTTATAGTCACATCCTTATCATATCTCGCTACTTTACTAGCCCTTGAATGTATTTATATCTGTTAATACCCGACTATCATCCTTATTATCACTAGATATCTAATAATTGATATTTCATTCCTAAATGTATAGTTCTCATACATAGCCTCTACTTTCTTTCATAACCTATTTGCCCTTGGAAGGTATTAACTTTATTTTAGGGATGATTAATTAATGCAACATGGCACATATATTGTTCACCAAAATATATAATTTTTCACAATATGAAATATATGATGAAAATTAACTAAAGTCTTGTTATTGTTTTTGTGACTTTGTTATGATGCCCATTATTTATGATTAGCCAAAGTCATAAAATCTTGTTGGAGGAAGGTCTTTCATGCAACTAGTCTTGCAAGCATGTGGGTTGTAAATGTAGTAAAACAAACCTTTTGTCTATATATCAATTATATAAGGATTGTATAGATAGTTTGATCAATCAACTATCAATCAACTACTACTCTAGTTGAAAGGATAAGACTAAAATTTAGGTAAGATTTTTAAATTTTAGGTTGGTGTATTCTATTACACATGATGACATATCTAAATAGTTTGGATATTATTTGGCTAGGTTATAAAAAGAAGGTATGATTATTGTAAAATACCCTAGTGCCCTACTAGCATAAAACATTATTATTAACTATCTGGCCCTCTACAATGATAGTCCCCTCGTATCTATCCTCTCTATACTTTATCACTAAACAATAAATCATTTCTGCTAAATTTTCATCCTTAAGTCCATATCATTTAGGTAGCCCCTCAATATCTCTTTATGATCTCTTCATATATATATTCTTATTATCTATAACATATAGATGTAAACTAATATGGTAGTAAAATTATTTGTACTTTCAACTTTGTGAGAGCCATATTCATATAATTAACATTTATTTTCTTTAGAATCTCACTGGTGATATGATAGAAAGTAACTTGCAAGACTGTCACCACCTTATGAGTCACCTTTACTCACATGTATCTTATGATTTACCTATTACCATTCACCTTGATGATATGCAATTCACACATCAAAGATAAATTTTTGTAGAAAATATTCTATAAAATGTTCACACCAATTAAGGGTTAATTCTTCTAAGATATGCAAAAAGGTTTAGCTTATAAAAGTAATAATGCTTTTGGGTTCAAAAGTATCATACTTACACAATTAACATATCTAAATATTGGGTTTTAACATATAGATTTATCTCATACATCATCATCAGAATGACTATTACTTTCTTCCTACAATTATGCATGAGTAGCCTTTATGATGTATCTATCATCATCAACTATGATAACAAGCACAAATACATCAATAGTAAAATCCTAATTTTAGTTCTACATATTTACCATATCTATAAATATTCAAATCACAATAAAATTTAAATATCAAATTTATTCATAAACATCCATCACACGTGATTAAATATCACAATTCTAGATCTCAATTTAGCTTAATACTGGGGATGAATTCACACAATATAATTTAAAAAATATCTCATATAATTTTGGGTTCCTAATGAAAACCCTCGTGAGTATTTAGGAATCTTCAATAAGATTGGGTAAAATATTTGCTCCTAAACCTTAGTTTCATCTCTTTTCTCGTGCATAAGAACTCTCTCAAAATTCATATATTTCTCATTTTATACTTGTGTGGCTAGGTGTGAATCTTAAGTTGAAAGTGACTTTTTAAGAAAAAGTCATGGCTTTAGTCTTTTTCTAACTTTAGAATGCTACAACTTTAGAAATGGTAACAACTTCATATTTAGTCTCTAGAACACAAAGTCATGATACTGAAATGAGCCATAACTTTGGTCGCTCTCTTGCATTAGATAGTCATGGTGCTAGGAATGGCTGTGACTGCTCATTTTGTTTCTAGAAGACATAGTCACAACACTAGAAATGAGCAACTTTAGTATTTATCTTGAATTAGATGGCCATCATGTTTTGAATGGCCACGACTACTCATTTCACCTCTGGAACACAAAGTTATGATACTAAGAATGACTCATAGCTTTGCTTTCTCTCTTACATCAGATGGCCATAACACTAAGAATGACTATGACTTTAGTTATTTTTTTATAGCAAAAGACATAACCCAGGAAATAGCTATGACTCGAGTATTACTCTATGAAACTTTATATAGATAAAAATCATGATACTAGGAATAACACTAGTTTTTTTCTAGGAAAAATTCATGGTATTGGAGTTTTATCGTGGCTTTGAGTACTAGTGGTGTACTTATTTGCTATGATTTGAAATTAATATCATAGCCATAAAAATTATTAGAAGCTAGTGTGATTACAACTCTAATAGACTTTTGCAGCCAAATATAATATGTTACATAATAAAATAATTATGTCAATGAGATTGTAGAGTCATGATATAATAAAATTTCAATAACTATTTATATAAAATTTTGACCAAGAATTAACATTGAAACTACTCTATAGCTAAATGAGGTGTAACAAAGTCATAACATAATAAATATTATGACTTTACATGATTTTTTACTCTCATCCTTCTGAACAATCTACTAAATCTCAATTTCATATAAAAATTCTCCAATTTTACTGCTATTCATCATATTTATCAAAAATTATAATTTAGTAAAAGTATTCATTTTAAAGTTCTTTTCTATATAATACATCACAAATATTCAACAAAATAATTAGTTTTATTTTGGTATTTGGCATACCAAACTTTCAAACTAAAATAAGTACTAATTCTCGAGTAAATAATCCCCTTTCATATAATAAATTATACATTCCATTGTACACAACTTCAACACTAATTTGATTATAGTATCACAATATGAAAACAAACAAAAAATACAAGTCAATGAGGTTAGGGCGGTCATCGATGTATCTTCTTTTAGGATCAAACTTCTTAAAGGAGAAATTTACTCTTTTTTAAGGATCAAAAAATACATCCATGGTTGTGCTGAATTTTTGAGGTATTAAGGCTAGAATTTAGGGTGCTATAGCTTGGAATCAAAAGAGAAACTTATTTTGGGAGTTCATAATTTCTTTTCCTACACAACTCTATTTAAATAGCCATGCAAGGTTGTGATGTCGTGAGTTTTTAATAGTCGTGGCACATAATGTCGAATGTGACTTTGAGTTTAATTTGGTCAGAATCATAGTTATGTTTAAATCTGTGATCCAGTATTGTGAAGATTTTATTGTGTATCAATGTTAAGTGGAGTGCGTATACAACAAACAACAAAACATGTTTTATTTCTCGTGCAATAAAAAATATATATCTTGGATTGCCTCCCAAGCAATGTTGTAATTAATGACGCAGATAGACCTTTGCTAACATCTTTACTAATTTCTCTTTGAAGTCTTTTACGTCCTTTTTCCAAATACTTTCTATGTAGGCCAGTGCCAGTACTACTATATGGAAGAATGCCTTAACAGTAGTTTTCACATAGATTTTTGGTATTGAATACACAAATCTCCTTTTTTTAACCACGACATTATGTTGTGTCGTGGAAAATTCAACTTTCTTGACTTCCTTATCAACACTAACCAAAATTGCATCAGCCACAAACAAAAATTGCATCAGCCACTTGAAGTTCTAATATAGCACTTTCCTTAAGCATACCCAAATTGATATTTACATGTCTCCTCTTCAATCATCTCTACCACTTCTTTTTCACTTCATTTGCTCACTTTCTCTTTTCTAACAACTTGGTGATTATGTCATATAATGAAGCTACAAATATCGAATGAGGACTATCAATTGCGATATCTTTATTCCTCACAAAATAATTATGTTAATGAGGTGGTAGAGTCATGATATAAAAAGATAATCACAACTATTTATGTAAAGTTCTAGTCAAGAATAGATATCAAAATTATTTTGTAGGTAGCTCAATAAGGTGTTGTAAACTCATCTATTACTCACCAATCCACCAAATCTCTATTTCACAAAAAAAAAAAAAAAACAAAATCTCTGAATTTCACCATTATTCATTATATTCCATCAAAAATTATAATTTAGTAAAATTCTTCTCCTTAAAACTCTTTTCTATATAACACATCATGAATATTCACCAAAATAACTAATTTTATTTGATATTTGGCATATCAAATAATTATTGCTATTGATAATTAATCATTTTCTATTATAAATGGCTATATTTATGGCACATATAGTTTGTGTTTAAAATATGTTCATGTTATATTATGTATTTGGTATCATAACAAAAGCACTCTAGAACCCTAATTTATTTGTAAGAAACTAAATTAATTGATAGGTTCTCGAAGATCCAAAATAGCAAGTTTTGTTGTCTTTTCTAATTAAACCACAATGAGATGAATCAAAAACAAAATTCAAAATAGCAATTCAAGGGAAAACAAAAGAAACATTATAATGGACATTATAAAATATAAAAATATGACACAAATTATGTGACATGCATACATCACATTAGTTGAGGAATATAATAATAATAATATAACATGAACATATTTTAATCTTTTATATCTAATAATATATTTATAATATAATAATGCTTGCTTTCTTTTATATATATATATATATATTATTTAACTTGCATCTAACCTCGAATTAGAATGTCTATAGTAATGAAGCACTCTAATCATTTGACAATGTTTATATATTCATATTGGATTGTAGTTTGTATAATTGTAATTTTTTATATATATTTTCTCAATATGATTTATGTTAGAGGTGTCTATCGGGCCGGGCCGGCCCGGCACGAGGCACGAGACGATTCGGCCGTGCCTAGGCCGGCCCGGCACGGATATTTCCCGTGCCCGGGCTCGTGCCGTGCCCGACCACGGCACAATTGTGCTGTGCCGTGCCGAGGCCAACCGGGCCTCGTGCCGAAATTAATTTTTTTTTAAATTAGAGTTATGTGTTTGCCTAAACCCTAATTTTTTTTAAATTAGGGTTTCGGGCGTGCCCAATTCCAAATTTTTTTTAAAATTAGGATTTCTGGGGGACCCAATTCCTAATTTTTTTTTAAAATTAGGGTTTCAAGCGCGCCCTATTCCTATTTTTTTTTAAATTAGGGTTTCGGGCACGCCGAAACCCTAATTTTTTTTAATTTAGGGTTCGGCCTGACCGGGCCGAACCAGTCGAATCGTGTCGCGGGCCTGTGCCGGGCTGAACCTCCACAAAATTATGCCGGGCCAGGCACAGCACGGTTACCGTACTGTGCCATACCTAGCCCGGTACGAAAGCACAATCGGGCCTGAAAAAAATGGGTCGGGCCAGCTTGGCACGTCCCGTTTTACACCTCTAGTTTATGTATTATTTATTTATTCCATTAATACTATATTAAAATTAAATAAAATTTATAATCTTTTATTTGAGCCAAATGAATTGTCGAAACATAATTCGAAGTTACGATCACATCACTGCGATTTAGAATTTAAATTTATATTAAAATATAAAAGTAGAGCCCAAGCCCAAGCCCAAGCCTAACCCCCACAAAAGCATTAAAAATTGTTGGTGATTGCCTGACCCATCCCAAACCAGCACAGCCCACTCCAGGCTCGGCGCGCTCCTACACTGTGGGTTGACAATGCCATATCAGGCTGCCCATCTAGTTCCCGTGCCCTGCCAAACACGGCTCTGCACTTTGTGGGTCAACAATGCCATTTCAGGCTGCATGTCTAGCTCCCGTGCCCTGCCCAGCACATCACGGTGGCACTACAACATGGTCGTGCCATGCTATAATAGGACATGCCCGTATGTCATGGCCTGTTTGGCACATTTAATCTAGTTCCAATACAAGGGAGGAGGCTAAAAAAATAATTAATAAATAATTAATAAATAATTAATAAATAATTAATAAATAATTAATAAATAATTAAAAAATAATTAAAAATAATTAAAAATAATTAAAAAATAATTAAAAATAATTAAAAATAATTCAAAAATAATTCAAAAATAATTCAAAAATAATTCAAAAATAATTAAAAATAATTAAAAATAATTAAAAATAATTAAAATAATTAAAAATAATTAAAAATAATTACAAAATAATTACAAAATAATTACAAAATAATAAAAAAACAATTAAAAATAATTAAAAATAATTAAAAATAATTAAAAAATAATTAAAAAATAATTAAAAAATAATTAAAAATAATTAAAAAATAATTAAAAAATAATTAAAAAATAATTAAAAAATAATTAAAAAATAATTAAAAAATAATTAAAAATAATTAAAAATAATTAAAAAATAAATAAAAAAAATTTAAAAATAATTAAAAAATAATTAAAAAATAATTAAAAATAATTAAAAAATAATTAAAAAATAATTAAAAATAATTAAAAAATAAATAAATAAAAAAATCATATAGCGATATAATAAGCAATTGCTACGTGGGGGGTGGACCAGCCGAGTAATATATTGCCAATAAAATGTTATTTTATTTTTTGCCCAATCCACCAACAACGACGATCATGAGTCGACAGTACGACCCCGCCAATGCAGCCCACACTTTCATGACGCAATTCACGAGGCATGATGAGCTGCCTGCCAATCATTTTTTTACATAAAAACAAAAATGGTAAAAGCCTATTATTGTGGCGGCCCCATATTTGTTGTCGAGTGGAAGCGGAACACACACGCGAACAAAATATTTGTTGTGGATTTTTTAAAAATAATTAATTCTATTTTACGATTTTTTTATAAAAGTTGATGAAATATTTTTCATTATTCATTTTTTTTATTAAGTAATTTCTAAATTCGTTGGATATATTAACTATCGTGGCATATTGATATACTAATTGATATTTTATTTATATATTTGATATATTTATATATTTTATTTATATAAAATATTTGATATATTTTATTTATATTTATCAATATATTTATATTTATATAAAGGAAGGGGAAATTATATTTTTGCCTCAAAAAATAAAAATATTTACAATTTGGTACCTATTTTCATTTTTTTTAAAAACCCACAAATATAAAATATTTACTTTTTTTGGACCCAAAAAACTAGAAACTCAATTCTGGCCCCACAATATAAAACACTTGAAAACTACCCTATCAAATCAAAATTTTGATTTTGACAAAAGGGGATTCATTTTTTTAATTAAAATTCACACACACACACACCACACACACACATATTTATGTATGTGTGTGTGTATGGAGTGTTTGATGAATAGGGTTCACCTAAGTAATGGAGGTGAAAGTGAATCTTATGTCTCTAAGTCACCTCTAAGTATGAGACGAGTGGTGCAGGCAATCCAAAATTAGGAGTTGGACCCACCATCTCATCGTGTGAACCACGTTTCTCCAAAACCATATAGGTGGCTAGCTAGATCGTTCAATTAATGCTTTTTTTTTTTTGAAGAAAGCTTGGTTTATGGGAGTTCAACAAATCACACATTTGAGACAACGTAGGAAAAAGGCATTGTCACATGGCAATCAAAGCACATGCAACTTTCCAAAATCACATGAACTGTGACCTACCAAACAAGCTAATAGCAACATAACAAGTAATTATTAGAAAGAGTGAGATTGGACCACAAGAAAGAGAATAGGAGCCTACGAGGGGGGGAGAGAGAGAGAGAGAGTAGAGAGTGGAGAGAGGAAGGAGAGATTGGAGAATAGAGATCAGAGTCGAGGGAGGAGAGTGACAGAGAGGGGAGAGAGTATAGAGATGAGCGATAGGAGAGCAGTAGAGAGATAAATATATCATCTTACTCTCTCAAGATAAGAGGAGATATTGCAAAAAGTAGAGTAGAGAGTAGTGAGAGGAGATAGAGAGAGTAAAGAGAGAAGAGAGAGAGAGAGAGGAAAGAAGAGGAGAAATTATGAGAGATTGTAGTGTAGCAGAAGCAATCAGAGTAAACAACTAGAGAGAATGTGAGATTAATTTTTTGGTGCTAATCAAAACTCTCAAGAACAGAATATTCAAGTAAAAATTACTAACGAAACAAAGAAACATCAACCACCAATGGAGGTTTATGTTTCAAGAGAGACGAACTTCAATGGAGGTTAGTATTTTTGATGAATTGGATTAGGCAGATCGGCAGAAGAATTTTCATGAAAGGCAGGCGACATTTCCATGATCTAGCACGGGTGAATTCGTACGAATCATGAAATCAGCAGTTGACTGTTTGATGATAGACATGCCCAGTACCACAAAATCAAGAAAATGAAAAAAAATAAAAAAAGTTGCGAGAGGAAGAAGACGATCGAAACATCCTTTTCTATGAATCACTTCGGTCATCCGTGTTGACGACGTTTTGAGCAGGAACGATAGCTGCTATACCATCATCAACTATTGGATCGCAGTCTCACATCAACAATACCAGTGGCGAAAGAATCCGGTGATTCATCTCCATTAATTGCGATCTCGTGAGGACGGCACGGCAGACAAAGTGGAAATAATTTTATCATATAAACAATACATAATCAAACAAGGAACGGATAATGGCGATCGTTCCCTACCGAGCCTTCGGAAATTCTCTTCTTTCATTTCATCAAACAATCAGAGAGGAACGGGGTTGGTTTATACACATCTGCACCTCTGTTTAGGAATAACTGAATGGGATTGGAAGAAGGTATCGACATCTGCGCGATTGACCATCTCGAAGAAATCAATATCGAATAGCTTCCTTTTACACAAAACAGTGGGTTTAGGCTTTCGAGGCGCCGCCGGACAGGTCACGACCGGAGGAATTTTGGATTCCTCAGATGTCGGCGTCTTGCACTCGTCTCCGTCCCCTCCTTTGCCAGAGGCCTGTTCCGATTCAGCCTTCCTCGTCCGCGCCGGGGCAGGAGGCGCACCATCATGCTTCTGATTCCCGCATTCGTCCCTCTTCCGATCCGATGCTTGATCCCGAATCTCTAGGTTTTCCGTCTTCGCCAGCTGAACAGCCGCTGCAACTTGGCCCGAATCAGATGACTTACGATCGCCGATTCCTTCATTCTGAAGATCGATGTCGACCTGTCCGTCGTCCTTGACGTCGGCGACGTCGTCTCTTCTATTTGCAGTTCTTCCACGACTCGCAGATTCAACAGTAGGTGCGATTCCGCACAAATCTACCAGATTAGACGCACCGCTTTCCAAAACATCAAGTTGATCGCTAATTTTTAGAGTTCCTGTCGTAACCGACTGAGCAGAAGCAGCGATATTGCACGAATTCACAGACAAATCGAGATCGGCAGACATATCTGACACCGAAGCAAGCAAACCGAACGAACACGACAGGTAATGATATATTATCTGAACTCGAGGATCGATGCTTAGAAAGCAACGAACTACACCACACAGAATTATATGAGTGTAGAACAAGTACACTGGTGAATCTGAATTTTGTGTGTGAGGTGAGAATGGATGATATATAACGAAAGAAACGCGTGCTGCATTTATGCATCTAAAAAGCACATGGAGGCGTGTCTGTTAAGGTAATTGCGAGGAGAGGGAGAGGGACAGAAGAGAGAGAGGGGGAGGGAGAGAGAGAAGAGGAAAGAGATGAGGAGGCGAAGAGAGGTTGTTGGATTCTTTTATTCCTGTTTGATGCTTAGCGAGGAAAACGACCGGTATCTTTCCATTGCGAGAACGCTGTGCTGAGCTGGGAAGATGAAGATGGCGGATCGGATCAGTTATGGAGATCTAATTTCGTGTTTTTTAAGAAACAATAGACTGGCATCCTGGCAGAGTTCAGAGCTTGTGGGCTTTTAAATAGAGCTCCGGCGAGTTTTATTTTCTGTGTGGAAAAAATCGAGTTTCTAGCGAGCCTTGATTTTGGGATCCACATCTTTCCACCCCGCACCCGCAGGCCACATCCTCTCTCATTAACTATGGATATGTTTTTTATATTTTTATTTTTTTTATTGGATCTATGGATATTTTATTTATTTATTTATTTCTTTATTTATTCATTGTTTTATTTATTTATTTATTGGATCTATGGATATTTTATTTAATTCTTTATTTCTTTATTTATTCATTGTTTTTTTTATTTATTTTTTGGATCTATGGATATTTTATTTATTTCTTTATTTCCTTATTTATTCATTGTTTTTTTATTTATTGGATCTATTTTGTTTTTATTGTTTTTTAATTTTTCATTGTTTTATTTGATTTTATTGTTTATTTTATTTTATTTTGTTATTTTTGTTATTTCTTAGTTTTTTTTGTTGTTTTTTTTGTTATTTTATGTTTATTTATTTTTTTATTTTTTTATTTTTTTATTTTTTTATTTTTTTTATTTTTTTTATTTTTTTATTTTTTTTTATTTTTTTAATTTTTTTATTTTTTATTTTTTATTTTTTTTATTTTTTTTATTTTTTTTATTTTTTTTAATTTTTTTTATTTTTTTTATTTTTTTTATTTTTTTTATTTTTTTTTATTTTTTTATTTTTTTTATTTTTTTAATTTTTTTATTTTTTTTATTTTTTTTATTTTTTTATTTTTGGAGATCAAACTCACGATCACAGGACAATAACATTCATTCTCTTTACTAATTAGACTGCCATGCTATTGGTTTGATCTAGTGAAAAATATTGCTAAATATTCGTAAAGCTCATTTTTATTTATTTTGCATTCACTTTAACGTAGGTCGAACTTGTATAGAATCGATCTTCCAGCACATCCATGTGGGAGGGATAAAGCATTGTGGCATAACATGAAAGTGAAAAAATATCTTCTAAACGTCTGCTTAAACACATGAGCAAAGCATATGAAAGAAATTCATCAAATAAACTACAAGGAAAGAAAGGTCATTCTTATAACAACTGTGTATCTTATATGGACAGAGAGAAACAAGAAGCTTCAGGAACAAAAGTGGAGGCTGACAGTAACGATTATCCGAAAGATTAAAATAGAAATTTACTTTACATCCAACTCTGTTACTCGTAGCTTGATTTGTAATCCTAAATTTGGGCTTACCAACTATCTCACTAGAACCACCATTAGTAAATTATCGAATCCTAAAATCCATTATTTAAAAAAAAACCCCCTCTTTGAATTCTTTACCAAAACCCCTACAATTGGTACTTTGTATATGTGTGTATATATATATATATATATGTATGTATATATGTATGTGTGTATGTATGTATGTGTGTGTGTGTGTTAGTGAAAAGTAAAGAAATAATTACAAATAAAGTAATCGTAATGTTAATATGATTTTGATTTTAATGACTAATTAAAATGGTGTTTATTTTAATCTCTTGTTTTAATCTTCAATTAGTAATTGGGGGAAATAATAGTTTCGTATATTAAAAATATATAAAATTGAAAATAATCAACCATAATATTATGTTTAAAAATTGTAGATGTTTGTGTTGCATGAAGAATAATTTTCATAAATGGCAATCATCATAATTATTGTTCGATTTTGAACATATTATTATTGTTGTAAATGTGAATAATTTCAAAATTTGATATTTATAATGTTAGTCTTAAATTTTTTTTTTTGTACAATTTGAAAATAATAAAAAACAAGTTTGAGCACCCTTATGAACATATTTTTATAGTAGAAACTAAAAACAACATTTTTATTATAATAAATTAATAAGAATAAAATATATATTTTTCATCTAGTTCAACTTTATCCATAGCTTATTTCTTTAATTTTTTTTTTCTAATAGATTTTAAATATATATCCCTTTTTTTTAAAAAATCAACAACATGATAATCAGATTAGTAAAATAAGATGAATACTCTTATCATGAGAACTTGAGTTTGATCTTCTAAAATACCAAATACAATCTCTATTGTGTTTGTCAATTCACTCTATCATGCTGTTGCAATAGTGTCTTTGCATGCTCCGATCTAAGGCTTTGAGGTCTATATATGAGCTGAGAGATAATATGGTTTTAATTTTGGAGAGAGAGAGAGAGAGAGAGATGAGAGAGAAAGAGATATAGAAAGAGATATAGAGAGAGATATAAAAGCTAAAAAAATAATCTTTTTTTATAATCATGAGTATCTAGACTAACTTGTGTGCACCTCGACTAATCTTACTAGTAAGCCAGTTTTCTCCTTTGTTTCGTCCTCTAGTGAGTACGGGTGACAAATTCTTCTAAGTCAAAATGTGAGAATTGAAGTCAGGATATTTTAGAGATATTATTCTAAGATACACTCCTAGCATTTGGACAAAGGCATATGAGTACTAAATCATTAAGAGTAGTTGTTAAAAGTAATGGTCCGTGCTTGTATGAATCTTTTTTTTCCTTTTTTGATGTGCAAAATGAACTGTGTTAATACAAAATGTATTGCCTATTTTTTTTAATTTAATTGCGTACAATAAACTTTTACTAAAAATTATATATACAAATTTATCACAAATTTGATGATGTGTACTCATACAAAAATTTGAAATATAGTGACATTACTTCAACGCTAGTTTGAAAAGACTACCTAATTTGGCAAAGAAACCCTAGGGTGTCTTTGCCGAATGTCCTATTCATACTGTTGGGATGAAGATCTTGATCCTAGGGCCCAAAGGCCCATATATATGGAGCCGAGGGAAATAGGAGATGGGTTGGGGCAGAGGTGAGGGAGGGAAACTATTAGGATGGGTAGATCATTTCATAGGCACCCAGTTTGAATTGTAGTATTACAAATCTATGATGCAAGTGTTTCTTTGCCTCTTGGATAAGATCAATTTCTTACCCAAAAACATAGTTATATTTGTGCAGAGAAAATCATTAATGTGAGGAGGTGTATTAATGAGGAGATGGTGCTCAATAGGAAGAACCTTTTTTCAAGCAGAAAAATAAAAGTAAAAAATGAGTGATTGCCACTTTTTTCATGAATTTATGGCATCTTGTTTTGGTGTATAAATGGATGGTTACATGGAAGGGTTAAATGTACCTAACATACTTGAGTTATGTTTACTATATTGGGTCAAACAGTAATAGTTTTCTTATCTGGTTTGAATGGTGAAAATTTTCATTTTCAACAATAATTTGTCATTCTTCTCACTCGAGAGTATTGTTTTTCTTATTTCATGTCATATTTCGTGGTTGCAAATATTTGATTTCAAATTGTATTACACACACACACACACACATATTCATGCGCGCACACACACATGTATGTGTGTATGTGTGTATAAAATAATCATGTGTATCCTCATTTGTCTATGCCAACAGGCGTTCACCTTAATTAATCCTACTGGGTGATAGGCCTTCCCCTTTTAGTTTTGTCTCTAAGTAATACAGGTTGATTGAAGGCAGGATTCGTGCCCAATATGCTACCATCCTGATTGTTTTTAACCACTCTAATCAAGCCCATTAGAGCACGCACGCACACACACACACACACACACTTACATAGACACAGTCACACACACACACACATGCACACGCACACACACACACACTCACACTCACTCACTCAGGCACGCCAATCAAAATATCTCCCCTTAAAATATAATAATAAAAACAATTTTATCAATTTTTTATTCTTCCTATGGTACCATCCATATGAGAAATGAATATAAATCACAATATTTCCCACAAAAATCAGCTCAATCATCATCACACAAATGCCATTAATAAAGCTTGTCAACTTAGACAAACAAATACTTAATGGTGCATTAATCATGCATGTGCACTACCTAACTAGTACATGAATAGTAGCGTCTCATTTTGAAAGTGGGTATTCAAGTCTCCAAAGTTAAGAGATATGATGCTCAATGCACAAGGCTCCCACTTAGCGCAAGATCTAGAAGAGGTTAATATATTCACACCATTATCCCCAACTTCTTCTTGTATTACCAGCCACATGGTAATTTGATTGGTAAAAAATTATGAATACTTTAACCCCGAAGGCACAAGTTCGATCCCTAGAAATACCACGTGCGCTTCAATGAGGTGCTCACTAGATTAGAGGTGTCAATCGGGTCGTGTCGGGCCGGCCCAGTATGGTTTTTTCGCCGCCCAACCGTGCTACCGTGCATGGCCCGACATGGTTCCGTGGAGGTCTAGCCCGGCATGGGTCCATTGCACGAAATCCACCGGATTCAGCCTGGTTCGGGTCGGGCCAAGCCCGTAATTTTAAAAAAGATTAGGTTTCGGCGGCACGCCGCCTCGCGTCTTTGCCTTTTCGGCTCGTCGGGTCTCGGCTCGTTGTGATCATGCTCGGTGCATGGTCGCGCGTGCCGTGCCGACATGTCAGGCACGGCACAGCACGCGGGTCGAAAACTTCTGCCTGGCATGGGCCCGGACCTGGCACTGTAGCGTGCATTGCCAGGTCATGCACGGCTGAACCGTGCCGTGACTCATGCAGGGCCAGCCTATTTGACACCTCTACACTGGATCACCTAGGGCATATTTATATGGGCCATGAGATACTAACTAGTCATCAAAGTAATTTTTTAAAATTTACTGTAGTAATTTTTCCAAAACCTTGGGACAAGACCCAATGATCTCCATCACACCTGATGGTCCACTTGCAAAAGTTGTCTCTTCAAGTTATTGTCCCAAGTGGGGCGCACGCTCACTTATGGTGGAGATAGGAGTGGAGATAAAGTGCCACCTTGGGCCATGTTTCATCTAATTTTTAATTTTTAATTTTTAATTTTATTTCCTGAAACTATATTTCCCCATATTAACCAAGACGGTTCTACCCGACTCATTAAATTATTTTTAAAAATAAATTCAAAAACAAAACCCTAGGCAAAGCACATCTTCCATCGAGGCAGCACAAAACATGCTATTCATAAAATATTACAAAAAAAAAAAAAAAATTAATCAACTTTATGTAAAAATTCTCTATTTTAACAATATTTAAAATTTTTTTATACACTTCACATATAGATCACTAGTGTATATATACAATGAACACACACACACACACACACGTATGCATGTACATACATATGTATCTATAATGTTTTGGTAAACTTTTTCTAAATACAAAAAATTGAGATAATTATCTTAAAACATATAATATTTGTTTAAATTTTAAATTTTAATTTTGTTTGAATATCACCAATAATATTTCTCTTTTTAATTACAGAAATAATTAAAAAATTGATAAATTGCAACATTACCTTATTGAAAGAATATTAGATCAAATTAGTTGATAAACCAAAATTATATGGTGAGTTTGAAAACATAAAAAAAAAAACAAAACTTTGATGATGAAGATGATCAAACAATAGTACACGATCAAGAAACACTAAGCACGACCAAACTAATTTACAAGCTTAAATACCAAAAAATAAAATAAAAAGGCTAAAAATTAAAAAAAAAAAAAAAGGCCTAGGATTCGTAAGTACATGCCCTAATCCACAAAGCAGAGATACAACATTTCATTCCGACAAAAGCTTCTTGAATGCAGCAAAAAATGATAAAATGGAAGCTCGGAGAGATTTCGGCCCTTTTGATGATTTCCTACACCAAATAAAGAAAGAAACGAGGTTTGATCGCAATTAGCGAATGCATAATAACAAGTTGGCAAAGAGGATGCATGCCCAAACCAGCAACATAGAGGTGTCAAGCGGGCCGGCCCGGCCCATTTTTTTTTTTGAGCACGAGCATGCCTACGTGCCGGGCCAGGTATGGTACTGTAACCGTGCCGTGCCTTGCATGGCCCACTCGGGCTGGTCTGTCCGTATGGTTCGGGATTCGGGGGACCGCGGGTCGGGTCGTATCAGACCCGACCCGCGGTCTTTTTTGCGGGAGGGGCCATCACGGGGTCGGGCTCAAGGGACACCCGACACGGGACAAACCCGTGCCGGTGTGCCGTGCCACGGGCCGAACCGTGCCGGGCCGGGCACGGCACGGCACGGCTCATGCCTAACCCAGGCACGGCACGGGCCCGGGCACGGAATTTTCCAGTGCCGTGCCTCGTGCCGGGCCGGCCCAGCCCGGTTGACACCTCTACAGCAACACGAGTTTAATCCTCAGGAATGCAAGATACGTTCCTCGGGGGTGTCTGTCAGTTGGCTCTGCCATGTTGCTAGGGCATGGGCCTTACTAGCTCCGACCCAGGGGGGCCCATGGCCCATATATATGGGCCAGAGAATACTATGTGGGTTGGGCTCGGGTAAATGGTGGACAACAAAAAAAAGCATGGGAAATGCAAGTCATGCATATGCTCACAATTTATTTCTTGATCCCAAGTGGAGCTCTCTATCTGCACTGCCATTATTGTGTGGATCATGCACACGTAGGCACGTGCTTTCCTCTCTCTGGGTTTTTGCCTTTTGATCATCCCCATCGCCGCGAAACTCAGTCTTGGTGTTCACAGGAGAGTTAATGAGCTGAAAAGGCACGAGAATTATGCTTAGCTTCGCAAACTCATGTTTATATAAATAATTGACAATTCACACACACACACACACACACACATAGTTTAGTATATATAGAAGAGTCAAACAAGTTTTGATGGCCCAATGTGCCTATGAAATAGGTGTGTGTGTGTGTGTGTGTGTGTGTTTATAAGATGGTTACAGTCACAAGGAAGGCTATTAATGTAACAATATAGGATCAAAGAGAAGTTAGTATAATGACAATTTTATCCCTGAAAGTCCGATAGCGTGCAAGATAAGTCTCGAACATGAAGACAAATCGCCCTTGAACGAAGACACTTGTAATCGCATCAAGTCATAACTTTCATTACATACGTGCAACACAAGAACTTCTCAAACGATCAATCATCACATGCATAATCTGCTGTTCAATTGCGAGGATACAAATTTGATCCCCATATATGCCAAATACACATCACGGGATGTCCTACCAGCTCCGACCCCGGGGTCCCAAAGGCCCATATATGGGCCTAGGAATATCATGAGATAAGTTTGGGCCGAGGAAAAGAATGAGATAAGTTTGGGCCGAGGAATATTAAGAGATAAGTTTGGGCCGAGGAAAAGAATGATATAAGTTTGGGCCGAGGAATATTAAGAGATAAGTTTGGGCCGAGGAATAGTAAGAGATAAGTTTGGGCCGAGGAAAAGAATGAGATAAGTTTGGGTCGAGGAATATTAAGAGATAAGTTTGGGCCGAGGAAAAGAATGATATAAGTTTGGGCCGAGGAATATTAAGAGATAAGTTTGGGCCGAGGAATAGTAAGAGATAAGTTTGGCCAAGTAGTAGTATGTTTGGGCCGAGCAATAGTATGTTTGGGCCGAGGAATAGTAAGAGATAAGTTTGGGCCGAGGAATAGTAGGTTTGGGCTGAGGAATAGTAAGAGATAAGTTTGGGCCGATCCATCAAAATGAATAGATCTGTGCGTGTCACAACCTCAAAAAAGTGTACAGATGTGAAAGAGAAGAGTACATGGCATTATGAAGTGCCTCTGGTGTAAGAAGAGAGAGGCGTACTGTACCATAGCATGATGCGGAACATCCCGTGGTTTATCACGAGCCATAAATTTACTGTCACGGACAATTTCTTGAACACTTGCTCTTATGACATAGAAAGACCCCCCGACCCCTCTGTGCGTCTGTGAGACAGATGGAAATCTTCCACCATTTAGGCTCCGATACCTGCAAAGCTGCATTTAATATCTAGCAGTAGCGCATGGCACACAACAGACACCATCAACTGTTGCAAATAAATTTCATCACACAAAATTATATATATAAAATATGGCAGACTCTTCCGGCATCGTACCAAGAGGATGAAGAAGGACTAGATGTGTCAAACGGGCCGTGGCGGGCCGGCCCGGCCCAAATTATTTGAACCATTCCAGGTCAGGCACGGCACGGCACGGCTCGTGCCTAACCCAGGCACGGCATGGGCCCGGGCAGAAAATTTTTCCGTGCCGAACCAGTCCAGTTGACACCTCTAAGAAGGACAAACTAGGCAAACAATAAGGGCCATGGAGTCAAAAATTAAAAGGACCCATCATTGTGGCAGACTCATCAAGCGCAACACCTTTGATTTATTAGGGGTCGTGCCTTAGTGCAATGACAAGTGCTTTCCTCAAAGGACTTTGGGTCTTATGTCTGAGACTCATCAGGCACAACCCCTCTTGCTTCAAGAGATAAGACTGTGATATTAACTTCTCAAAGACCACACACTAGTTCTTCTCAAGTTGTATATGCATAAGCCTAAATGATTATAAGGCTTGTGCACACACACACACACACACACACACACAAAAGCCTAGAATTTGTTATTTAAAGAACAAATTAAGAGTACATGTAAAGGAAGAGATGAAAATGGATAATAGAGTCAAATTGAGATGCGAAATTAAAATTAAATAAATAAATAAAATTAAGATAAAACAACTTGAAAAAATAACACATCAACTATATATATATATATATATGATTTGGAACATCCCACATGTCAAGTGCTCGCAAACACTGATAGGCAAAGTTTATCCAAATAATAGTACTATACTATAAGTAGCATATATTATAGCTATGTACTCTACATCTATGTTTAACCTCAAAATAATTATATACCTAGTATTTGACCTTGATGTCATAGGCTAATTTGGATGACTAAACAAATTCTAGGATAGGCAGCCTGGGCACAATGCAAAATAGACTAGCCTAGGATAGATGCAAAATAGACTACAATGCAAAAGCAACATATATACAAAGATAAAAATTGACGATATATCTACCGATATATCTCCGAAATATCCATAAATTTTAAGTATCGATATATTCATCAAGACCGATATATCTATCATTTATTGATGTTCATATACAAAAATATACCGATATATCTTTGATATATCCAATATATCCGTAAAATCAAAGTACTGATAAATCCGTAAAAACCGATATTTTAATCCTTATATATATATATATATATAATATAATATAAACTAAAATAGATTAAATAAAAATCAAATATACTAAAAGCTAATTTTTAAACTGACAAAGCATCAAGTGTTGGATAACGACCATGTAGAGGTGTCAAACGTGCCGGGCCGGGCCGGCACGGCACGATTCGGCCGTGCCTGGGCCGGCCCGGCACATTCTTAAACC
Source organism: Sapria himalayana (assembly GCA_029783825.1). Lineage (NCBI taxonomy): Eukaryota > Viridiplantae > Streptophyta > Magnoliopsida > Malpighiales > Rafflesiaceae > Sapria > Sapria himalayana. Next base: position 457,933 of record JAREIK010002286.1, on the reverse strand, counting down.
GTGCCCGGGTTAAGTTAATCCCGTGCCGTGCCGGTTCACGCAGGCACGCGTGGCACTGGCAGCCTGCCACGTGTGGCGTGGGCCGCGTGGTGAGTCGTGACCCGTCTGGCCGTCCCCCCCCCGGTAAAAAGACCGCGGGTCGGGTCCAATCAGACCCGACCCGCGGTCTTTTCTGCCGAAACCCGAGTCCCGATCCGAGCAATTCCAACGGCAAAAAAAAAATAATTCAAACTTCACCGATTTTCAGCCCTTGGATTCACCTCCAACGGCTAGGGGGCAGAATCCAACGGTCCTCGTGATTCTACCCCTTAAAAATCTTAAAAAAATTCAAAAAAATTCAAAAAAATATCTTTTTTTATAAAAAAAAAACATTCTTTAGCCTATAAATTCTACCCCCTCCCTATAACATTTATGTTTTTCAAAAACATAAAACCTCTCAATACTTTCTCTTACATAAACCATGCATCTCTCTCTCGGGCCTCATGATTTTGATTTTGGCTTGTATTTTCGTGAAACTCAACTTGAGTTTTGAACATCAGAGCTTCCTGCGGTGCACCTTGCACGTGACTGACCTCATTGTTTTTACCGGGTAATATATTTTATGTTTTTTTGTACTTTCTCTCTCTAGAAAAACTTAAGAAAATTAAAAAATGACAAATACACCTGACACGTATTTAAATTTGGAAAATAAAAATGTTAGTGTTACACAGACGTCTGTGACTCCTAAAACTTTGGTTTCTCCCGTCGTCTCAACCCAAAGTTCTAAAAAACAAAAAACTAGGAGGACTTCTGTAGTTTGGACACATTTTAAAATCATAATACAAGTAGATGTTAGGGGTGAGGAACTTGAAATGACATAGTGCAAATATTGTATGAGACTTTTAACATGCAAGAGTACATGTGGGACTGGGCACCTCAAGAGGCATGCTGAAATATGCTCCAAAAAACATGGACCCTTAGATCCTAGGCAAACCCAACATGGCACTACATTTTTTGAGACTGGATCGAGTTCAGTCTCAAAGTTTACTCCCTTCGTATACTCCAGCGAGTTGGGTAGGGACGGCATGGCCAGGCTCATCACATTGATGAGTCTTCCGATCAGATTTTCGGAAGATCCGAGGGTAGTGCGCATCATGCAGACTTATTTTCAGCCATCCTATCGTAGGATTCCTAGGTCCACATCTAGGAGTGACATACTAAAGATATATAAGTTAGAAAAACAAAAAATAATTAAGGAATTTTTGGCATATAGTGGAGTGGTGTCCGTGACGTCCGATATATGGACATGTCACGATGATTCTTCTTATGCATGTCTCACGAGTCATTATTTAGATTCTAACTGGACAATCAATAAAAAAATATTAGGATTCACTGAGATTCTTCATCCTCATGATGGCTCGGTCATTTTTGAGTGTATGATGAAAATATTTAGGGAATATAAAATTCAAAATAAAATTTTTAGTGTCACTTTCAATAATGCTGCGAATAATGGAGTAGCGATCAATATGTTTGTTAGGAATATTAAAGACGCACCATTAGGAGAGATCTTTCATGTCAGATGCATATGTCATGTTATTAACCTGATAGTTCAAGCGGGTATGAAGGTCTGTTCCCCCGCGTTGGAAAATATACGCAATGCACTCAAGTATATTCGCACTCCTCGCAGACTACAAGAGTTTGGTAATCTCTATTTGTCTGCGAATCTTAAGAAGAAGAAATTCCAATCAGATGTGAGACATCGTTGGAATTACACGTACCTGATGTTGGAATCATGTGTTGGATACGAACATGTGATATCCGACTACGTCAATAGTAAGAGTGGCGAACTTATTATTGACGACACTGACTAGGCTTCAGGAATTTCATAAATGAAATTCCTGAAGATATTTTATGACACGACGAACATGTGTTCGTCGGTTTATACATCCACCACTTGCATTGCACTCCGTTGCATATGCAACATTAGTAGCATGTTTAGAAAGTATCGAGCGGACCCGATGCTTAGTCATATGGTTGCAGAGATGTAGACCAAGTACCTGAAGTACTGGTCCACCATTCCATCTCTTTATTGCCTGGCATCATTCATGGACCCTAGGGCTAAGGTGGAAGGGGTTGAAAACACCCTGACTTTCATTTCCTCGTGCATGAACCTGGAAGAGCCACTTGAAGGATTCATTTACGAGAAGTTGACAGACATGTTCACATACTACTATACTAGGTATGGTGGTGGTGGTGAGACTGTGATTACGGACACTGATACATTGTTCGGAGATGACGATTATTCCATTAACCTAGCGAGGGGAAAACGTAGGGGTGAACCATCACATAGGAGCGAGCTGTCTCGGTACTTAGATACCGATTACTGCTCAATCCTATCACCTTCTGATAATAAGAATCTTGATTTATTATAGTGGTAGAAATCATATGAGCCCACCTATCCCGTGCCATCTAGGATGGCACGGGATCTACTGACTCCTCCGGTGTCGAGCATAGCATCGGAGTCTGCTTTTTCTGTTACAGTGAACATGATTTCGGATAGGAGATCGAGATTACGTCCAGATATGGTTGAGGCATTGGCATGTTTGAAGGATTGGGAGGAATCAAGATTTAGCATCAGTGATCGTGCTGAAGCTAGGACTGTGACAGACACTGCAATCGCATCCACATCCACTACAATGGCGGAGGATCTGATTGCCGATGATGATGATCCATATGATACTGATCTTGATGTTGCGGCTGATGATTCTCATTATATGCCGCTTGACGATTGATGCTAATCTGCTCTTTTTTTTCGATGTTTTTTTATTTATTTTATTTTTACATTTTGTTTGTACTTTGTACCATACGTTGTGTTGAAACTTATACTTGTTTTGTTCGGACTATTGGTTTCAAAAGCATGATTGGTAATTTTTCATTTGTGTAGTTTAATTTTTTTTAATTTTAATTTTTACTAACTTAATGTATTTATTTATTATTTTACGATTTAAATTTTATTTTAAAAATTAATAACTTTAAATTTTAATATATAATTAATAAATTATAATAATAAAAAAAGCTAAACTTAATTGAATTTGATAAAAAAAAAATTTTCTAATATTTGTTTGTTTTATTTAATTTTAAATTTTATAATTTTTACAAAAAATTATATTTTTTAATTATTACTAATACTCTATACGGTTACTTAATCAAACAATTTTCAAAAAAAAAAAAAATTATAATCTCCCATTAGCCCGTGAGGCCGTGACCATGAGGCCTCATGGACACGGACCCCTGTTGACCCGGTCCCGCGTTGCGGCTCCCGTCCCGCCTGCCCGGTCGTGCCACCTGGCCTGTATGGCCAAGGCGTGCCCAAGCGGGCCCGGCACGGCACGGCACGGTAGCACGATCGTGCTCGTGAAAAACGGGTCGTGCCGTGCCGGGCCGGCCCGTTTGACACCTCTATGACCATGGATCAATATGACAACATATGTTGCTTGTCAAAGTGTCACTCTATTTGGTTAAGATTTTCACCATTCTATGTTTTAGTTTCATAAAGTAGTTTATCTTCTAATTATAACATTTGTTAAACTACCATAAGATAATGAACATGGATCAATACGGTTCATTCATATATCATAATAATTTTTTAAATATGACAGAGATTCTATCAATTTAATGTGTCAAAATTTCTCATATCATTATGTGATAATAGAAAATAATAATTAATATCTAAATATCTTAATATATCACTCGTATTCAATGAATTATCATGTCACTTATTTATAGTTACTTAAATAAAAAATTATTTCTGAATACGATTTAATTTTTATACTCAAAAACTCATTATAATTATCATATTTATTTTTATAATATTTAAATAAATATTTTAAATATTTATAAATTTAACCCACTACTTCATATAGTCAATTCATGAAAAGTGTGTATCTATATATTTCATAGTATTTTCGACATATTCAATCTTAATCTTAGTGTACATACATGCATGTACGTAATAGGGATATTAAATATTTATCTAATATTTTAAATATTTTCTTTCTATCTAAATATATATGTCACCAAAATATATATATATATATATTTCTATTAATTAAACACGCATGAATTCAACATCAAGTATATTGAATTCCAACAATGTGACAATTAATAACATTTTTTTAGAATTACTGAATTATATAAACTATAAAATTTTTATAATTTATTAGATATTCTAATATATTTTAATACATTTTGAATTTATTCTAATCATTGAGAAATTATTTTTAATTTTATTTGTTCAATTAGATTCATTATATGACACATAATTAACATAAATTATATCAATTATAAAACCCTCATTAATTATTATTATGAATATACTCGATACAATATCTTTATTTAAAATATTATTAAATATTATATTATATATTTTTTATTTTCCAAAGACTCATCAAAATCTCATATATGACAGCAGGATCATCTTAAAAATATATTTTTTTTTTATTTAATTTTTGATTAAAATCAACATAACAGATAATATATTGGAAATTAAAATCACTATGACAAGTTCATATATCATGTATTATACATACAACTCTAGTTTATTTAAGCGTACTAATTACTTACCAATTTTATAATTTTTTTTTTTATATTAATCATACAAGTCATCCTAAGGGTCTTGATATGTAGGATGGATATATTTTTGTATATAATAAACTCTTAGATTTTTCATAAATTTAAAGAAAAAACTCACACTAGCAACTCTTGTATAATTGTGACAATAAATGAAGAGGATCATTGAACTTGACTCAAATCCAAAGAGTATCCAATCCTACAACTAATTTTGTAATTATAATTTTTTTAAATAACTAAATTGTGCTGAATTTTTTTCAATTCCAATTTTTTTTTATTTTTAATTAAATTAAGTATTCCCAAATTATAAATATTTCATTTATGAGATCTATATCTTTTAGGTGTTGAAGTCGACCTATAATTAAAAGACAAACTAATCTCTGATATTTTAGTAAAATTATTATTATCTAAATCAATATTAATATTATTTTCATCAAAATAACTTTTTTTTTTCAATTTTGTTCAGAGAAAAACGAGTAAAAGAGTTTTTTTTTAATTATCTAATATTTAAAATCAAATAAAAATAATTATGGACGTGTACCTAACAAAATTATAGACTCGTAAGTTCATCATATCAAATGGCATCCATCACCGATTACAAAATTAAAATTCACAAAAAAAAACTCAAAAAAAAAAAAAAAGAATTCAAAATGTGTCATTTCAAAATTTAAGATAATTAGAGAGAAGAGAAAAAATTATAATTTGAGTAGGATAAAATCTCAATTTTATTGATCTATTTATAAAACTTTATAATTCTAAAATATTATCGTTATTTTTTTAATTTAACCAAGTAGTGTCATTTTGGCCGTTGGATTCTATCCAATAGTTTCAGACAATCCAACGGGCACAAATTATTTTGAAAAAAAAAATTTAAAAAGTCAAATTTTATCATGTATCAATATCATGTGTGCACGTGCATGACAAACCAAGCCACATCGGTTAGATAGTCGTTTCAGCATTGGGTGGTTATTAATTTCATCGTTAAGGATTTTAGATGGAATTGGCTACCAGGTCATATTTGACCCGAACCAGCCCAATTTCATTTTTATCCGGGGAAACTGGGGGCATGTCAGTCGGGTCTACTTCCGCACCTTGATCCACGATCCAGGCATGCCTCAATCCAATTTGGCAAATCAGACATGTTTTAGCCCTCACGAGACGACCATACATGTCGTGCCTAGAGGTGTCAACCGTGCCGGGATCCGTGCCCGGGTTTGGCACGTGCCGTGCCGTGCCGTGCCCGGCAAGGTTCAGCCTGCGGCACGGCAAACCGGCATGGGTTTATCTTGTGCCGGGTGCCCCGTGAGCCCGACCCCATGTTGCCCCTCCCGCAAAAAAAAGACCGCGGGTCGGGTCTGATTCGACCCTACCCGCAGTCCCCCGTATCCCGAACTGCTCGGACAGGAATGCCCGAGCGGGCCAGGCGAGGCACGGCAAGGCCCGCCGTATCTGCGGGCCGTGCCGGGCCCAGTTTTTTTAAACCATGCCGGGCCGGGCCAGGCCGGGCAGGGCACGGTAGAGTAACCGTGTCGTGCCAGGCCCGGCACGGAAGCACGATCGTGCCTTAAAATAACGTGCCGGGGCGGCCCGTTTGACACCTCTAGTCGTGCCATGCCAATTCAGTATGCGGCACACAGGCCGCGGCACACTGCTTGGTACGAGCCGAGGCATTCCACATGCCGACCCACGCCCCATGCCAACATGATCCTGATCATCCCAAGAGCGCCCGACCCCATTGACACCTCTATGCTTTAACTTGAATCAAATATACCTCTACCCTAAATCTCTAAGCCTAATCCCACATCTTGAACTTTCTTCGCATACGAGATAATCTCGATAACTACATTTGTATTTTGTATGCTTTTGATTAGGTCATTGTCAAATAGTTTATGCCTAAATCAAATGGTAAGTCAACATGTGCATATCTCGATATACGAGATAATCAGACATCACAAGTCTTTCATCTAGAACTAAATGAGTCGATCAAGAAATTGAAGGACAGCAAGGCCAACTTTTTCATAGCCCAAGCAAGCCATCGTGTCGGTCTAGCACACCCCTAAAAAATGGCACCCCAATGGCAAATCGAGGCATGTAGGGTGGGATCCTGGTGGGTGCAAAACTAGCACGAACCTGGTACATGTCATGTTGAGCCCAACATGAACCTAGGCAAGCATGGGTGTGAACAAAACCAGCCCTAAAGATGTCCAGACTGGCCTGGGCTCGGTCGGGGATAACATGGGCTCGTGCCAGGCTAGCTTTGATTCAATCCAAGCTAGCCTAGGAGAGCGTGCGGCTAAATTGGGCATGGACCAACAAGTAGCCCTGGCAGCTACAAAAATATTAATTTCTCAAGATCACCATAAATAAATGCACATGATTAATATACATCTTATATGTGAGATACAATAATATAAAGTAGCAACTTAATAGCCAAGGAATGTGCATTTTATGACAAACACATACACACAAAAATATTATGAACAATATTTTAAGTAAAAAATATATATTTCATGGGTATATGAAATAGTATGAGATATAATTTAAGTAAAAAAATAAAACAAATACAGTCTGTGTCACTCAATCCCTAGATAGAGATATTAAACAGACCGTGCTAGGTCGGCATGACTCAAATTTTGGTGGCCCTGTCAAGCCATCATGCCATGCTAGACACAACAAAAATTGGGTACTCAGAACATATTGTGGTGGCACAACATCATAGAAGGATGGCCCAGCACGGCATGATGGCCTTCCTCAAACGAGCATGTTGGGTCAAGCAAAATCAGATCGATTCATGTCGGGTCAAACTAGTGATATCCTCAATATACTCAATGTCACATGAAATATCGTAATTATTGAATCCTTTAAGTCAAACTATGATATCTAATTACAAATTTGAATATTCTATCTAAAATAATATTCATATTCATATAAAAAAAAAATAAATTACGATGCTAGTTTAGACACAAGAGAGATCAGTAAATTTCATATTATCTATTATGAAATAATTGGATTCGTATAATTTTCAACTTCATATATCTAAATTTTATTATTATCATATGATAAGATGAAATGGTAATCGATATCTATGTATAAAAACATATTATCTAATTGAATGAAAAAACAATTAATTTGAAATAAAATATTCGTGCCTATACTCAATGGTGGCTCTCAAAAATTATCGTACTTAGTTTTATTTAAATATGTTATCTAATTATTCGTGAATCCTATTATTTGATTTTTCTATTTGGTTCATAGATATGAATATACATTTTAACATATTCTCTCTTTCACCTTAACTATATGATCCACACAAAAAGTTAAATAATAAAGAAATAAAATAATATATTAGTATTTAAAATATTTTTCATTCTTAACAATCATGACACTAAAATCAATTTTATTTATACTTGCTAAACACAGTATTAATATCGGATATGCACCCGAGTGTAATACATATGGTGAAAATCTACATAAATAAATATATTTTCATCGTATCATAAAAAATCTTTAAAAATTTTAAAAAATAAATTCATGTATTACAGTATAAATTATAAATATTAAATTGATTATTTTTATTATTAATGTAGTCAGATATTACATGTTGATAGTCAACACAAATCTAATATCAAATATGTATAATTTTAATTGTGCGAAATCCATTTTAATTTTTTTGGCCCACTGACAAAAATAAAGGATAAATCTCTTATTGTTAGGGGTTATAAAAATATTTTAATAAATTTTTTATATTATCTAATACAAAGAAAATACCTTTTATTTATGATTATAATATTTGGTTAATTACGTGATACATATACCTAAAATAAAAAATATTTGCTAAGAATTAAGTTCTAATAATTTCAAACATGTTATTCATGATACCATTATTTAAAATATTATATAATATAATACTAAAAAAATTATTTTCTATAAAATATTTCATTAAAATTCCCATCAAACATTTATAGATGACATAATCATTATAAAAATAAAAGATACTAAAAATTTTTAAAAAATTATGTAAATTTCACCTACAATCAATATAATGGTTGATGGTGTATGTGAATAAAGTATCATTATTAATAGTCCAAATGTTGAACGTCATGAACTATTTTATTATATTTTCTTAAAGTTGTCAAACAAATCGTGTCATGCAGACATGACCGAGTTTTTGGTGGCACAATTGAGCCACAGTGCACACGATATGGCAGTCATGCAATGCCAAACCATGCCAAGTTGGGTAGTGTCAATTATGATAGTGGAATAATTAGTTTACTTTTTAAAAAATATTTTATATTTTAGATTCAAAATGTAGATTAATTACCACATAAGACATAATGATATTACTCATTACTGATTATATTATTTATTTTTATTTATTTCACATAAATGATAAATCAAAAAAAAAATCATTAACACAAATGATAAAGTATAACAAATAATCCAAAATATCAAAAAAATATATTCATAATCAATCAGTGTCAATCATCATTTAATCCAAAAATAAATAAATTAATACAAAATCACATCTCACAATAATAATATAAAATAAAATCATAAATCTCAATCATAATAAATAATTATGCAGGCCCAATGCTTCAATCCCAATGTTAATTTGTATGAATATACAACTGATCATCATTGCGTAAGTATCTGATAATATCACTAGCAGTGGGCTCAACTTCCTCAAAGTCGCACAAGTTATCATCTGCCAGCAACTCCTTTGTTCTTGTTCCAAGATGATCTCAATCCTGAATATCTAATCTCGAATCATCCTAATCATTTATGCATGCTAGTACCTCAAAGATATATTACCAAAGTCTCAATCTTATATCCGAAATTATATTGACTACAACAGAAAAAATAGACCATGATGCTACACTTAATACTAGATTAGTCAGTATACCTTGTGTCATCTTTGACAACACGGAATAGATGAACTCATATAATTTTCACCATAGTAAAATATTATGGTTATTATTATCATTATGTGATAGAATTGAGCAATAATCAATATCTAAGTAACGTGATAACTCACTTCTGTTCGACTGTTCACCCCATTGTTTCTTCCTCACTAATTAATTGGAGAAATCATTATATTTGAATAAGATATTCATATCTATACTCAGAGTCTGTCTACTATTAATCTACTACTATCATATTTAATATCATAATATATAAATAACTCAGTTAACTTCTAATAAATGAACTCTTCAGATTAGTTTTCTTGATTCATGCATGACGATAGATATGTCAAAATATTATCTACATCATTCACCTTAAATCTAGAGACCATGCAGACAGCCAAACGATAAAGAGAATGAATGGTTGAATAATACTTTAAGTACTTAGTTTTCATTTCAACAACTATGTCATTAAATATCGAATCATTATAAACTTTCTAAATATGCTACTAATATTACATATAAACTTAAATACAATACAAGTAATATGAGTATAAACTGACTAACACATGTTCATTATATTATAAAAAATCTTGTAAATTTTCATAAATAAAATTAATATATCCTAGTCAATATCGTCAATAATAAATTTTCACTCTTATTATTGATATAGTCGAATATCTCATATTCAGAACTAACACATAACTTCAACATCAGATATATGTAATTCCAAGAATATCTAACATTCATTTAGAATTTCTACTTTAGACTCATAGATAAATAGAAACTATCAAACTTATATTCTATGTTAGACATCCAAAAATATTTTAGTGAGTTACGTAATTTTTCTAAAGCTCATTTCTAATAGCTCATTTCTACTATAAAAAATCTCTCATAATAGCACATTTCTAATAATCTTTATAAACATATTAATGACTACTTCATTATTAGATACATTATCAACTATGATACTATATATTTTATTTTGAATATTATATTCTTTAAAGATTCTTATCATACACTTATATATGATCAAGTCATCATTAGGATAAAGAATCTTTAAAAATCCAAATATTTTTTTATTTAGTATCCATTTAGAATCTACGTAATAAGCAGTGAGACATGCATAAGATGTATCATCGTGTCTAGTCCAAATATCGATTGTCAAAGACACCATCCCACTATATTTTTTTAAATTCACTAATTATTATTTATTTTTCTAATTTATAGTATTTTAGTATGTCGTTCCTAGATATGGACATAAGAATCCTATGATATGTAGGTTGAAAATAAGTATGTATAATAGAAACAACTCTTAAATCCTCCAAAAATATAATTGAAAAACTCATCGTGATGATCAATTTGGTCATTTCTTTTATCTCTAACTCATTCTAGTATATGAAGGAGATCAACATAAAAGCTAAACTAAATTAAATCTTAAAGATCTCACCACTCAATTAAGTTTGCAAAAGATCTAATGTTCTATATTTTTTTGTACAATATTCGATATCTTTTTAGGTAATCAATCCAAAAGACACTCCTACAAGTATATATTTTTTATAATACTTGCATTGTAATGATTCTTTATTGACACCCTTATTATTTTTATTTTGTACTATATTAAAGCGAACTCATACCACAAATGTTCTAATTTTTGTTTTTTATATATTTTAAATTGGATTGAGGCAATGAGAATAAACATGAATTCATCATTAGGCCTCTTTGCAGAGTTATGAATATTAAAATTATCTATATTTATGTTAATATTAATCTCATTATTATTAAATTCATTATTTACTTTTTTAAATTTTTATTAGTTTATTAATTATATTCTAAATTTTATTTTTTAAATCAAATATTATTTGATATTAAATTATAAATAAATATTAAAAATAAATAACTAAATAAAATTAAATAAAAATTACCACCATGTGTTGCGCGTCCGTGTGAGCCTTGACCATCCCATGGGAACATCATCAACCAATGGTGATAATTTTAGAAAATCCACCACGTGTAAAAATTAGGGCATGTTTTTTTAATAAAAAATTATTATTTTTAAATAAAAGTAGGTGGGTCTGGCATGGTTCAATCGAAATGTACCCGAAACCCATGCTGTGTTCCAGGGCATGGTGCCCGATGGTGCCTCTGGATCATGCCTTCGGGCCAAACAACTAGGTCATACCTAGCTTGGCACGAGGCCCAGCACCCCTTGGACTAGCACGAGGACCAACACCCCCTGGCATGGCATGAGGCCAAGCATCCGGGTTGTGCCTCAAGTCAACACAGCACGAGTCAAGACAAGGTTCTAGACCATACCATGTCGGGCTAGACAGAACTCATTCAAGCTATGCCTCGGGATAACCGGCCCACTTGACACCTCTATATTTTCTAAATTTATTAATTACTAATTATTTTTTAATTCAAAATATTTTATTATATTATACATACTGGTTGACTTAGGAATTATATGACAATATTTTATTATGTTATTCTTAACATCCAAAAATCTAATTAGAAAACTCATACTAGTAATCAATTTCACTATATCTTCTCTCACAAACTCATTACAATAAATAAAGAAAATAATAAAAATAATATTAATTCAATTTTAAAGACTCGACCACTAAACTAAGTTTCTCTGAAATTCATTATATCATATTGTTTGATATATTAATTGACATGTCACTTAAGGTAGCAAGCACTGCCTATACTCCTAGATATGTGTGTGTGTGTGTGTGTAATTAATGATACATACACAGTCAAATCTTTTTCAACATATCTAATATTTTTATTTTTTTAATTAGGTTAAATTATGTCCATTTTACAAAAATTCACATTTTTTAAGTTTTTTAGTCACATTGGTGAAGACAATAAAAAAAACCTAGTTGTGACCTCTGACATTTCAGCCAAGTTATCATTTTTATCTTTATATATATTAATACACTCTTATAATTTTCACTGTTAATTATCTTTTTATTCTAGGAGACTAGAAAAAAGAATAAAACTATATTTTTATAATTTTTTACAAGCTAAAATTAATCTATTTATTTATCTAAAAAATAATTAAATAAAATAAAATGACATCAATACCACTTGTAACTTATCTTTATGTGTACAACAAATACTTTGGAGGCTCCAACTCATATTCTTATGCTTGAAAATCATAATTTATCACCAAAATAACACAGATATTTTATCAAATTTAAATTATAAATATAAATCAAAAAAATATGGGCACTATCATAAAAATATATAAATATTAGAGACAATATGGGATATGAAAAAAAATTACAAAAAAATTATAAAAAATAAAATATATCAATATACTATTTATAGAAAAAATCGATTTAAGAATTATTATTTATTATTTTTTAAAAATATTTTTAAGGCACAAATCCAATAACTATTATATTTCTTTTTATTAAGGCCGAAGAAACAATGATAGTCAATGTCTTGTCCTATCGGCAAAAACAATAGAAAAATAATCATTTTAAAATGACTTTTTTTAAAAGTATGGTCGTGCCACAATTTGTGCCAGCGTTCCTGGCACAACACGAACCATGCCACAATTAGTGTTAACGTGCTTGGCACGGCATAAGCCGTGCCATGGACCGACACAACATCGGTCCATTAGAGGTGTCAAACGGGCTGGGCCGGGTCGGCCCATTTTTTTGGAGCACGAGCATGCTTTCGTGCCGGACCGGCACGATTTAAAAAGGCCGAGCCCAGCCATTCTGGGCAGAAAAAAAAAATTTTTTTTAACTATTAAAATATATTTAAAATTTTAGATATTGTATAGTATTATATATTTATAATTTTAAAAATGTTAAAATTAAAAATTTATTTAAAAAACAAAGTTTAAATTTTTTTTTGTAAAATCAAATTAGTTTAAATTTTATTATAATTATTAATTATATAATAAAGTTATTAATTTTTAAAAGAAAAATTAAAACAAAAAAAAAATAAATCAATACATTATGTTAGTAAAAATAAAAATTAAAAAAATATAAACAACACAAATGAAAAATTACCAATCATCCATTTGAAACCGAAGGTCCGAACCAAACAAATTACAATTTCAACACAACGTACAAACAAAGCGTACAATCAATAAAAAAAACATCGAAAACAAAAAACAGTAGATCATCATCAATCGTCAATCGACATATCATGAGAATCATCAGCCACAACATCAAGATCAGAATCATATGGATCATGATCATCGGCAATCAACTCATCTGTCATCACAGTGGATGCAACTGCAGTCCTTGTCCCAGTCCCAGCTCCAACAGGATCATAAATGCTAAACCTCGAATCCTCTCAATCCTTCAAACAAGCCAAGGCCTCAATAATATCTAGTCGTAATCTCGATCTTCTATCCGAAATCATATTCATTGCAACAACAAAAAGCAGACGCTGATGTTACGCTCAACACCGGAGAAGTCAGTAGATCCTGTGTCATCCTAGATAGCACGGGAAATGTGGACTCATATGATTTCCACCACTGTAATAAATCAAGATTCTTAGTATCAGAATGTGATAGGATTGAGCAGTAATCGGTATCTAAGTACCAAAATAGCTCGCTCCTATGTGATGGTCTACCCCTATGTTTCCTCATCGCTAGCTGAATGAAAAAATCATCATCTCTGAATAAGATATCAATGTCCGTAATCACAATCTCACTACCACCACCACCATACCTAGTATCGTAGTATGTGAAAATGTCAGTCAACTTCTCGTAAATGAACCTTTCAGGTGGGTCTTCCAGGTTCATGCACGAGAAAATATAAGTCAGAGTATTTTCTACCCCTTCCACATTAACCCTAAGATCCATGCATGCAGCGAGGCAATAAAGAGATGGAATGGTAGACCAGTACTTCAAGTACTTGGTTTCCATCTCTGTAACCATATGGCTAAGTGTCAGGTCAGCCCGATACTTCCTAAACATACTATTAATGTTACATATGCACCGGAGTACAATACAAGTGATTGGCGTATAAACCGACGAACACATGTTCGTCGTGTCATAAAAAATCTTCAGGAATTTTATTTATAAAATTCCTGAAGCTCAGTCAGTGTCGTCAATAATAAATTCGTCACTCTTACTATTGACGTAATCGGATATCACGTGTTTGTATCCAACACATGATTCTAACATCAGGTACGTGTAATTCCAATGATGTCTCACATCCAATTGAAATTTCTTTTTCTTAAGATTCGTAGACAAACAGAGACTACCAAACTCATGTTGTCTGCGAGAAGTGCGAATATATTTTAGTACATTGCGTATATTATCTAACGCGGGGGAACACACCTTCATACCCACTTGAATAATCAGGTTACTCACATGACACATGCATCTGACATGAAAGATCTCTTATAATGGTGCGTCTCAAATATTCCTAACAAATATATTGATCACTACTCCATTATTAGATACGTTATCGAATATGACACTAAAAATTTTATTTTGAATTTTATATTCCCTAAAGATTTTCATCATATACTCAAAAATGGCCGGGCCATCATAAGGATAAAAAATCTTAGAGAATCCTAAAATTTTTTTATTGATTGTCCAGTTAAAATCTACATAGTGGCTGGTGAGACATGCATAAGAAGATTCATCGTGACTTGTCCAGATATCGGACGTCACGGACACCACTCCACTATATACCATAAATTTCTTAATTATTTTTTATTTTTCTAACTTATATATCTTTAGTATGTCATTCCTAGATGTGGACCTAAGAATCCTACTATAGGCAGGCTGAAAATATGTCTACATGATACGCACTACCCTTGGATCTTCTGAAAATCTGATCGAAAGACCCATCAATATGATTAGTCTGGCTATGTCGTCACTACCCAACTCGCTGGAGTATATGAAGCGAGTAAACTTTGAGACTCAACTCGATCCAATCTCAAAAAATACAGTGCCAATTTGTATTTGCCTAGGATCTAATGATCCATGTTTTTTGGTGCATAATTCGGCATGCTTTTTAAGGTGCTCAGTCCCAAACGAACTCTTACATGTTAAAAGTTCTATATAATATTTGCACTGTGTCATTTCTTGTTCCTCACCTCTAACATTTTTTTGTGTTATTATATTAAAATGAGTCAAAACTACAGAAATCCTCCTACTTTTTTGTTTTTTAGAAATTTAGATTTAGACGACTGGAGAAACCAAAGTTTCAGCAGCCTCAGACCTCTGTGTAATATTTTCATTTTCTAAATTTAAATATGTTTCAATTGTATTTGTCATTTTTTATGATTTTTATTTCTAAGAATAGTTTAATAAAGACTAGATGACTGATTTTTATTTTTCTTAATTTTGGTCTAGATATAAAAACTATAGAGAGAGAAAATTAAAAAAAATCATAAAATAAATTGCCCGGAAAAAATAGTGAGGTCGGTTACGTGCACGGTGCACTGTAGTCAAGCTCCAATGTTCAAAACTCAAGTCAAGATTCACAAAAATCCAAGCAGAATGCCAAAATCCTGAGGCCCGAGAGAGAGAAACAAGATTTTTGAGAGAGAAATAGAACAATTTGAGAGAATTTATGTTTTTGAAAAACATAAATGTTAAAGAGAGGGGGGGTAGAATTTATAGATTAAAGATATTAATTTTTTATAAAAAAAGATATTTTTTTTATTTTTTTGAATTTTTTTTTATTTTTTAGGGTGCAGAATCATGAGGACCATTGGATTCTGCCCCCTAGCCATTTGAGGCGAGATCCAACGACTGAAAATATATTTTTATATTATTTTTTTTTCCGTTGGGGGATCTTGGTCAGTTCGGGCCTCGTGGAAGTGGGACCGCAGGTCGGGTCTGATTGGACCCGACCCGCGGTCTTTTTTGCGGGAGGGGCGTGGGTCTTTCGCGGGGTAGCCTGTAGGCAGTAGGCTCGAGTGACACCGACACAAGACGAACCGTGCTGGGTCAGGCACAGCACGGCACGGCACGGCAAGGCACGTGCCTATCCCGGGCTCGGCACGGGCCCGTGCACGATTTTTTCTCATGTCGGGCCGGCCCATGCACGGCCGAACAGTGCCGTGCCTCGTGCTGGGCCGGGACGGTCCATGCACATTTATTTCTAAACCATGCTGCAAACCATACCTATGCCACTCAGCCCACTTAGAAACCTCTATCCCAAGGAAAATCAACTATTTAGTCTAGTGATCTTGCATATAGATATCAAAAAATAATGAAACAATGACAACATTTTACATAAAAAATATTGATATGAAATAAATTATGATAAAACTTTGATGCTCATAAAACATATGTTAAAAGAAAATGCCTAAGATTAATATTTTCATGCCTCCTGAATCACAAAATGATATCATTAGTCATGATAATATCATAAGTATAAAGAACTCGATTATATTTGATATTAATATTTAACTTTAAAATCTATAACAAAAAATATGATAAAAAAAAAGATAAATAGAAAGAGAGATGGATAAAGATTTATCTCAACTTACGTAAGTAAACCCCAATAAAAAAAAGTCTAACATATTCCTCTTGAGAAAGAATTAAGTGTAACATCAGTATATGCAATAGTAGAGAAACCTGTCTAAGTATGACTAATAATTTGTTGTATGGCCTTTGAGCCTAAAAAAAATCATCGTAACTGAAGAGGCAACATCAAAAATGTCTCCAAACTATATCTCAATCTCCAACAGAAAGATTGTCACTACTAGTTTTCTCGCTCTCAAAGTACCTCTATCATCTCCCTCATTACTACTAAGTGATTAAAGTGCTAAATTTAAATATTATTATAGATGTCTGAGCTACACTCTAAAAAATTTCAAAGAAAAATAAAATAATCTTAGCACCAGAAATTATGTTCACAAAATAACATCACTTACCCAACATAAACATGTAAAGAATGTAAAATTTTATTGGTGCAATATGACATAGTAACATAAGTATCACACCAATAATCATATCTCACTATTGTGTCCTAGTTTATAAATAAAATATCTCACCCTGTTTAATCAATCTACATGTCATTAATTGAGTAATACCAACATATAAATAAAATATTCTAAATAAAACCCCCTGAGTTCAGCCGAGGGGGTTATGATTTTTTATATCTTTCTATATGGCAATGGTGTTTTAATTTTTAGAAGAACTCATCTAGATAGCAATTTGATTTTAGAGTTTCTAAATCAAGAAACCAAAACCCTAATTCAATTGGGCATCCCACAAAATCCTAATTCAAATGTAATTTAATAGTGGCATCAAACTTTGAAAACCCTAATTTGGGTTTATTATTTTGGATTTTTTCCAAATTAAGATTTTGATTTTGGAAATATTAATTTCTTCCAAATTGGATAGACCTCAATTTTACTCTTCCTTTTTGACGGTAACTTCTTGCTGAGGTAGAAAGATTATGAGATAACAAGAATAATTACTCATAACCCATCATATGATGATTCAGCATAATAAAAAAAATATTCATATTAATTGTATTATCGTTTAAAGACTAGAATGACAAATCTAACCGATCTTTAAAAAACTAAGTAAAGATAAAATCTTAAATATTAATATTAAATCTAAAATATGACTTCCTAATTACAAAAATATTCATTTGCTCTCTAAATAATGTAGAATAGTACCATTCAAAGCAAATTTTTAACTCGGTAGAAATTATTATGCCACTTATTCTAAAAGAAAATGATAATATTCAACTTATTCTCCTATTAAATATTTTAACGATATACAACAAGAGAGCCTCAACTAGAGCTCAAAAGTTTGTTGAGAGAATACTTGGAACTTTGGCCTTTCTTGTGGATAATACTATTTCTACTATTTACCAAAGTAACCTTTGAATAAATACTCTAAACCAAAAATACCAACAACATACTATATTTTTAGATTATTCTATACTTGATTCTTCTTTGAATTTTGTAAATTTTAGTGATCACATTACAATATAGTAATCTTAAAACTTTGGGCTTTATTATTTGGTTTTAGTTCAAACTGACTTATGATTTACTTCTACTCTATTCTTAGTGTTATGCACTTTCATGCACTAGTTTATGAGGGTGGGTTGAAGCACCTTTTTATATTATTATTATTTTTTAAAATTTTTATGAGAAAACTCAACTTATAAGACACCCCAATTAAATTATTCACTATATAAGAGGCTTGAATGTGTATATTTAAAAATTAAAGTGTACAAACTTATTTCAAATTATTTCAAGTTAATTTAAGTTATTTTTCCATCTCTATTTGAAATAAAATAAGATCAAATCTCAACAAGTTTAATAGTAAAATTATGGTTTATTTAATTTATATATATATAATAATGTAAAATAAATAATATATATACATATAATAACTATATATATATATATATATATATATATATATATGATTTTGTTAATATTAATTATCATATATTTAATATAAAATACAATTATTAAAAAAATTATTGTGATAATTTATATGTTTTCAAAAATTAATTAAACAAAATTTTAAATATAATAATTATGTTTAACTAATTTATTAAAATAATAATTTAATATAAATATAATTTTTAAATAAAAATTAAACCCATGTGGCAGCAGAGGTGTCAAAAGGGCTGGGCCGGCCGATTTTTTTTGAGCACAGGCGTGCTTTCGTGCCTGGTCAGGCACAGTTTAAAAAAGTCGGGCCCGGCACGGCCCACGGGCAAGGCAAGCTGTACCGGGCCTGGCTGTACGGGCCAGTAAAAATATTTTTTTTTAATTTTTTTAAACTTTTTTTTTATTTTTATTTTATTTATATAAATTATTAAATTATATATAAAATTTTAGATAATGTATAATATTATATATTTATAATATGAAAAATGTTAAATTTTATTAAAATAACAAAGTTTAAAATTTTTTTTATGATGTAATATAAAATTAGTTTAAAAGTTATTAGAATTATATAATATAGTTATAAATTTTTAAATGAAAAATTAAAATACAAAAATAAATAAATCAATATATTTTGTTAAAAAAAATAAAAATAAAAAAAAAACATAATCAACTCAAATTAAAAATGACCAATCAGCCATTTGATACCGAATATCCGAACCAAACAAATTACAGTTTCAACATAACGTATAAATAAAACGTACAATCAATAAAAAACAAAACATCGAAATCAAAAAACAGTAAATCATCATCAATCATCAATCGGTATATCATGAGCATCAACAGCCGCAACATCAATATCAGTATCATATGGATCATCATCATCAGCAATCAACTTCTCCGCTATCACAATAGATGCGGCTGCAGTTCTTGTCACAGTCCTAGCTCCAGCACGATCATGGATGCTAAACCTCGATTCCTCTCAATCCTTCAAACAAGCCAATGCCTCAACAATATCTGGACGTAATCTCGATTTCCTATCCAAAATCACGCTCACTACAACAGAAAAAGCAAACTCCGATGCTACGCTCGACACCGGAGTAGTAAGTAGATCTCGTGTCATCCTAGATAGCACGGGAAAGGTGGACTCATGATTTTCACCACTGTAATATATCAAGATTCTTAGTATCATAATGTGATAGGATTGAGCAGTAATTGGTATCTAAGTACCGAGAAAACTCGCTCCTATGTAATGGTCCACCCCTACGTTTTCCCCTCGCTAGCTGAATGAAAAAATCAACATCTCCAAACAATGTATCAATGTCTGTAATCACAGTTTCACTACTACCACCACCATATCTAGTATCGTAGTATGTGAACAGGTCAGTCAACTTCTCGTGAATTAACCCTTCAGGTGACTCTTCCAGGTTCATGCACGAGGAAATGTAGGTCAGGATATTTTCTACCCCTTCCACCTTAACCCTAGGGTCCATGCATGCAGAGAGGCAATAAAGAGATGGAATGGTGGACCAGTACTTCAAGTACTTGATTTCCATCTCTGCAACCATATGGCTAAGTATCGGGTCAGCTCGATACTTCCTAAACATGCTACTAATGTTGCATATGTACCGGAATGTAATACAAGTAGCGGGCATATAAACCGACGAACACATATTCATCATGTCATAAAAATTCTTGAGAAATTTCGTAAATAAAATTTCTGAAGCCCAGTCAGTGTCGTCAATAATAAGTTCGTCACTCTTACTATTGACGTAGTCAAATATCACGTGTTCGTATCCAACACATGACTCCAACATCAGGTACTTGAAATTCTAACGGTGTCTCACATCCGATTGAATTTCTTCTTCTTAAGATTCGCAGAAAAATAAAGACTATCAAACTCTTGTTGTTTGCGAGGAGTACGAATATATTTTACTGTATTACATATATTATATAACATAGGGGAACACACTTTCATACCCGCTTGAACAATCAGGTTAATCACATGACACATATATCTGACATGAAAGATCTCTCCTAATAGTACGTCTCTAATATTCCTAACAAACATATTAATCACTACTCTATTATTAGATGTGTTATCGAATGTGATACTAAAAATTTTATTTTGAATTTTATATTCACTAAAGATTTTTATCATACACTCAAAAATGACCAAGCCATCATAAGGATGAATAATCTCAGAGAATCTAAAAATTTTTTTATTCATTGTCCAGTTTGAATCTATATAGTGGCTGGTGAGACATGCATAAGATGATTCATCGTGACTTATCCAAATATTAGACGTCACGGACACCACTCCATTATATGCCATAAATTCATTAAATATTTTTTGTTTTTCTAACTTATATAATTTTAGTATGTCATTCCTAGATGTGGACCTAGGAATCCTACGATAAGCAGACTGAAAATATGTCTGCATGATGCGCACTACAATTGGATCTTCCGAAAATCTGATCTGAAAATCCATCAATGTGATAAGTCTGGTCATGCCGTCCCTATCCAACTCGCTGGTGTATATGAAGAGGGTAAACTTTGAAACTAAACTCGATCCAGTCTCAAAAAATACAGTGCTAAGTTGGATTTACCTAGGATCTAATGGGCCATATTTTTTGGTGTAAAATTCAACATGCCTCTTAAGATGTCCTGTCCCAAACGAATTTTTACAAGTTAAATTTCTCATATAATATTTACACTGTGTCATTTCTTCTTCCTCACCCCTAATATTTTTTTTATTTTATTATATTAAAATAAGTCCAAACTATAGAAGTCATCCTAATTTTTTAGATATTTGGGTTGAGACGACTGGAGAAATCAAAGTTTCAGCAGCCTCAGACCTTTATATAAGATTTTAATGTTCTAAATTTTAATATGTTTCATTAGTATTTGTTATTTTTTATGATTTTTGTTAAACAGGACACAAGAGGTAGAGACTAAATTATAGATTTTAGATTTTACTATTTTAGAACTTGAGAGAGACTAGAGAGAGACAGAGAATAAAAAAAACTTAAAATAAATTATCCGGTAAAGCAATGAGATCGATCACGTGCACGGTGCACCATAGTCTAGTTCAAAATTACAAACCCATGTTGATAGTCCCGAATAACAAAATTCTGAGTCACAAGAGAGAGAAGAAGAAGAGTTTTGAGAGAGTGAAAATGTGAGATTTGAAAGAATAAATATTTATGAAAAATATAAATGTTATAGAGAGATGGGGAAGATTTTATAGATTAAAAGAAATGATTTTATTTTGGACAAATATTTTTTTTGTTTTTTTTAATTTTTTATAGTATTTTAGGGGGCAGAATCATGAGGGCCGTCGGATTCTGCCCCCTAGCCGTTGGAGGTGAGATCCAATAACTGGATTTAAAATTTTTTTTTTACATTTGCCTGTTGGGGGGGGGGGGAGTCGGGTCGGGAGAGACCGCGGGTCGGGTCTGTTGAACCCGACCATTGCTGACGCTGGCATGGAGATGGGGTGTGGTCTACGGTGCAGGTAGGGACTGGCCGAGTGCCGAGTTGGAATTGGGGGTCATGGCTCGTGAGGTGGGGTGCCGGGTGCGGGACTACGGGTGCAAATCTGCGTCTGACCCCGACCCGTGCTGATGGGCCACCGAACCGTGCCGGGCACGGCACGAGGCCCGGTTGGCCTCGGCATGACACGGCAAGAATGGTGCCTTACTCGGGCACGGCATGAGCCCGGGCACAAAAAATTCCCATGCCGGGCCGGCCCAAGCACGGCCGAATCGTGCCATACCTCGTGTCAGGCCGGTCCGGGCAGGCCCATTTGACACCTCTAATTGACGCATACATGTCTTCTGCTTTTTTTTTATATTTCTTCTTGACAATATCAAGATACTCAAATTTTATTCTGAAATATTATCTCACCCATTATGACACTAAGTCATGTTGAAAGAGAGTTATTATCCACTCAAATGAGACATGAAAACTAGCATTACAACTTATGCAAATATTTATTAATGATTGCAAGTTGATATTTACTAGAAAGTCATATTTTTACAAAAAGATAAATTATTTTAAAACAAGACTTGCAACAAATGAATTCACTCAGACATCTGATATGAATTATCAATATCTTCTTTCTAGTAGTCATGATAACCGCTTTGTAATATTTATTTCTCTGATAGTATCTCACAGATACAAGGATACAACAACTTAACATTGATCTTGCAAACGAGATGTATATGAAGCAATCGCCTGGGCCAAAATCAATATGATAATGCATATTTTTACAGATTACAAAAAGAACTATTGATTTAGGTACATGGATTTCTCTTTGTGAACAAAGAGAAATCATTTAGTTTTCACTAGTATATTATTGATTTCTCTTTGTTTTTCTAATAGAATTTTGATGATAAAATGATTTTACTCATTGTATATGTGCATAGTATTCTGGTTACAAAATATAATGAGATAAGAATCACTCAACTCAAAAAATATCTTTAATTACAGTTCCAGATAAAGAATATTGGTAGAATAATATAATTTCTTTATAAAAATATGACTCTCTATAAGAAATTTTTTATATCACAAAAAATTATGTACTCGATATTATTATATAAGTTTGACTTTTGAATTATGCTCTAATAGATACTCCTATTAGTCTAAGTATTAATTTTACTTTTGATACGATTCTTACAGTTAACTCTATTTATAGAAAAATAAAATAAAAAATTGATCATTTAACTATTATTTGATTGTATATTACATATGAAATCAGTATAATTAGGTATTTCCAAAGTTTTCCTGAACAAGTTCACTAACAAACAATTCTTGGCATACAAAGAAGTCATCGAGTTTAAAATCTCTTTCAGCAATCAGAAGTATTTATTATTAACTATATATTCAAATTCGAGTTGAACACTAACTAGATACAAATAAGTCTCTCAACTTCGAGTTAGCTAGATATTCAAGTAACAATCAGAAGTATATTCCAAGAGGAGATCTATGATAGAAATTGATATTTTTTTAAAATATATAACCTTGCATCATATAAGAATAAGAGATAGGTAAATATTTTAATATATAGTTTAGAGAATTAATTCATAACAATGATGGTTGTTACTTGCAAAGCACTTTAGATTCAATACCTACTTAAATAGATCGAGCATCTACTATATTATCCTACTAATCTTTATTATGACAATCAAATAACAAGACATATAGCATTCAATCCAATATTTCATTAGCAGACATAAAATTAAGATAAATTACTACTTCCTCAAGAAGAACATTTATAATTTTATCATTATTAAAATATATATTCAGACAATAATATTTCTAATAAATATTATTATTAAGAGATTGAAAAGATCACAACTTATCTTTATTTCTTCAAAATTTTATGTTGGGACTTGTACATACCAACTTAATGAGAATGTTACCATTTCTTTCTCTTTTAACTTATTATATTTATATTTTTCTTTATGTTTTCAAATTTATGGCCAATGGGTTTCCCCAATAAGATTACTATTATATAAGAACGTTACAATTTCTCCTAGACACAACAAAACTCAACATAATCATAATCATTCTTCAATCATTATTATTATTATTATTATCATATATTTAAATAAAACTGAACATTCATTCAACCTCTTTAATAAACCATGTTTTGACTACAATGAGAATTATTGTGTGATTACCTATGCATAAAGGATCTAACCATCTCTTTCCTCTCTTGCTTTGAAATGCGAGATTTCTTTGCTCCAATTTCATTGCATTTAGCAACATTAGACATTTTGCGAATCCAAGCACCTCCAGTAGCATGTTTAATACTAGATAACATCCACCACTTTTTATGCATGTAAACCTACACATTAAATAGCCAAAAACAGAAGTTTAGAAAACATGTGATACTGATGTGCATCAGGACTAGCAAATTGAGTAAATTACACTGCTATTTCTAAAAATTAAAGTGTGCCAATAACACATGCTGCATTTACTTCAAAAGTAATGAAACTAAACTGTGCCAACAATATGGGTAAATTTGTTCAAATTTCATATTAAATTTGGTTCTGCTCAGTCATACAGTTCATAATTATCTTTTAACTTTCATTTGAGGTACTCAATGTGGTGTTGCATTGGTTATTACTACTTTTTACCCCGAAAAAATGCAGCAGACACAACCTTATAGCCCACTGCATCACAGACGCAATGTGGTGTTACATCATGTTCAGTCATACACAACCTTTTTATATTTTCTGTCTGTTTATCATATGATTCATAAGTCTGAAAAAAAATGACATAATAAAATATTATAAATTATAAAATAATTAATAATTAAAAAATTTAAGAAATATAATTGAGTAATTTCCATAACTAGTCATGATAATAAATCATTCATTTATATCATCGCCCACTTTATAAATTCAAAAATAAAAAATTAAAAAAAAAAATTTGAATTTTTTGAAATCATCTATCTTCATAATAATTTTATCATATATTAGTGTAAGAAGAGAATATTTAAAAAATATGACAATCAAAATAAAATATTTAGTATTATTTTTTAAAATAGTTTTAATGATGATGAAACTATTAATATATTTGTTTGAATCATTATAAACGAACTATTAGATAAAATTTTTCATGTTAGGTGTATATATTACATAATTAATTTGATAATACATATGATAATAAAAATTATTTCTTACACATTAAAAAAATAAAAAAATCACTAAAATACTTTATGACATAATGAAATATTTTGATAAACAACAAAAATTTACTATTTGTTAGCAAGTCTAAAAAAATTCTAAAAAAATATGAGATACTGTTGAAATTATATCAATCTAATGTTAGGGTCACATATTATCTTCTAACACGTGATATTCAAGTATATTAATAGAAAGGATAACAAATTTATTATTGATAATTCTGATAGGGATGCAAAAATTTTTTTTATGAAATTTCTAAAAATTTTTTATAATACAATAAATATATATTCATCTATTTATACTCTCATCATTTGCATTGAACTTATATATATATATAATATTAGTAATATATTTAACAAATATAAAGACTACCCTATATTTATTGCAATAACTATTAAAATGAAACTAAGTCTTTAAAATATTAATACTCCATCTCATCTCTTTATTGCTTAACTAGATGTATGAATCTTAAAATTAAGGAGAAAAAACTATAAAATATTTTAATATATATATCTATGTTTATAAACAAGAAATATTAACTTGAAAGTTTCATTTAGAAAAAAAAAAAACTAACTTATTTATATATCATGATAAGATTAAGTATGGACATGGGCACTGTATTCAAAGGTTAGTTTTCCATTCAATAAATCAAAGAGAAAAAAATGAAATGATCCATCGAATAATAATGAGTTATCTTGATACTCATTCTATCACATGATAATACTAATTTAATTATTACTTTGATAAAAATTATATGAATTTATCTAGAGGTGTTAAACTTGTTAGGAAGCCTGGGCCCGACTCGACCGTGCCTAGCCCGGCACGACACAGTCCAAACCCATGCACGTGCCCATGCCCGTGTCGTGCCGAGGTATGTAGGGCCTCATGCTGGGTCAGGCACTACCCAGACCCTAGTACCATAGCCCGAGGGCACGGGAATTCAGCACGACCCAAAAAACATGCCTTGCCCCCCCCCCCCCACCCCAATGCCCCGACCGGCCGACCCCGAGTAGAAGCCCAACTTTTCGTCAGTCCTAAACCCAACCCAACCCCAACTCATCAGTCTCATTTCCCCATCGCTAGCTCAAGCCCGAAGGCCAAGGATTCCAGAAGCAAAATATTCTGGAACTTGTGACCGTTTGGGTAGGTTCGACAGTCGAACCGACTCAATCGATCAAAAAATAAATAAATTTTTTGATCATTAGATTTTGCCCCCAACGACTAGGAGCCAAAATCCAACGTTCATAATAATTCTGTCCCAATTTTTAATTAAAAAAAATTATTATTTTAAAATACTTTTCAAATCTATAAACCCCCCTCCCCCACTCATTCATAAATTTTAAGTAATTAACATTACTCGCTCCCTCTCTCTCATATTTTTTTCTCTCTCCATCTCCTCTTGACTCTTGTTTTTTTTCTCTCTTTTAGGTTTCGAAACTCGGGTGTGGATTATTGACTATAAGTGTGATATGTCCATTACGGTGCAGTGCAAACATCAAAAAGATAAATGTTATTTTATGCATTACGATTTACAAATATTTTTTTAATTATTTAATTAAGTTTTGTTTTTAAACTTTAGTTAACATTAGTTTAAAGTTTAAACTTTAAAAGTTAATTATTAGTTTAATTAATTTTAATTAATATATTAATTTAAAAACATTAAAAATAATATAATTTTAAAATAGATAACTAATAATTTTAATGACGATAACGAAATTATTTTAAGCATAAACATTAAAAATTATAATATAGATAATAAAAATCTTAAAGAAATATCCGAGACCATCAAAACTTTGATTTCTAGGGTCTGCTCGGGCCAAATATCTAATAAACAAAAACTAAAAAAAAATCCTATGTAAAATTAATTAATAGTTTGGATTAGATCCTATGTGATTGGATAAAATATCTAATAGTTTGGATAAAATATAATAAACAAAAACTATCTAATAAAATTATCCGAGACCATCAATAATTTGGATCCACTTTAATATAATATAACATAAAAATATTAGGAATACAAAAGACGAATCGACACAATACAAATATTATAAAAAAAATAAAATTATAAGAGTTCATATGTGACTGGATATCTTAAAAAGAATACCGAATAATACACCAAAAAACATGGTGCATTAGATCCTATGTAAAGCCAACCCAGTGGTAGATTTTTTGAGGCTGAATCTAATTTAACCTCAATGTTGACCCCATTTATATACTACAACGAGTTAATGAAGGAATGTATAACTAAACTGATCACCACAATAAATCTTTCAATTAAATTTTTAAAGAATTTAAGGATAGTTAATATCATGCAGACTTATTTTCAGCTTGCATATCGTAGGATTCATATGTCCTCATTTAGGAACGACATTCTATAATACTATAACTTAGAAAAAAAATAATAATTAATAAATTTAAGGATTATAGTGGAATAATATCCGCGATGTCTGATATCTAGACTAGTCACGACAATGCATCTTATGCATATCTTACTCCCAACTATGTAGATTCTAAATAGAGACTAAATAAAAAAAATATCAGGATTCTCAAAGATTCTTCATCCTAATGATTATTCGACCATTTATGAGTACTTGATAAAAATCTTTAAAAAATATAAAATTTAAAATAAAATATATAATCATATTCAATAATGCATCTAACAATAGAGTAGTCATTAACATATTTGTTATAACTATTAAAGATAGACTATTAAAAAAGATTTTTTAATTTAGATGCATGTGTCACATCATTAACCTCATGATATAAGTAGAAATGAAAATTATTTCTCTCGCTTTTGGATAACATACGTAACTCACTAAAATTTTTTCGTACGCCTCACGGACAACAAGAGTTCGATACTCTCTATTTGTCTGCGAATCTAAAGAAGAAAAAATTTTAATCAAATGTGATATACCGTTAAAATTACACATATCTTATGTTAGAATCATATATTAAATACGATTACATAATGACCGACTACGTCAATAGTAATAGTGACAAATTTATTATTAACAATACTGACTACTAGACTACAAAAATTTTATTTATAAAGTTTCTAAAATTTTTTTATAATAAGACAAACATGTGTTAATCAGTTTATACTCTCACGACTTGTATTGTACTCAGGTGCAAATCAAATATTAGTAGTATATTTAAAAAATTTAAAAATAACCCAAAACTTAGCCATATAAAATATATTATTAATTCATATGTTCGGACACTATCAGTGTTTAAATTTTAATTGTTAATGTTTTATTTAATTTAATAAATAAAGAATTAAATAATTATTTTAATTTAAGTATTAAATAATTAAAATTAAATTTTTTTTAAAAATTTTAAATTTTGGATTAAAAATTTTCAAATGGCTCGAACCAAGCCCAAATCCAACCCGAACCCAGCCCGAACAGCCAAACCCTCCCAGCCCAGATTCAGCCTATCCAAGTACGACCCAGCCCAAAATACTAAACAACCTGGCCGACGGGCCATGTCAGGTTGGCTTTGCTGAAATAATGTTGTGCCAAGCACGACATGATGGATTGTGTCATATTAAAATAGGTCAAGCCAACCCAGTCTATTTGACATCTCTAAATTTACCTATCTCGTGTTATCTGAGATGATATATGAATTATTAACTCATTTGGTATCAAGCATAACATCAAAGTATATATTTTCTAAGACAACTAATATTATTTTAGATGAGATCAAGACTGATCATTTATTAGAAAAATACTTACAAGCTTGAAAAACTAAAAAAATCTGAGATAAGATATTCAAGATAAGACACAAGAGTTACTAGGAGATAATGATTTATGAGACATACATAATATTGAGACCACCAATAATGATATCTTCAAATACTTATATAATAATAATAATTTACAGTTGCATCCACACTATCATTATAGTGCTACAGACACAAATTGATGACTCATGTTTTTTATTTATTTTTTTTATATGATATCATATTTTCATTATATTTAGATTTCTACCAATTATATTATCTTGCACTTAGAATCTTATGCTTCATCTTATATTATGTATGTGTATTTCTCATGTTCACCTTTTAATTATGTAATATTTTATTTTTTTTCATTAAATACTTAAATTTTTTAGTTGAGTCGAATCATAAATTTTTTTTTAATTATTTATTTCATTTAAATCCATCTAAATGTAATATTTTTAATAAATAACAAATTAAAATTTTAGAATATTTTAATTGAATTTATATCCAAAAACAGCAAGGTCCGACACGGTCCAAAACAACCTAGCTTAGATTTGCTAGGCTACGAGCCAAATGGGCTATGTCGGGCCTGACGAATCAACAATCATGAGGTGTCAGGCACAATACGACCCATTTGACACCTATATCAAGAATAAAACATATGATGATAAGAACTCTATGAGACAATTTAAATATCATATCTCCAAAATAAATAACTAAAAAGACATGCACTAAAAAATAACAAAAAATAATATCCAACTAATAAGATAATGTAAGATGTCTCCAAGTATTACTAATATCACCCCACCATATTAACGATACTTGGATACTACACATACATAATATAAGTAATTAATATAAGATGTCTCATGCAAAATAAGTTGGTTACCACACATAGATAATATAAGATGTCTCTAAGTATGCACTTATAGTTCACTACATAATATATAGTAGATGACAATCTTCATTAAATACTTAATCTATATGCCTCATCAATAGTTCAAAATCATTTTGAGAAGGTCATAATAGATGAACAAAACTATGTGACTTGTAAGAAGTTAAAATAAGAATGAGACCAAATAATTGAGTACACACAAAGAAATACTTCAAACGGAGAAATATTGATATTAAGCAACAATTACCAAGCATAGGAAAAAAAAAGTTCTGAAAAAATACAAATTGGTGGTTTTACATTTAATAAAGATGTCTCCAAGTAGAAGTTGGCTATGCAATTATATTACACAAGTATCCTATTTCAATTATCAATCATGTGGGCTAAAAAAATTTACTAGTAGTCTTTAATTAATATTTAAGATGGTCTTCCATTATATCATTAGGGATGATATAATAAATATTTTTGCAATTGAAAAGGAGAAAATGAATAACTATCTAAAAAAAATTGTAAGTAGAATCACTATCACAACTAATATGTGGACATCCATACAAAAGAATGTTTGCATAGCTATCATCTCCACTATATTGATGAGACTTGGTTACTACAACATTGTATTGTGAGGTTAGATACTTATTTGTTTTAAAATTTTAAAATTCTTGTTTAACAATAAAGCTTAGCATTAATAATATCACCCCACTATCTTGTTTCGGGTAGCTTTGTTCATGTATCTCTTCCACGTACCAAACAAATTTTTGTTAGTCTTGTTGTTTCAAAGCCATAATACTATCTACCTATGTTTTTAGTTTTCACCATAACAAATGAAAATTTTTTCCATTATCTCTTAAGAAAAAGAAACATGATTGTTTTATATTTGTTTTTTTTTTTCACTTTTGGTTGTGGATGATTGAATTTGTTATGTAAAAAAGTATTATGAAACATGATAATGTAGTTGAAATAGAAAATGTGAAGCTAGTGCAAATTCATTTCTAAAAATAAGTAGGCTATTATAGTTGATATATAAGCTGTAAAAATTTACTATTTGTTACAAACCCAACTCAATCTGGCATGCCTGACTAGCCTGACTACACCCATCCCAAGAATGCAATTTCAGGTCAGAATGGGCCAAGAATGAAAATTTTAATGGGATTTTTAAATAAGAATGGGGTCACCCAACCCCACCCCACTCCAAGTTTTGGATAAATTTTGGTAAATGTCATTTTAATGTGGGACATGAATGGGATATGGCCATCCCCATCTCAAACCTGTCCAGTTGATATCCCTGAGTAAAAATGATTAAGTCATCTCAATCATGTATTTATTCTTTCTTTCAATGTCATCATCTTGTTATAATGTATTAGTGCAAGATATCTAATATAAAATTTCATGATTCATACAATAAATATCAAATTGATTTGATATATATTCTAATATATTATTATTTTTTAATATTTTTATTAAATTATTTTTTTATTATTTTATGAAAAATCTCAAAAATAAAAAAAATTATGAGATATATTACGAAAAATATTTATTAATGTATATCATGAACAATCATTAAAAAAATGATCAAATATCTAAATATCTCTATGATTGCATCTCTACTAGGTCTTTATTCATTTGAATATATCAAATCAAATATGTTCATACTCAAATTTAATTGACATATAGGATAGAAAGCTTTAAAAATTTTTCTAGCTAACATGTCTCACATTTTAGGATAAATAAAAATACTATTAAGACTATAGTATAGTATTCTCAACATGACAAATGAATAATGACTAAGCTGAAAATACATAACATACTCATATATCTAGATTGAAATCTTATCAGTGATGAAAGAAAAACATTCCAAACTATTCAATCCCAAATAATTTTTTTTTAGAATTTCTAAATATTATAAATAAACATCTATAAAAATAAAGACAAAATTATAATTGAGTTGTCATAACAAGAAAATAACATAAAAATTTGAGTATGATTATCAATGATATAAATATTTACTCGTATGTCAATAATTTACAAGTCCACAATGAAAATATAAGTAAAATAAATAATGATACCTGATAAAATAGAATGATTTGCTATTGTCCTAGAAAAGAATTTGTACACTTGTCTCTATTAAGTATCAAGTTGGATAAACACTACAAGGACTATCAAATAGTTCTATTAATCGATTTGTTTCTCACACTATTGCATAACACTCTCAATCATTTCACAAAATATAATATCTAATAAATATTTCTAGTATAATTTATCCTCCTACAATGTGTACACAATACTAACTCTATCATTTATCTATATTGTAATAATTCAATTCAATTTTTTTTTACAAAAAAAGTTGGAAACCTAGATAGAGTTTCTGCCTAAAATGCCACAACACCACCATTCGCTATCATTCGCCATTGTGCAACAACTAGGATTTGCTGATAAAAAACACTTCCACTAACCGCGCACCACCAACGTGTGATTATCGCTGCCTACTGCCACCAATTACAAGCACACACACACCCACCACATGCACTATCTACCACCATCATACACATGTACTGCCACCAGTATGCACTAGTTGCCATCACCACTATGTGCCAATGCTGCTGGAAAACAGAAAACTAAAAAAAAATTCTAACCTCACTTTGATACAAAGTTACAAATTAAAATATGAAAATAAAATAAATAACACTCATTCAAAATAATATTTTATATAATGGACACATATGATTTGGTCAGCCTAAATGTCAAATGATCCCAACAAAAATATAAAAAAAAATAAAATAAAATAAATAAATAAAATAATAACAATTTGAAGTTTTTTGACTAATTTATAGGTCAAGCGATGAGCCCTTTTTGTTTAAAGTTAGATCTAAGTATTTATAATGTTTTAATTGTAGATCATCTTCCTTTAATATATGATATCTAGGTATCGATGCAATCAAAACACCTTTATTAATAGTTGCATCTCATTATACAATTTGAGTTCACATATTGGGTCAAGTTGACTCAAAATTTATAAGCAAACTCATCAAATTTGATGAGAAATGTTTTTTCCTTAATTATGAGAGATCCAAAGTATAAACCATATAAAGATATCATGAGTACATTATGTAAACAACAAAAGTCATAACTATTTTTTCGGATGAGAAAGACAAATCAATTATTGTGAGGCTCATTGACAAATAATATTTGAGCTAGTTGTTATGAGATTAATACACAAATATAAGCACTCATTATGGTCCCATCAAGTTTGATTATTGCATATTTTTATTCTTTATGAAATATGAAATACAAAAAATAATGAAATTATTTTACATTGACAAACTTAAACTATTTGAATGAGAAAAACATTTTGAGTTTACGCATGATAATTCCTTATTTACTCTCAAAAGCTCAACTAACAAAGAATTTTTCAATTAAGACTAATTCAAAAATAATGATGTGAGTGTGACAAGGAAAAGCACATAAGATTGTTAAACTTGTTCTCATGAGCAAATTCCCACCCCCCAAGAGTCAAACTATGAGTTGGCCTGAATTTCATTCCAAGTCAAATGTTTATCATTAAATATTACAACTTATTCAAAATATGATGAGATAAGATCGCTCAATTACTTTGGTAATTAGCCTCTCAGCTGATTACTACACCAGAAAAGTTCACACAAATTATTCTACAAATATATTTATCACTACAAACTTGTTCAAAACTTTGAATATAATCACTATTATTTTACAATATCTCACTCTTATTTCAGAGTGATAATTTCAGGAAAGAATATTTATGTTACAATAATTAATAGGTGGATGTGTGAACTCATTAGATAATGGAACATTGATGTGAGTCATCTTACTTCATCTCTATTGACTAGTCCCATGGAGCCCTGAAGTTAACAACCAGGTAAAGCCTCCAGTGGCCTTACTCAGGACCATTGAGGAGCGGCAACAACCCCAATGCCCAACCATGTGAACTACCCTATCAGGGATGTAAAAAAAAAAAATACTATTAGAGAAAAGGATGGAATACACTCAATAAAAATCCAAATAAAAAACTTTAATCTACATAAAATAGAATAAAAAATTATAAGAAACAATACACAAGTTGGGTAATATGACCACCAAGTAAAAAAGAAAAATAATCATATGGATAATAATTATACCACTCCTTCAAATTTGTACATTAATTTCTAAAAATCTCACATATAAAAAAATTAGGTGAAATCATCTCAAGAAATTCATAAATATGCCTACTAATTAATCAACAATACAAATATAAATTATAATTATGATTCTCATCATACATCTCACAAATAAAAAAATGCATGTGTATCATCAACTTGTAAAATATTAGATTATAAAGCATATAACATGTTGTCTTATTATAACATTATAGAGTAGTATGAAGTGATTGTAAATCTAACCTCTTCAATGAAAAATATAATCCAAAAAAATTCACATATAATCGTGGTCATAGCAATATACTTTGTCTATACACTTACTTTTTTAAAAAATAAAATTATCTCGAATAAAAACAAAAATAATCCCTATTGAATCTCCTCTCTATGTAAATTGGTGTCCAACTAAAATTCAAATATTCAATTAGTTGTAGATACCAATAATCATTAAATGTAATAATTATTCAAATACTCAAATATTCAATATAAATATGTTATAAAAAACTTATGAAATAATTAATTATATTGACTACGTAAATTATATATAATCTAATAAAATTAGATAATTAATTATTATTACAATACTTTTACATATAGTCGAATCAATTAGAAAGTCCACATAAAAAAATTAGTAAATAGCTCAATAAACATATCTGATAGAGTGCAACTTAAAAGATTAAACTCTAAAAGAATACCAAAGTTATTCTTTAATATGACAAAATAATATATCTACAATCATAAGACACATTAATCATAAGAAAATACCTTAGCCTCTCGAAGTTATTCAAATGAAACTATGACTACAAAATATTCATTGAGTTTGATAATTCTTAACTCAACTCTTCTAAAAAAATAAACAATAATATATAAAATACATGTACAACTTAAATGAATTAATTATGATTAAAAATCTATCAAATTAAGCTCTCAAATGAATTAAAATTTAGCAAATTGTGATTAAAAATATTGTTTTAGATTATATATGACCAACAATTTGCCAACCATATATAAGAATTTTGTCTAGTCTCAAAAATCAAGTGGTTGCTCCATATAAACTTTTTTATTAAAATCAACGTAAAAAAATATTCATTAAGTTTAACTAATATATCAATAATCAGTGAGAAGATACAAAAAAAAAAACATGTACTCAATCAAGGTCATCTCAAGATCATATTCCACTCAAAACTAAGCATACATGATATATTTATATGCAATCAACCAAAAATTTGACTATTGGCACCACAAAAATTCATACAAAATTCTTCCAAATATGCAATTTCTATATTTCAACAAGAATATGATAAATTTATCACTACATACATATTCAAATCTTCAAGCATCAACACTATTATTTCACATTCACTTACCCTTATTCCAAATTAATAATTACAAGAAAGGATATTCATGTTATAGTAACTAATATTGAGAATTACAAAGTCATGATTATTGAAACATTGATGTGAGTTTTTTTTACTTCATCTTTGTAAAGTTTAATAAACACAAATACATAATGTAAAAGAAAAAGATAATATAGAAAAAAACATGAAATACACTTAATAAAAATCTAATTGAAAAATCCTAATATATTAATGTTATAAGGATAGTCCAAAGGTTAGGTATTTCAATCATTAATCACCAAATAAAGAAGTACAATGATTATATAAAAAATAATTGTAATACTCCTCCCAAACTGGTATATAAATATTCACAATATCTAACTTAGATAAAAGATAAGCTATTTGAACCTATTTAAAGGCCTTTGTAAATATATTTTTTGTGGGAATACAAGTTATGTATATGATCTGATCATGAAACTTAATTTATAGAAAAAAAAAATCATTTTATATTTTATTCGCTCATAAAATATTGAATTAAAAATTATATCTC
This sequence comes from Sapria himalayana, assembly GCA_029783825.1. Taxonomy (NCBI): domain Eukaryota; kingdom Viridiplantae; phylum Streptophyta; class Magnoliopsida; order Malpighiales; family Rafflesiaceae; genus Sapria; species Sapria himalayana. The sequence goes on along the minus strand of JAREIK010002286.1, from coordinate 421,709 downwards.
GTTTTTAATTATCACAATAAAAAATAATACAACAAATAACTAAAAATTCAATTTCTTCAATAAATATTTGATCTAAATAATCTCATACTTAATTGTGTAAATCACTTTGTGCTCTATCTCTATATTAAATTTGAAAACTACTATATACTTTTTATTTTTTCAAGAAACAATATCATCTCCATGAAAAATAAAATAACTCATAACAAATTTTCTCTTTGTGCAAATAGATGCTCAATTAGAGTTTTAATATCTAGCTAGCAAAAGTTACTCATAATCATCTAATACAATGATAAATCTTGAAAATTTCTGTATATATTAAAACATGTGAAGAGTTACATTCACATTAATCTATTATTAAAAATCTAGAAAATAACAAACTAAAATAATCACATGAGTTATATTTGATCAAATAATAATCAGATAGTTAATTATTTTTATAATTATCATGCATATAATCGAATCAAATATATAGTCTATATCGAACAAAATATTAATATCTGACAATATAGACATATATATTAGAGTGCACCCAAAATATTAACCACTAATGGGTATATAAGATATATCTCTTATATGACAAAGAATGTATTTATAATCATAAGCCACTTCAATCCTAAAAAAATATCTTAGCATTCCTAGATTCTATCTAAAATTATGACTAAAAATATCACTTAAGTTAAATAATTCTTAATTTATCAACTCTCGTAATCAAAACATTATTCACATATAATTGATATCATTTAAGCTTCTCAAAAAAAATATATAACATACTTGTACAGCCCAAAAGAAACAATTATGCTTAAAAATCTAATCAATTAAGCTCTCATTAACTACTTTAGATCATACAATGACTTTCACGATTAGCAAACTAAATTTAAGTATAATATCTTGTCTCAAAAATCAAGTCAATGCTTTGAATACACATCATCCTCAAGATCAATATAAAGAAACAAATAATTCTATGTCCAACTAAGATAATATCCAAGTCCAACAATAAAAAAATATAAAAGAAAAAAAATACTCAAACTGGGGGCATCTTGCTTACTTGAAAAAAAATATCCTAATAATGAACTTCAAAAATCTATATGAACCCCATTACAAAATATCTCATATTCAAGCAATTTACCTTATTACTCGAACTAGTTTTCATAGTAACACATGCTTGCAACCAACAACAAATCTTATTTAAAATCGAGATATTAATTTCTAAGTCTCATACTCCCATTAGAGCAAATGACATTTATATCTTCAACTATAGCCTAGCATTATTCTATAAAAATTAATCTCATAAAAAGATTTTAATATTCTAATAACATAAAAAAAATAAAAAACAAATAAAAGAATAAAGAAATCATTAATATGATAATATATGTGAACTAAAATTCTAAGTACAACTCATTTATTTTTTTTCATAGAGAAATCATATGACCATGATATGAAGTCTCAACTATAAAATCATTTAATTTCTCATGAGATTTTTCTACATGTTAAATAAAATACATATATTAATTTCTCCTAAAATAAACTCAAAATCCTAGATGAGCACTAACCATATCTCCCAACTCTGAACTCGGGAGCTATCAACACATATGGACTAGAAAATGATTATTTTCCAAGTAAATATTACTCGCTCCAAAATAAATACATTTTTTATATATTAGTACATATGATTACTCAAAAAGAAAGTAATCATAATATGAATCAATAAATTTAATAATAATTGATGGATAACACTCCCTATTTGTTAAAGACCCGGGTAGGACACCAAAAGAATGAAAAAGTATAATAGATTCAAATAGCTCTTTTAAATTCTTATCTTACCTAAGCTTTTTAAAAAATAAATCATGCTCAAAAATATATACAAATGCTAATTAATATTGTTTTAATCTTTGACAGATAACACTTGCCATTTTTGGATAATAAAAAAATTAATAATGAATATGTTTTATCATAATGCAATTATATTATCTTATCATATCCTAAAAAAAATCTTGACTAAAGTATGTACGCCTAAAAATTTTAGGAGATAAACTAAGCAATTTCTCTTCATTATGTAAGAGTTGAAAAGACAATCAATAAAAAAAGACATAGAAAAGACATTTGATTAATCAAATAGTTTATGATTAAAACTACATATCTCCAAATATACTTAAAACATTTTTATCATAAAAAAAATATTATAGTTCTCTTAATCAAATACTTATTTCTTTATTTTGCAATCTCTACTTGTGAGGATGAGCTAAAATAAAAAATAAAATATTTAATCTCATCTATACAATAAATATTGAATCTGTTAGAATACCTAAGGCATAATCACTTATAATAATTTTTATTTTATGAAATAGTAAGAATTATATTACCTATTAAAAAGAAATTATATGTTAATATCTTATGTGAAAAAAGACCTATATATTATTGTCTAGTTAAGGTCATGATAGATGAAATAATTACAATATGTCTGAATGAATCCAATAGGCTAATTATGTGAGAGTGTATTAATAAGAAAAATTTAATTAATAATTTCATAATCAGTACAATAAATATTAAATCTGTTAGACATAATCTAAGACATAATTACTCATAATAATTTTTTATTAAATTATTTGTTAATCTTTATTAAATAATTAAAAATAAAAAATCAAAAATGAAAAAAAAAATCAAAAAAAATAAGTTTAATCATTAATACAAATAATAAAATATCTCAAAATATCTTGAATTTCAACTCTATTAAGTCCTCAAATATTTGAGTAAATTTAATTCATATAGAATGATCTCTTATTCATATAGGTCAAGTAGGTAAGAAAGAAATCTTTGGTATGTTTCTTTAGCTAAGAAGTATTATAATCTAATATAAAGATATATCTAATACTAAGATCCAAAATATCCAGTTTAGAGAAAAATGAATCAAGTAGAGAATAAAAAATTAATAAATCAAAAACACTCAAATTTAATAAAACTTATAAATATATAAGTAAAACATATAAATGATCTTGCTCATCCTAAAAATACATTTTCTTAAAATCCCCTAATCTCATAAGACAATATTAGTGAAAGACAAAATAATATTAGAGTTAAATTTTTTAGCAAGACACTACAAACAAAAATTATTCGAGCATTTTAGAATAAATAAAATATAAAAAAAATAACAAATTAAATATTATCATAATCAACAACTTTTGAGAACCTACTATTAACTATAAATTATAATAATATTTAAATAATAAGAAAAAATATAATAAATAAAAAATTGATAATTAAGATATGATTGTTTATCACTAAATCAATAACTCAAGAGTTAAATTAAAAGATGGGAAGTAAAAGCTATGATACTTATAGGATAAAAAATATGTTTTCTTGCGAGAAAAGAGACCTTTGTATTGCGCTCTAGTAAAGGTCATGATTGAGAAAATAATTAATAATTATAGTATGCCTAAATGGATCTAGTAGACTACCTATGTGAGGGTATACATGCATAAAAAATGTATTATATAATATTATGATCAGTACAATAAATATTAAATTCGTTTGATATATAATCTAAGAAATTATCACTTATTATAATTTTTAAACTTTTATTACATTAAACTATAATTTTTAAACTTTGCATCAAATAACTAAAAAATATAAATTCTAAAATAAAATAATCATGTAAAATGGGCATATTCATCAATAACTATAATAAAATATATCAAAATATTTTAAAACTCAACTCTATTAGATCTCCAAAGAATTCAGTAAATCATATCAAGAGAATTTTTATTAATATAAATCTACCAGGTAGAATAAGAATTTTTCATATGTTTCTTATCTAAGAATTCGTATAATTTAATATAAAAACATCTCTAAGACTAAAATCTAAAAATTTTAGTTTGGACAAAAATAAATGATAAAATTTAGAATAAATAAGTAATAAATAAATAACAATAAAAAATTTAATAAAATATCTAATCATATAAAATAAAACATATAATTCATTCTGCTTATTCTCAAAGAAATTTTTTCTTGAAATCTTTCAATCCTATAAAAGAACATGAATGAGAGATAAAATAACATTAGAATTAAATTTTTTTAAAATGTACCAATATATATAAAATTATTCATGCATTAAAGAATAAATAAAATATCACGTTGAATGTTATTATATTTAATAATTTTTAATAACTTATTATTAGCTATAATAATATTTCATGAATAAAAAAATATAATAAATAATAACTAAATACTTATAATATAATTATTTATCCATAATTCAATAACTCAAAAGTGTAGAGTAAAAAGATGGATAATAAGAATTATAACAGCTATAGGACAGAAAGTATATGTGGTGATATGTGACAAAAAAAATGTATATATTTCTCTTTATTAAAAATCATGATTGGGAAAATAATTAATCTAGCAGAATTGGTGCGATAAACTACTTATATTGCTAAATAACTTATAGTGTCATAGGTCACTATTCTGAAAATAAGTATTAAGATTTTTCTCTAGTATATCTAAACTTCCTATAGTATGTGCATTACATTGAGGATCTCCATCCTCTATCTCTACTACAACGAATACTCCCCATTGTCTGCTAGATAAGAAGTATGAGACATCTCTCTAAAGAATCTCTATCTACTTCATGTCATGAGTAAAGATCACCACAAACACACCAACCTATCACACATGCATTATTGCACAGTAAATTGCATCACCATTGCACACACTCCATTGTAAGCATGCATAGACCCACATTTACATTACACACATTATTCTACACATTCACTCCCCACATTAACTACATATTATAGCATAATTTTCACCTCCATGTCAATGCATGGCTGCACCACAACATCAACCAATATGAAGCCTACACTACTTTCACACCATAATGGACATGACTTTTAAACAATCCCTACATGCTTACATGGTGTCTGCACGAACTATCGCACTCCCCCACAACACAATGACGTCTATCACTACACCACAAGATTGTAACGCCTAAAGCCTAATTTTGATGCCACCGATATAATGCCACCTGCCATGTGTCAACATTGCACCTCTCCACCAAAATACACCATTGTATACCATATCAATATTCTTCACATTTTCTAGTCTAATACCACATAAACTATGAAACATAATCAAAATTCACATAAATAATCTTAACAATCTCATATTATATGTCATAGTTTAGTTATAATATACTTTCAATGAATTATATTAAAAAATATTTTAATTTTTTATAATTTTATTATTTTTGATTTTCTTTATATAATTAAATAACTTTTAGAATATTTTTTATTAGAACAAAATAGTAATTATTATTGTGTTTTACTTTGATGTACGAAGCCCATCTAGATTGAAGTTACATCATCTATGACTAAAATAAGTCTTAACTATGACTAGCACTCATTTTCCATGACCACTAGGCACTAACTCGCATACCTTTTCCGGGCATGCCTTAAGCTGCATCTTTTTCAACTATAACTAGAATAAATCTTTAACCCACCCAAGTTTATTAAAGTTAAGTCAATGCACTAGTAATCGCACCAAGGCATAACCTCTAATATATGTATATAATACAATAATATCTTTTGTGGTGCATTTGGACAGGTAATATCTTCTTTAACATGTTTTGCATGCACATTTAATGGAATTTTTTTTCACAGGCACTTATGTTATTTGGTGATGCTATAAATGCTAATTGAATTCGTAATTCTTGGAGAACACATAGACTATGAAATGTTGTTTTTGGGTGGAAGATTTTAAAGCAGAATATTAAATATTATGTAACACTTGTTTCTTATTTATCCTTATAAAATTAGCATAGGACATTTTTTTCAACGAATACCTTGAAAAATCAATCCCACATAGACAAAGAGATAATTTCAGAGTGGACGATTCCTATACATATTTTATTCTTAGGTAAACAAGTGTCATATGGCATAAAGACACGAATCCAATTTCATTGTTGGCAGACCTGCGAGAGAGCCCACAAGCAGATTTCTCCATGAGACGCCTAGAACCCTAAATGGAAAGGAAATCTTTACATCTGACATATACCGCCTAGACATGTGTGTGTGTGTGTGTGCGCGCGCACACCGTGTGCGCGTGCGTGAGTATGTGGGCGGAATAATATAACAGTCATGGAAATGGATCAAAAAGTATCGCATTCTTTTGGAAAAAACAGCAGATGAATTGAAGATCTTACGCACACGCAAACAATCTAAGCTGTAACCAGGAACAATGACAAATGATAATCCGCTTCGAAAACACGGAGGAAGGAGCTCTGTTGTTTCAGCAGAGCGTGTTGCAGTGAATTCCACCAGAAGACGAGTAGAAGAAGATAAACCAGCCAAACGGCAGCCAAATACTCATAAAAATATGTGTTGATTAAACAGCCCAACAAATACGTATGATTTTATGTACTTTAATTAATAATAAATTTATATTTAGAAGATATAAAACCAAAATACTTATATTGTGGTAGCAATTTTATATTTAAAAAAAAAACAACTTATAACATAGATATTTTATAAATTTATGTACTTAAATTTTGGGGTTAGAAAATTCATAAATCTGAATTTTATTTTTCTGGCTCATAAAATTTTCATTTTAGTTTTCATATTCATTAATTATGCATAACCCATCAGCTATGCATTTAAAATTGTTTATGCATAAATTCTTTAATTTATACATAATGTCTCGTTATGTATAGATTAACGACAAGTTATGCATAAACTCATTAGTTTATGCAAAAACATCATGCACAATCTATATCATATATCATGAATCAGAAACACTCATATAGCATGAAAGATCTCATAGAAGCATACACGCACAAGAAGGAAAGAGGAGAGAGAGAGAGAGAGAGAGAGAGAGAATAAGAGAGGAAGAGAAATTTTATTTTTTTTACAATTCATGCTCTGCGACAAAATATCATTCTTTTCTTTGAACTTTCTTTTTCATGTACAAACTTTTAAATAGTAAATTAAGCAACTCTTACTTAAGTTATACGTCATGAAAGTACATAACATATTGTAACTTCATTCATGTCATAATATTATAGAATAGATCATGACTTGACATTCTAAGTCATTAATCTCCACAATACAAAATATGTTGTGACTTAATTTCAAGTCAAAATACTTCATGACACCATAGAACAATATCACAACACCAAAGAATTGGGTCACGACTCAAATTCATCTAACTTTCTATCGCAACAATATAAATCATATTGTGATTTCATTCGTGTCAAGACTTCACAAAATAGGATTGTGATTTTGTTGTACTTGCAGCAATGTCAGAAGAAGTATGAGTTAATCCTTGTATTTTCTTATTTGGTAAATATTTCTTCTTCATCTTAGTCTCAACTTTGCTCCACAAGAACATCATCATGCCCACGTTAATTGTCGGGTGGCTAGCAACATTCTTTTTCATTGCAAATTTGTCCAACAAAATCAATTTCTAGTTAACTTGCTCATAATTGAAATAGCATTGAATGTTAACGTATTTCGTCCTTGGAAGAAACATTGGATTCCTTGCTAGATGAATGACACTTTGACTATCACATTTGAGCTTCAAAGTCTCTCTTATCAAAACCAAGCTCTACACAAATGCTTTGTATCCAAATAGTTTCCTTACTCACATGAGTAAAAATCATATATTATATCTCCATAGATGAAATGATAACTATAGTTTGTCTTTTACTCATACTACTCATGGAATCACCATACAAGATAAAGACATATTTGCTTATAGGCCTCCGGATATCCACATCTCCATCCCAGTCAACATTAACATATCCACTAAAGTCAAATGTATTTTAGTTGTTGTTTCTACCAAATTACAAAACTTAATTAAGAGTATCACTTAGATACTTTAGTACTCTTTTTATTTCATTCCAATTCTCCTTTCCTATGTTAAACATAAATTTGATCACCATTATTACAGCATGTGAAATATTAGACCTAACATCTATTATGAGATGCATGAAGCTCCCAAATACACTGGCATATGGAATGAGATCTATTTCGTTTCTTTTTAGCTAAGTATAAGGGCACTACTTGACTATCAGATTTATACCAGTTATCATTGGAGTTCTTATAGCTTGAAATAAAACATATTGTATCTATGAAGTATGTCTTCTACACATAACTTACCAAGACACATTATCTTCATCTCCCAATCTCTTTGGATCTTTATGTTGATTATAAGATTTTTTTCCTCAAAATCAGTCATATCAAACTTCTCAATGAGCAACTTTTTTACTAAAATAATAATGTTCATGTTATTTTTTACCAATAATATGTCATTCACATATAAAGTTAGAATAATAAAACTTATTTTTAATCTTTTAGTATAGACATAATGAGCATCCTCATGTCTAATGAATCCCAACTAAAAGATAAATGAATCAAACTTTTGATACAACATCTAAGGAAATTACTTTAGCTTGTATAGAAACTTCTTTAGTTTGCACACAAAGCTTTCCTTACCTTTGACCTCGAAATTAGTTCACTGCTCCATGTAAATTTTTTTCTCTAGGTCACCACAAAGAAATATTGATTTTACATCTAACTGCACAACTTCTAAGCCATACTTTATTGATGCAGCTAGCACCACCCATATTGAAATCATGCTCACTACTAGTGAGAAGATCTCATCATAGTTAATGTCTTTCGGATGAGAATACCCATTGGTAACTAGTAGTTCCTTGTACTTCTATCTTTCTGTCAACCTTCAATTTCTATTTGTAAGCCCACTTGTGTCTAATTGTCTTCTGATCTGAATGCAACTTAACAAGATTCCCAATATTTTTTTTTCATGGATTGTAGTTTCTTCTTCATGGCTTATTCCCACTACATTGATTCCTCATAAGCTCTAACCTCTAGCATAGTAACGTACTCATCTCTCATAGTATATTTTACATTATAAGTACTACCAACATATCTCATGATGAATTTATAACTCATGTAGACCCCTTCTCAACAAACTTTTCATCATGAATGTTATTGCTTGATTATGGTAGCTCTTTCTCAACTTGTTCATCTAAATTAACAACTTCTTTTGCCTCGTGTCATGACACTATAAATCCATATTGCAACTATAATCTATGTCATGATGTTGAACCCAATCGTGATATCATTTTTTTATGTCAACAAACTCTTCATAATGAATATTATTGATTGATTATGGTAGCTCTTTCTCAACTTGTTCATCTAAATTAACAACTTTTTTTGCCTCGTGTCATGACACTATAGATCCAAATTGCAACTATAATCTATGTCATGATGTTGAACCCAGTCGTGATATCTTATTTTTATGTTATGGTTGGAGTCTATTATTCTTCACATGCTTATTATTTTCCAATGTCATATCTACCTCTGTTGTATCTTGGTTATTAGATAATGCCTTCTTAGTGAATTCACCATTACACTCCTTGAACACATATATATTGTAAAAGACTATTTTTTTCATTGGGTTTCAACATTTTCCACCCTTGACACTTTCTTTTTAGCTAATGAACTTACTCCTCTAATTTGAAGTCTTACTTGCTTCTCATTTTCTTCATTATATGAATGTGTGTGTCACACCCAAATACTTTATGATGAACAACATTCAATTTTTTTCCATACAATATCTCAAAATGATGTATGATCTTTCACTATAGATATTTAAGAGTCATTCTCCAAGTAGCACATTGTGGTAATTGCTTCATCTTGGAATTATGACATCAAACTTGCCCCCAGCTCCTCATGCACCTTGCCTTGTCCATCAATATCATGTTCAATCTCTTAACCACTCCATTCTATTATAGTCTTAATATGATCATATTTTGTCTAACAATAGCTTTCTTAACACAAAATTGATCAAATGGACAATATTAAATTGTATTGTCCATGTGAAAAATCTATATCTTCTTATTGAATTGGATCTCCATTCATACTTTAAACTCTTTGAACTTTTCTAATACCTCAGATTTATTCTAAATGAAGTAGATCCACACATGCATAAAAAAATCATTAATTAATAATATGTAATATCTTAAGCAATGGTTCCATGTTTCTCCAAACTAATTACTAGGAATCAAATATAGTATTACTATTGATCTGGACGTAATAATGTTGAATTTCATCCACTTCTACTTTCCATACAAATATTTCTCACAAAAAATGAGGGATTCTATATAATCTTGTAGTCCTTTCACCATTTTTTAGGATATAGTTGTGAATTTATGAGAGTAGAAAAATTTATTAAATAACATGGTCCCAAAATTTTGTTGGATGATTGTCTCTCATCCAACATAGTTTCACAAGCATATGAATTATACAATTAGTAAAATAAAGTCTATGTATTGATCCTACAAAAATTATGTCGGTAGTTCTTTTGATTAATGATGAACTAACTATTGCTCAAGTTGAGTAGATACACTTTGATTTTGGGATGGATACTTAGACTTTAGGATTTATCTTAGTTCATTGAAATCAATGATATTTATTTAGTGTTTCATCAATGTTGTGTTCAATTGTCATATAAATGGTATGTTAGTATGAAAATATCCTAGTTCCCTTTTGACATATATGATAGTGGTCATTTTTGGATTATCATTATCGAGGATGATCCTCTCATAGTTGTCCCTTTAGTATTTCACTACAAAATACATACAATATTTTATTCATGGATCATTTATCTACTTCTTTTAGGCAATATATCAATTACCCTCGATGGTTTCTTTAATACTTATATTTTTTAACCTCTAATATCTTTAAGATGAGAGATAATGTGGTAATAGATACATTTATATTTTTGGCTTCTTAAGTTCATACTCATGATAATTAACAAATATCTTCCAAAGAATCACATTTTTGGAAATCATATAATAGAAATCAAATCACAGGACTATCACCACCATATGATGAACCTCTTATTATGTGAGCTCGATGACTTACCTATTATCATCTACCATAACCGACACATGAACCCCACATTATGGTGAAACTCCTAAATAAAATATTTTACTTAACCCTCACATTAGTCAATGTTAGTTCTTCTAGAAAATACATAATGAATTGGTCTTAAGTATGTTCATACTTTTAGTTATGTAAAGTGTCATACTTGTAATGATTAAATATATCTCAACTTTATGTATTCATACATGAGTTATCTCATTTATTAAGATTATAAGGGTTATCACTTTTTTCTTTATTATATCATATGAGTGTGTCCCATAACTTATATATCACCATCCATCATGATCAACTTACATAAATAATTGTTATAGTGAAAACCATATGTTTTAGTTAATTAAGATTTATATCTATCAACATCCAAACAACAATATTAACATAGATATAAACTTTATAAAATCATATAATTTATCATACAAAAGTATATTTCATAAATCCTAGATATCGATCTAGCCTCATATTGAGAAATAATTTGTGTAGGATATTTTGAGAGGTGTCTCATGGAATTAAGGATTCCCAATGGTAGCCCAAGTAAGGATCTAAGTTTCAAAACTTATTCCCAATAATTCTTGCTCGTGTTTGCCTTAGATTTGACCCTAAGTGAGGATCTAAGTGAGGATCCAATTCAGATCTTTCACTATTAGGAATTTCTCTGAGTTTTGTACCTATACTTTGGAGATTTGCATGATGATTTAAGTTGAAAGTCATAGTTTGGACTTGAGGTCATGACTTTATTTATCTCATTAAATTTTTTTTAGACTACCAGAGTCATGGTGAAAATGAATATTATGACTCAAGTACTCCCTCTAGAACACAATATCATGGTATTGGATATGCTATGACTAAAACAATTTTTTCTAAAACACAAAGTTACAATACTAGGAATAGTCATGACTGATGTATTTATTCTCTATAATAAAAGTCAAGGCACTAGGAATGGATATGACTTTGATATTTTCTTATTGAAGAACAAAGTCATAATAATGGAAAATCCATGACTATAGTAAATGTTCTCTAGAAAGAAAAGTAATTAATGGCAAAAAATAATTTTGTGACTAGAAGTACTTTATGTTTTGTTTATTTATTTAATAATTAATGGCACTAAAAATTATCAAGATAGATTATATCAATGGGCTACTTGGCTACCACAACATAAAATAATGACACGATTATTTTGTATTTTAGAGATATTATGATAGTGACTCTGAGAAAATATTACGGACATGAAGATTATGTTGAACAATGAAATAGTTGTGTCAACTTGATGGTTGAGTCGTGATATATAAAGATATTTATGACTAATTATATAAAATTATGGCTAAGAAATGATATCACAAGTACTTAGTAAGATCATGAAAGGTGTATGCAAGTCATAATTCTCCTTTGCTTGTTTCTCCTCCAAGCCACCACTTCACCAAATCTATCAATTTTATCCAAAATAACTAAAATTTTATTAATATTTTAGTAGATTCATTTAGAATAGATATTTAGTGAAATCTCTTTCATAAATGCTTAAATACATATAAACACAATAGTAAAAACATATCAAATCACCCTAAAAAGTTATAATGTGTAGTATCAAATAAACTTACACACTAAAGTATTTCTCATCCCCAATCAATAAATCACAATCTATCTTTCAAACACATCATAAATATCAATACAATAATAAATCAAAATTCAGTACAACATCATCAATAGAAATAACTATACAACATATTAACATGGTGAAGGTGGAGATATGAACGACCATGAAGTTCAAAATAATTTAAATGAGAACTTTTCTATAGATGGCTCAAATATGTGCACGAATGTGAAAGGTCTCTCTGAATCTTTTTTAATTATTACTACTTATTCTATCATCTTTACAATCATATTGCACAAAATATCTTTCCAACTTCCAATATATTTCAATGAATCTTCAAACAAACCAAGTACAAAGTGCATTTGCTTATAGTTTTCACTTTATTTTCTCAAATCTTCGATCCATTATTCAATGATGACATAACTAAAAGAAGTGATAGTTTTTCCCAACTTCCAATAAATGGCATGACACTACTAAAAGTAGCAAGTTTGACTTAAAATTCAAATCTAGCCATTGTGAGTATAAATATAGAAAATTATGAATTTTGAAGAGAATTATATGGCATAAACAAAATGTTGAAAATATAAGGTTTGGGATCATAGTTTTTTTCAATCCAAGGGGATATCCATGAGTAAAGGGGTGATGCAAGGTACAAGTATAAACTTTAATAAAAAGGTATACATTTCAACATCACCTAGGGGTAAATCTAATGTAAACAAAAGAGTATTGTGGATTTATGATTTGATTTCTATACACTCTTGAGGGCTATCATTAGAAACTTTAAATTATATTTAATGTATCCCAAATTATCTCAAGTGAACTACTTCCTAATATCATACTATATTGAGCTCTAGAGTTGGTAAATTTCATTTCATTTGATAAATAATTGATTAATGATTTTTATCTTTGGATTGTATTATGGTTTGGTTATTTATGAATATAATATTTATATAGAATTGATATTAGAATTTTACTTTTTGTAGGTTTGTACATACTATCATGGTGGAGGGTCATAGGTAAACAACGATATTCACACATAGTAGTAAAAAAGAAGTGACAGCCATTTTGATAATTAATCATGGATGAATCACGTAACAAACTTTTACATCAAAATTCAATGTTGAGATCAGTTTAATTATGAGAGAGTGGTACATATGAAGCCAAAATCATGAATATTTTTATAACTCAATTTATCGTGCATATCATTGAAGAATTAACCCCTATTGATGTGGGCATTTTATAAAATATTTTTATAAGAGTTTTAACTTTAGTATGTGAGTGACGTATCATCATGGTAGATGATGAAAAGTGTACCACGAGATATGAATGAGTGGAGATAAGTCAAAAGGTGGCAATAAATCTAGGAGTTATATTTTATCATATGACTCATATTAGTGAGATTTGAAGGAAATTATATATTAATTGTATGAGAATCATGCTTATGAAATCAAAAGTACAAATACTTTTACTACCATATTAGTTTTTGTCTATATAAAAATAAGGGGTTAAAGAATAAGAATGTACATATGAAATAATCATCAAGAAAAACTGATGGGTTTTCTAAAAGGTATAGACTTATTGATGATTTCGAGTAAGGATAATATATCATTTTGGTGATAAACAATTAATGAGAGAACTATGAGAGGACCATTATTAGGGATGACTTAATAATTGATAACTATCTTGTATGATATTAGAATATTAGGATATTTTCATAAGAATATAATCATTATTTTATAACTAAGTACATTAATTTCTAAACTATTTAGATATCATAATGCATAATAGAATGGACAACCCAATAATCTAAGAATCTTACCAAAAACCAAATATTATATTTTGAACTAAATTGCAATTTACTCCTCGTTGGTTTTTCAAATTACCTACAAAATCCTAGTGTGATTGATATTTAAAGAAAATTCTACTTTACTACTTGTATGACATATATACTTATGGGATTTGTTGGATAAGAGACGCTCAACCAATGAGATTTGAGATTTTTCTTAAGCCTAAAATTTAGGAATCATAATAAGTAGTAATAAATTTTTAGTATTGTTGTTAGTGATTGTTTAATTTGGTTAGTTAACTTTAGTATCTTTATAAAAAAGAATAGTACTAATATTAGTAGTTTGGATATCAATATCATAATTTTGTGCTTGATTTTCATTACTTGTCTTGCATTATTTTTTGAATCTTTTATTTTATGTTTTTTTTTTGTTTTTTTTACCACAAATCAATAAAGAAAAACTCTAGGACTAAGCAAATACCCTAGGACCTAGAAATTGAGGAAATCAAAAATGGATAACTTTGATAATAAAAAATAAATGTTTACACCTCAATGTGTCAAATAGATAAAGCATATTTCTTACCAAGTAGTGATTTCTATATCAACCTAATGATGACTTGAATTAGTTCTATTATATGAATGTGGTAAGTTATGAAGATATAAGATCTGGGAGTTATGAAGATATTGAATTTGATAGTTAATATCCAATATTTGAATCTTCATTTTAAGATATACTCACAGAGTTTCTCATTTAGACAAAAAGAGCAATTGAAGTGGAAGAAGTGTAGGTAAGAAAACTAGAAATGAGACTTGAAGATAATCCTTATAAGCTATATTTTCAAGTGTTAAAAGGATTAGTTCTTGATTAAAATAAATGGTATATAGAAAGTTCTTCCAAGGGATTTACCTTTAGTGTGAGAGTCATATCATTATTGAAGAGGATAGTTATATGTAATATTTGGGACATGCTTGAGTATGTTGTAACTTGCAAGGAAGTGACAATCCTTGTAAGCTACTTTTGCTTGTATGGTTCCTATCGGTGAAACTAAAGAGAGGCATAAACCAATTGTGTGAGTATTGTGCTTACAAAATCAAAAGTACAAATAATTACAAATTATGTCAATCATTAGTCTTTAAAATAATAGAGGCCAAAGAGTGAGAGCACGCATATGAAACAACTATAAAGGATAGTTGACTAAGTTTTTTAAAAGGTATGAGATTTTGAATAACACTAGTATAAAGATGAATTATTATCTCGATAGTGATGTAGCATGTAGACAACCACGAGGAGACTACCATTGGGACAAACTCTATGGTGCCAACTATCTTATATGCCATTAAGGTAAGAAGTCATTTCTCAATACTCTAACATTTGTTTTATGCTTAACATAATATATGACAAGCAACTAAATGACAAATAAATCTTTGACATAAGATTATTTAATAATGTGAGTATCTATTTTATTAAAAAATAAGCTGTTACGTTGTTAAATAACCAAACTTGTGGATATCAGTTGAAGATGTGCTCTTAACCAACAAAGTTTTGTGATATCACCTAACTAATAAAATTAGATAGAATAATAAAGTCATAATAAGTTTTTTGTTGAATTTTTAGTAATTATTTAGTTTGGTAAGTCAATATGAATTGACATAATTATTCTTTTAAAAGAATAATTCTATTTTAGTGCTTTAGATAGTATTATATTTGATAAATATTTTTGGATCTAAAAACTAAGTCATGTTAACATATTTGAACATGGATTACTCTATTTGTTTTTGTTTGTATTCTTGTATTCTTTTTCCTTTTTTAGCAACTATTGATGACCCAAAGCTCTAGGACCGAGCTAAACTCTCTGGACCAAGAAATTGAAAGAACTAAAAAAACCCTTTCCAAATAAATAGCTAACATTCTTATGTATTATAGTAGTTGATAAAGATATATAGACATAGAAATGAGTCTAATATATTTTATTTCATTATTTTTGGTATTTTGTAGAACTATGATATATAGTCATGAAATAAATAAAATTTTGAAGGTATTTAGTAAAGGGGTTTTAACAATAAGTATCACATATCCATTATTGGATGAAAATTTACCTAATTGGTTAAAAGTAATTCTTTTATATTATGACCCTACTAACTCGTCAGGAAAATCTTACAAATGTGTGATACATTTTTAATAGCTATTATTTTTTCATAATCACAATCATACTTATCTCAAAAAATTTAAATAGCTATAATATTAATTATCCATTGTAGCAACCAAGTACCCCACTAGTATTCAGAGTCATAGCTAATTTCATAAAATAATGACTTTTGCTTTATATGGCTCAGTAGTCTCAAGTCAAATTCATGAGCTTTTACAAAGTCATGACTTTTAAGCTATAGAATATTATAGTTACAATTACTCATTACAGAGCCACACAAATTATTCAAAGTAAAGACTTTTGGGAAATTAAACATTATAGAAAATATTATTCGAATATGACCATTTCCAATGTCATGATTCATATCCTCAAAGGAAAACAAAGTCATGATTTGTATAAACAAACTAAATGCCCATGTTGTCGCATCATGGCATTATTGTGGAAAAATATTTTACACGAGAAGAAAATGCCAAAGTTGTAGCCACTCATAGTGTTTTAGATACTTAAGAGATATGAAACGTTACTTTTTCATCATGATACTTTATAATATCACAACTACATACATATCAAAAAAAACCAATTATCAATACCATGGCCTACACACAATGCTATGACTATATAATAATATAGTCATAAAATGATCAAGCCATGGTCATTTAATTGCACTCCATGGCATCTTTACAACATTATAGTCCTCTATGGACTACAAATGAATGAACACATTAAGCCATGGTCATTTAATTGCACATCTACTTTCTATTAGAGGAAGATTAGGCCCAAATTATGGTCGATGCCAGTGCTAAAACTTTATGTTATAAAATGATCAAGATTTTGAATAGAATGATAATCATTTTATAGAGACATGACCTCAATCTAAAGAGATAAAGGCCAAAGTGCCAACTTATTTTAAAAAAACATGGCTTCTTACATATAGTAATACAATGCCGCCAAGTGTAAAAGTGAAAGTTAAAGAATTTTTGAAAAAAAAACTCTCATTTCTTCTCCTTCTTTCTCAAGTAATAATAAAAGTCATAGAAACTATGAAGCCTATTGAAAATATCATACTCCTTAGAAGTTTTACAAGCAAGCAAGGGTTCAACAACTTATGCCAATCCTCAGAGTTGGGGGCACGAATTTCAAATCCATCTCCTCTAAGTATAGATTAAAAAATTTTTACTAAATTAGCATGGTTTAGGATTTATATAATTTAAATTATATTGTATAATTGGTTTTGATTATGCATTCATTAATAGTTTGATTTATTTTATGTATGGATAGTGATGGATAGTAAGTTAATATATCTTGTATTAGGGTTTTGACTATTAGTGGGTTTGTGTGAGATTGTCATGGTAGATAGTGATAGATAAAATCATGAGGCTTATTCGTGCATATGATAGAAAAGAAGTAATAATCCTTCCGATTATGATATATGAGATAAACCTATAAATTGACTCTCACTATAAATATGATAATCATCATGAGTATGACTCTTATGAAGCCAAAGGTATGAACACTGTATATGTCAATCCATTGTATATATCTTAAAGGGACTGTTTCTCAATTAGGATAAAAGTTGTATAGAATATTCTTCTAAAAGATTCACATTTAGTGTGAAAGTCATATTATTACTGAGAAGGATGGTGATAGGGAATCCTCATGATATCTATGAGTATTCTATGACTCACAAAGTGGTGACATCCCTTGTGAGATACTTTTAATCATATATTTCTCACTAGTGAAGCTTGAAAAATGTGTATGTTAATTATGTAAGTATGTGGTTTACAAAGCTAAAAGTGGAAATGATTGCAAACCATGCCAATTATTGATTTTTATGACAACTGAGGTGGGATAATAAAAGTGTTCATATGAAATAATCATTAAAGGATAATTAATACAGTTATCTAAAAGGTATGAGATTGTGAATGACAATCATGCAAATATGAATTACTATCTCAGTGGTAATATAATAAGAGGAAAGCTATGAGAGGACCACCTTTTAAAGTATATCAATGGTAATAACCATCCTGTATATTATTAGGGAAAGAATTCATTACATAACACCTAATATTTTATCTATGTCCAACATAATATTCATTGAGCAACTTAATAACATCACTTTGATTGAATGATTGAACCTTGAAAATAAAATTTGTTTAAAATATATGAGTTCTATTTTATTGAAAATAGGGTTTCTCATTATATAATAATCAAAATACCAATACAATCTATATGTGATTGATATCTAGATAAAAGTCTATTTATACTTTTTTGTATGATGGTCATCCTTATAAATCTCAATTGATGGGATACTCTCATTAATGAGTATTTTGGACATTTCCTAACTAATTAAATTAGGTAGAATAACAAAACTGAAATAGAATAATGGGTATATAATAATATGGGAGTCTTTTTACCATGCCATGGTTTTTCCTAGTACCATGACACCTTATAAAGAATAGAAAGATATATGAATCTTAGATCACATCAAAGTGCTATAACATTTGCAATAGAAAAATTAGGCCAAAGCCATAGTTATTGCCTAGTACCAACACTCATGTTATAAAAAGATTGATATGCATTCCAAAGTTATGATCACTTACTAGAGTCATAACAATAAGTATATGAGATGAAAGTCAAAGTAGCAACTTTTTGCTAAAAGTCACAACTTTCTACTTGGAGTAATATAAAATTGCTTGAGTATAAATGTGGAATATACAAAATTTGAAGATTATTATCCATTTATTCTTCATCTTTATCATACAGCAAAAAAATTTATGGCAACTACCAAATCCTTGAGGTAAATTTCACACTTCCTAAGGCTTCCACAAGCAAGTAAAGAATACAATATTTAATTTAATCCCAAGAATTGGGGCGCAGCTCTCAAATCTCCCCGATTATAGTTGATACTAGAATTTTTACTAAAATAAAATGTGATTTAGGTTTGTATAAATTAATATATATGATATGATAATGGTTTTTATTTATTGATAAATATGTTTGATTTATATTATGTTATGTATATTGATGGATGAATAATTAAATATAAGTTAAACTAGGGTTTTAACTATTAGTAAGTTTGTGTGAGATTCTATTGTGATTGGTAATAGGAAAACCATGAGGCTAACTCATGTATATGGTAAGAAGAAATTGACCACCTTTATGACTATGATACACTAGATAAATCTATATGTTACAACTCAAAATTTAGGTATGCTAATTATAATGAGTAAGATACTTATGAAATAAAAAGTACAAACACTTATAGAAACCAATCTATTGTACACATCTTAAATAAACTAGTTTTTAATTAGGATGGATACTATATAGAAAGTTATCTTAAAAGTTTTACCTTTTGTGTGCGAGTCTCATCATCATGAAGAAGATTGGCGGTGTGTGGTCCTTGGGACATGTGATAGTATATTGTGACTCACAAGGTGGTGACATCCCTTGTGAGTTTCTTTTTCTCGTATGGTTACTATCTATGAAACTTGAGAAGGCATATTTTAATTATGTGATCATGGATCTTAGGAACCTAATAGTGCATATAGTTACAAACCATACAAATCCTTGGTTTTTATGATACATGAGGCCGAAGAATAAGAGTGTGTATATGAAGTAATAATTAAGTTTAGTTGACTATGTTTCATACAAGGTATGATATTCTGAATAACTATCACACAAAAATAATTTATTGTCATGGTAATGATGTATTAAGGGGAACTATGAGGGACTGAGTACCATTAAGATGGGACTATTGATGACTACTATCTTAAATGCTATAATGGTAAGGAATAATTGCACAATATCCAAACCTTCATTCGATGCCTAAAAATAATGTAAGTTGGACTAATTTAAACATAAATCACATAAATTAAATGAACAAACTCATGAATCTAAGATTGTTCACAATTAGAATATTCATTTCACTAGAATTGAGTTATCTTACTAGCGAATAGCCAAACTGCTAATAAAATTCATATAGGATCGATATCTAGATAAAGGTCTTCTTTACATCTAGTATGATCCATACACATGCAAATCTATATTAATAGAATATTCTCATTAATAATTTTTTAGAACATTACCTAACTTATAAAATTAGGAAGCTTAACAAATTTACAAAAAGTTTTTCATATTATTACGGAGGATTATTTAGTTTAATAAGTCAATATGAGTTAATATAATTATTCTTATAAAATCATAATTCTTTTTTGGTAATTTAGATAGTGTTTAGTTACATAAATTTTTTTGAATCTAAATACTTTGTCTTAATAATTTATTTGGGAAGTGGATAGTTGTATTTTGGTTTTGCTAATATCTCATTATTTTTTTTTCTTTTCATTTTAGCACTCTTATATAAGTCAAAGCTTTGGAAATGAGGTAACCCCAATGTTACCAAAAATAAAAAGAACTAATTAAAAGAGTGATCAAATAAAGACTTGAGAAAGAGCCTATGGAAAGTACAAATAGGAACAAAGAACTCTAAGATAGTAATAAGAAAGTTGTTCAATAACCCATTCATTATCATACTTCGGGAGACTATTGGAGGAGCATGATGATGAATAGTTATTCATATATTTATTTTCAATAGGTATAAGCTGACAACTTGGAGTTGAAGCCAAAACTTATAGCTATGAGTTTGTAGAACCAGTACCATGAAAGAGCATCAGAGGACCTTAATGGGCATGTTGCAATATTTTTGGAGCTTTGAAATATAATAAAAATGAATAGAGTTAGCCTCAATATAAAAAGGTTATGTAGTTGGCTCCAATATTTATTCTGTGGCTCTATTGAGAGTTGAGATGAATTAGTGGGGACCTTTCTCACTAAATTTTTTCTGCATCAAATTATATCTCAATTATGAAGCGATATAAGCTAATTCCAGAAAGATGAACATGAGACACTATAATATGATTAAAGCAATTTTAAGGAGTTGTTGAGAAAATATCCTCCGCATGAATTCAAGTTATTAGTTCCAAGCATAAATCTTTTACAATGGATTGAATTATATGGCGAGGTGAACAATTAATGTAGTCACATGAGTATCAATTATGAATAAATTATCAATGGAGATATAATATTTATTTGAGAAGCTAGCAAAAAACAACTACCAAATTTAATGGATTACTTATTAGTAAGAAGATAAGCTATAATATTATATTTGGATAATTTCATTGCAATTGATATACATATTGAAGTTATTTTAATTAAGTGTGATACCCAAAAGGAAAGAGAAGAGTATCAAGAGAGATCACCATTTTACATCCACACGGATCATTGGATTTAGATCATATTTAACAAATGAAAGAATCAAACCAAATAAAAAGCAAAATGTACATATTTTGACCCAATAATAATATACCAATACAATACTACAATGTTATGACATAGGTATTAGAGAATAAAAATGACTAAGAAAAGCTTAAAAACCAAGTTGGATCTATGTATGATGATGCATCATTGGTGGTATAGAATCAAAATAGCCAATTAAAGTTTGCAGATGAAGTCATAGCTATGCACTGCATCGTGATTTTGGGGACATAAAATGAATTAATCCATCAAAAACTTAAAGACAAAGCCACATATATGAATAATGTCATAACTTTTGAGTTACTTAATAAAAAGGGCAAAGAAAAACTTCAAGGAAAACCAATAGCTTTACTCATTTCCATGACTTTGAGAATCTAGGAAGAAAAGGGACAAATTAGCACAGAAAAAGAAATCATAGTATTTATAAAAGTCATGGCATTAAATGAAGAAAAGACCCAAGGAATAAGTGTGGATGAAATATAATTGAAGGAATAAACTAAGAAGAAAGAGATAAAATAGTATACTGAAAAGCTAGCTTAGATATTAGAAATCTCCAATGGTGTTAAGAGATTTTGTTGGTATAGCTACAGATGCTAAACATAGCGCTCCTTGGAAGGCAACCCCAAGATTTTTTTTCTCGTATATGTGATGTAACGTTACCTAAATCCAACACAAATGAATATATACATCAAATGATCCAAAAGTATAGTTGTGAAACTCAAATTTCTCTATTAATATCATAATGTCTACTTGAAATTGCTTTTTAGATCCTACAACACTCAAACCTCATTATATAATTTTTTAGAGATATTGGAATGTTGTTGTTTTTATCGAGGAAAATTTTATTTCTTTAGAAAGATAAATTATTTTAGTGTGTTAGTTTGTTTGGTGTTCAAACTACTAAATATTTTTATATATATCATCTCATCAAGGCATGACCTCCAACAAATACATACAAGACACGATCTTTCCAAAAATGATTCATCACAATATTATTTTTCTCTAATACAAATAATTTGAGTTTTTATGAGAATTTATAATATATATATATATATATATAAGTTATATGTACAATTAATAAGAGAATTATATAGGTTAAAAAAGTATAATTCATATAATTAATATCAATAATATAAATAATGTGTTTTGATAATAATAATAAAGAATGCATGTATATAGATAAGTGTGTGTGTGTGTGTGTTTAAACACTTATATGAACATGTATTTGTATATATCTATATCATGTCTTAATTATTACATTAAAATTGGCAAATAATTACACTTAATTCCTATATTTTAGTTTTACCAAATCTTTAACTATATTAGTAATTTTTAAAAGTAATATAATATCACAATTGCATACATTCCACCATGAAGAAGTCTTATATTTTTTGGGTGTTGACACGAAGAGACCTATGGCAGATGTATTTGTGTCAATAGAAACATGCATACCTCTTTCACTCTCCTAGGCATCACTAACCACTCTTAAATACTAGAATATATATTTTGCTCCATCCATCATTAATTGGCATTGCCAGAGGATGATTGACAAGCATATCTAACAAAGAAAGTAACAAGATTAACAACCTTGTCTGGCCCACATACAAATCCTTCATCTACCTGGTTAGCCTCTTTCATCTACTTTCCAAAAGTTACAAAAAAAAGTGATATATGCCAACTTAAGCATAGTGCTTTGATTTTAATCATGTCTTCTCATAGCGTCCAACAACATGGATGATGTGGAAAACAAGAAAACATTGTTTTTTCAACATGCAAAAATATAGTGAAGCAAAGATCAATTCTATTAATGATTTTAAATACCTTAGAGATCAAAAAAAATTTATAGGTGAGAAAATTAAAGAAAAGTTTTACCTCTAAAATGGGAGCTAAGATAGATTTGGTGTGCATACCAATGCACAAAGCTCCTGCTTAGAATGAGAAATGAAAGAGATTAATATCTCTCCAATCATACCTCTGAAAATAAGATATACTATGCTTTCTAAGACTCAAACCCAATATTTGTTATCATTTGATGAAAGTACTTATAATCACACGAAGGAATGACCTTCAATAAGTACATTCAATCTGAGAACTTCTCAAGTAGTTAATTATCTTGGTACTATTATTCCCATATTAATGTTTTTAACTTCAAAGTTCTAATCAGATCCAACATATTGATTTTTATGTCATAGCACTTCAAATTAATATAAAAATTTAATATTACAATATTAATATTATGGTAAAACATAAATTATGTTAATTGATATTATAAGAGTAATACATTGACTATAAGTTTATTAATTGATTAATACATACAATGAAGACTATTTGTATAGAGTGAAACTAATGATATCACTCTAACAAATGAAGAGTACATCTAGTTCCTAGAGAATCACTATGAATAAAGGAGGGTGCTATAGTGTCTATTTCTCTATCTCAACGCTTACAACATCATTCTATGTCATCCAGAAAAGTCGTAAAACATTAACAATTAGATAAATAACCAAAAATGATAATTATATGTTAAATTAGAGGTAAGAATGGATTTGGTGTGCATACCAATTCTCAAAGCTCCTGCTTATAATGAGAAATTAAAAAGTTTAATATCTTTCCAATCTTGACCATGAAAATAAAATATATTGTGCTTTATAAGACTCAAACTCGAGATTTATAGTTATTTGATGAAAGTACTTATCATCACACGAATGAATGACCTTCAATAAGTACATTCAATCTAATAACTTCTCAAGTGGTTAATTATCTCGGTATTTTTATTACCATATTAATGTTATTAACTTCATAGTTCTAATCAGATCCAACATATCAATTTTACCATATTAATGTATTAAATTAATATAATAATTTAATATTACAATATTAATATTATGGTTAAACACACATTATGTTAATTGATATTAGAAGAGTAATACATTGACTATAAGTTTGTTAATTGATTAATACATACAATGAAGACTATTTGTACAAACCAAAACTAATGAGAGTACTCTAACAAATGATGAGTACATCTAGTTCATAGGGAATCACTATGAATCAAGGAGGGTGCTATGGTGCCTATTTCTATATCTCAACTCTTACAACAACACTCTATTTATCCATGAAATTCATGGAACATTAACAATTAGATAAATAACAAAAAATGATAAGTATAAGTTAAATTTGAGGAAAACTTTCTGTAATAATCATATTATTTATAGAGTTACAAATCATGAGACCCATTCTGATTATATCGGTAATAATTTTTTGATGATAAGAAAGGATCTTATAAATATATTTTAAAAATTTAAAAAATAGTTTTGATTTTTTGAAAAATGTTCTAAATAAAAAAAATATAATTTTTTTAATTAGTAATAACATTTTAAATTGCAATAAAAAATTATAAATATTTACAAATAAATAATTATTAATAACATTTAATTGCAATAAAAAATGTATAGTTTTTTTTACTAGTGTGTGATCACACAAACATTAATATAATGAATCTCATAAAAACTTTAAAATTAAATGTACTTGGATGAAAATAATAATGGGTTGATTGACTTAATGGACAACACTTGTTTTACATGCATATATTAGAGATAATATCTTGACATGCTGACAAGTATGTTCCATATAAATAAGAACTTATGGTCTATCTAGCTCAATCATAAATAAAGTCTAATCAAAATTTTTTGATCATACATAATAATATCAATGAGTAAAATAAATATATAGTTTTAGCTTAACAAAAGTATGGAAAAAGATATTTAATGGCACTTATTAAAATTTTAGTTACATACAATAATGACACATATTATAAATAATTGTTTGGATTCAGATATATTTATTATAAGTAGTATCATTTCTGATACATAATGACTTATAATAACACAAATCAGATGACACATATTACAATATGTCATCTTATTGATAACAGTGTGGACGATGACATAAATTAAATGATATTATCGAAAAATTATAATAAAGAGTTGTGCACCATCAAATTTTTGACAATACACATATGCATGTTATTTTTTTTCATGAGTTTGCAACATTAGCATTTTGTAAAATAGTACAAGTGATAAAACCAAAAAAGTTGGAATCTCTACAAGATACATAAGTTAAAATCAGCTTATGGAAAGTTATTTCATCTCCATGTTTATTTGTATTTTTAAAAAGTTGTTAAAACTCTAGAAGGCATACTTATTAGTATTAAAAGTGTATTACATATCCATAAAATCACATGGTGTAAAAGATTACTTAAAGGGTTCGCCCAAACAAGCTAATTAGGTTTTTTGAATCTTTTTTTTATTCTTAACAAAAAAATTAAAAGTTTGAATTTTAAATTAAGACAATTTGAAAATTTTAAAAACAAAATTCAAAAATTGATTCTAAGTAAAATTAAAAATTCATTATGTTTTAAGAATATCAATTTATTTGAATAAAATTTTAATTTTTAAAAGAAACATAAAAAACATTTTGTGAAATGGAAAATATATAAATTATAAGAATTAATTAAACAAAATTAATTATGTCGTAAGAATTAATTGACCAAAATTGTTAGTATTTTGAAATTTTTTAAAGCTGAGTTTAGTATTATGACTCAACGCAACAAATAAAATACTAAATTAATATACAAATGAATATAGAATAATCAAAGAACGTACGACTCATAACTTGTAAATTATATTAATTATTAAAAATTATTACTCAAGAGTAACTGAGTCAAGAAAAAGTCAACACCAAAATGTGCACTATTTTAAAATAATAAAAGATCAAATTATGTTGATCAAATAGAAAGTAAATTTAACTCTTTTTCTTCTTTTAATAGCTATAAAATATGTTGATCAAATAGAAAATAAAGTATCATCCAAAAATACAATTCCCCTAAAATGGTGGAGTCCAAACCATAATTTCCAAGTATTGGAT